>CM010616.1:20065067-20642567 GCA_003430845.1 Xanthoceras sorbifolium | reverse complement strand
CCCATTTTTCGTGGGAACTTGACCTCATCAGAGCCTTGTTTGTTTTATCTTCTCCATGTTCATGAGAACTGATTCTCATGGATATATATAAACAAGAGAGCACCATTAATAACTGGCGATTCATGAATGTATTTATATTTCTTTTTTTATATATGCAACTGATTCCACATATCACACCTGATTTAAGCAGACTTTTTATTTGCTCATACTTTTCAAAGGAGATTGATTAATTAGTTGCTGATAGAGACAAAAATATTGCATGAACTGCGACCTTTTAAAGTTTTCGGTTGAATACTAATTGAATACAACACACATCACAACTGTCTGGTTCAAAGGACTACAACTAAATAACTAACAAAGATCTGCATCTGCTGCTTCAACAAAGACGTTGATATATTCAACATCAAGCCAACAAATTTTAAAAAACAAATTAATATGATTATATGAGAGTAGGAAATTAATTTATTTTTATTGTAATAATTTTGAATTGAAAAAAATGTTGACTCTCTCTCTCTCTCTCTAAAAAGCATCATAGGTTAATCAAATTTATAGTTTTTAATATAAAATTAAATATATACAATGACGGTCGCTATACGTGGCATGTGATGAGAAAGAAGAGAATAAAGTGCACTAGCTAGAAAATTCTCATCACAGAATCATCAAAATTCAAACAAAGGCTTTGTCTCATTTCATAGGACTAGGGTCACATTATTGATTATATAGTATGGTTGTGGTGCCGACATAATCCTATGTATCCACCAAGATGAAAATATGTCACGATCCATGAAAAATGGTCCAAACTCCATCAACTCTCATAATTACTTGTCATTTTAATGGTACAAATTAAGTTGGTGATTTTGATAACTCACCAAGCATCCATCACATCTAACTCATCATAACATCCACCAACTCAGTATACAACAAATTCGTAAACTATAGATTTTGTTGACACCCAAATGAAACAAATCCTTTTCAATCTTGTATTGGTCGGCCATTCACTTTGCTAATTAATGAACATGATTTAATAGTTCTGTAACTAATCCAATTTTGTTAGATAATTAATACATCATTAAAAAAAATTGACATGTGATCAAATCTTATAGACACACACATCTCTCACTTCCAAGAAACTTACGTATATATTGTATATGAAAAATGGTTCCCAGTTTTTTTTTTTTATTTGGAGAAATAACTTACTGTTTCGAAATTAGATTAAAAAATCTTCTGCCGTTAGATAAAAATCTCATTGTGAATTTGTATCTAATTGTGAGGAGGACATTGTTCCTTAACACTTGATGCAGATTTAGGATTTACTGAAGCTGGTATTTTCTCAAGAAAAAGGAGAAGAGAAAATGCAGGTATGTATTCTAGAATTCAATTGAATCTAGTGTGGTTTCTGTATTTCAATACGTAATGAATTTATATCAGCTTTTATATATATATATATATATAATTATGAAAACTTAGTAGAATGATCTTTAGCTGACATGCTAGAGAAACTTGAGGAGCTTGAACTCTAGTGGTCTGATCAAATGCCTGACTAGGCAAAACCTAAAAAATTGCAGGCTGATCATTATTGATATTACTAACATCCCCCCTCAAACTCACTAGAGAAGGACGCACAGTGAGTTTGCTCCTAAGAAAATGAAATCGAGGAATGGAGAGAGTCGTGTTGAATATCAGCAATTTGATCAATCGAAAGAACATGGTTGATCAGAATCTGTTTATTCACCACCTTGTCACGAACAAAATACAAGTCAAGCTTAATATACTTGGTTCAAGCGTGTAATGGTTCGAGCGTGTAAAACCGGGTTGTTAGATATAGCAATAGTACTTTGGTTGTCACACCAAACCGTAAGAACCGTAGGCTAAGAAATCTGCAACACACGAAGAAGATAAGGGAACCAAGTAAACTTAGCAACAGAAGATGCAAGACTATGATACTCAGCCTCAGTGAAGGACTGAGAAATCTTATATTGTTTCTTAGCACTCCACGTAACCAAATTAGGACTTAGGAAAATACAAAACTCAGATGTAAACTTCCTATCATCATGATTAGTGCCCCAATCGACTTCTGAAAAAGCAACCAAATGTAAAGCCATAGATGTTGAAGTAGACTTAACATACTGAAGACCAAAAATAGTGGTGCCACGAAGATATCGCAGAATCCTTTTAACAGTCTTCCAGTCCTCGTCCAAAGGATTTTGCATAAATTGACAAACCCGATTGACAGCATAAGCTATATCAAGTATAGTAAAAGTTGCATATTGAAGAGCCCTTACAATAGAGCGATACTTAGTGGCATTAGACATAGGATAACTAGTATAGGCAAAAATAGTGACCCATGGTTGTCACCATGGGAGAATGGAAGGGTTTGGTAATCAACATGTGAGTCCTTTAAAGAAGATCATGAATATATTTATGTTGAGAGAGATAAATACCATTAGATGTGTACTTTACCTTAATCTTAAGAAAGTAGTGTAAAAAACCAAGATCCTTGATAGCAAATGAATGATTGAGTTGAGTAACCAGCTGATCAATGATAGTAGGAGAGGGACCCGTGATAATGATATCATCCACGTATATCAAAATATAGGTGCAATGAGAAACTGTAGGTCGAAAAAACAGTAAATGATCAGCTTTAGATGAGATAAACCCTAGCTGCAACAAGACATGTTTGAACTTGTCAAACCAAACCCGATGTGCTAACTTCAACCCATAAAGGGCTTTATGAAGCTGGCACACAATAGTGGAATCAGCAGCAATGAACCCAGGGAGCTGCTGCATATACATACCTTCAGCAACTACACCGTTTAAAAAAGCGTTGTTAACATCAAGTTGACAAAGAGACCAACCAAAAGTCATAACAATAGAGAGATAAGTTTGATAGTGGCTGGTTTAACCACGAGACTAAAAGTCTCAGTAAAATCTAAGCCCTCAACTTGATGAAAACCTTTGGCAACCAACATTGCCTTATACTTTAATATAGAGCCATAATGATTTCTTTTAGTTTTAAAAACTCACTTACAACCAATAATTTCCTTTCCAGGATGGGGGGAAACAAGAGATCAAGTCTTGTTTCTCTTTAATGCCTAAAACTCATCTTTCATGGCTGCGACCTAATGAGGCTATTGAAGAGCTTGAGCTACTGTATGAGGTTCAATATCAGGTGTTAGACCAGTTGCTAACCAGGCCTTAGGCTTATATATCCCAGCTTTAGATCGAGTAACCATATGGTGAAGATTGACAGTTGAGACAACTAGGACAACTGAGGATGGAACTTGAACAGCAACTGTAGTAGAATTGGTAGCAACAACAGAACCAATATTAGGAACTGTATCAGCCTGTTCGAGAGCAGTAGCAGTCGCAGCACTAGTAGCAAGACTAGGGGCAGTAATAAAGACAGATGGTGAAGACTAATAAGTGATTGTGAGGTAGGTAAAGTAGGGGGAAACAAACTGACTTCTAAAGCACAAGATATATGAGAGCTGAAAGTGGGTGTAGATGTAGCAAATGGAAAAATGTAATTATGAAAAACTGCATGCCTGGCAATATAAATTCTTCTGTGGTGCTTAGACACTTGTAGCCCTTGAACTGGGGATTATACCTAGGAAATGTATAAGGTGAGCTTCGAAAATGAACCTTATGCTTGTTATATGACCAAAGATATGGATACATCAAACAACCAAATGCTTTTAGGAACGTATAGTTAGATTCACTAGCATGCAAGGTGGTGTAAGGAACCTTACCAACTAGAACAGGTGTAGGCATTCGATTGATAAGGTAGACAGCAGTAAGGAAGACCTCATCCTAATACTTCAAGGGTAGAGAGGCTTGGGTCAATAAGCTTAGCCCGGTCTCCACTAAATGTTTTTGCTTCCTTTCCACCAAACCATTTTGCTCATGTGCATAGGGGCAGTTGTGTCTAAACATAATACCACATGATTGCAAATAGTAAGACAACACTAAAAAATCTTTACCACAATCCGTTTATAGAGTTTTAATCTTGTGAGAGAAATAAAGTTCAATATAAATTTTAAATTGAATGAAAATCATTTGAACTTCACTCTTGGTTTGGAGAAGAAATTTCATGTGTACCTAATGAATACATCTAGAAAACTAACATAGTATTTGAACCCATTAGAGGAGACCATGGGTGCTGGACCCTAAACATAAGCAACCACCAATTCTAGGGCTGTTTATATACTGTTTTAGAGAGTAAATGGTAGCTTATGTGATTTACTTAGTTGACAGGCTGCACAAAACAAATTAATTGATTGGAGAATTTGACTTTGCATTTATTGAGTATTGTTTGTACTAAAGAAAAGGAAGGATGACCTAACCTCATATGCCATAATTGTAATGTAGAAAAACACGATTTAACATCAGCATTATAAGAAGGTAGGGAAGCTGTTTTATTACAAATAGAAATGTAACACTTCTTAAACAATGTATCAAATGAGCACTGAAACCAGAAGTTTAAAGCTGAGATGAATTATTGAACAACAGAGTATTTGTGCAAATGCAAACTGAAGATGTATAGGTCATTTTTTAGGATTCCTTGAAGAAGAACCTTCTTCAAAGTTAGGCCCTTCATAAGAAACGTATGAAACTCAATATAAACTTTATTATCTGTCACAAACTTAGAAACACTCAAAAGGTTTTTAGTAATTTGTTTTATATGTAGAAAGTTTCTTAGCATAAATGTGTGATTTGCATTTGCAAACACATTATGTCCAACTGAAGCAATAGAGTGACATTTGTCATTGTCCATGTAGATCCTCTCATTTCCTTGATAATCAGATTTATTGAGGAGATTATTGATGTTTAGTGTGCAATGATCCTTTACACCGTTGTCAAGGTACCATTGAGAGACTATTATGGTGTCCGGTGAAGGCACCATGGCAACCATTAATCCTTGGTTTCCAGCCTAGCCAGTGCTAACAAAAGGATTGTTATATTGTAGTTGAAAGGACTGGTCATAGCGATTGTAATACCGAAGTGCACCATGACTAGACCTGTGAAAAATCTGGCAAGGAGGCCTGGTGTTAAAATTGTTGTGTTCCTGCCGCCTCTACCTCTATTCCTTTGACCACCATTATTGTTGCCTCTATTGCCTTGATTTTCTCTGTTAAAACCTCAACCAGAAGATTGAAAGTTTCCTCTTCCAGAACCAGCTTAAGTATTATTGCTGTTTTTCTTCTTAGTGGCCAGATTAATATTCAAAGTTTCCAATTGAGTTTGCTAATCAATTCGTGCCTCATGAGCAAGTAAAAAAGTTATAATTTTTGGAATATAATAACTATGTTATATGGAAGTGATAGGTATGATAAAGGAGTTGTATTCAGATCTAAGTTGTAGTAGCCAAAATATGTCTGGCCCAAAGTATGTCCCAAAGACAAAGCCCAGAGCTAAAAGTGGGACTACATTCTCATATAGTACGACGGTGGACCAATACGAAGACCTTATTGTCGTACGATATACATTCGACATGAAGCACTGTCATGTAGTACGACGGTGGACCAGTACGAAGACCATGTTGTCGCACGACATACATTCGACATGAAGCGCTCTCATGTAGTACGACGGTGGACCAGTACGAAGACCATGTTGTTGCACGACATTCATTCGACATGAAGCACTCTCATGTAGTATGACTTGTGCTGCATATCCCACACATCCGAGTAGCATCAAGGGATATAACTCAGTATCCACACTTAGAAGAGCTCCTATGTAGCACGACATGCCCTTCTCATGTCGACATCCAATCAGCACATCATGCGACACGCAATCATGGTCCAGATTGACAAAACCTACATGTCGTACGACATAAAATCTCCGTCGTTCCGAGGGAGACCAGATTATGATCTACTTTGAAACGGGTCCTACAAAGCCATAATGACACTTGATGGCAGCCCAATCAAAAGAAGCACCCAGATGCTTTCTTGGTGGAAGACATAGAAGAGAGAATGATGAGATCCCTCAAAAGAGAGAAGCATCAGTCTCCTATAAAGAGAAGGATAATCCCTCATAAGAGAAGGGACCGAGAAACTGAGATCCAAAAGGCTACCAATACTAAAACCACACCCTCCGGCCATTGTTCATCTTCTCCGATTACCCTCCGACCTCACACCTCCTTTTATCGAGGAGGCCTCGATCACAAACAATACAGGAAACATCCTTCACTCATCATTATTTACAAGCATACATATTTATTAGCACTTGCTAACTTGACCGTCGGAGTGACTTTGGCCGGCACCACCCCGGTGTCCCAGACGTCCTACGGGTCACGTGCGTTCTGTCTTTACAGGTTGTAGTACCCCGTGTCCCCGAGCGATTTTTGAGAACTGCATAAGTCCTCCTAGAATATTCATTATCTTATCTTTATCAGACATCACAGAACCAGCAAATGCTAAAGTATCAATTATACCTTTCTTTATTCATGAGGTACTCGGCCATTAAAGAACCTCTTTTCTTCAAGATTTGCAGCTGAAACTTGAGTTGTATAATGTTGGCCTTTCTGAGAAATGAACAAACGTTCAACTATTTTCCAAGCTTCACAGGCTGTTAAATAGCCAACAAATTCAGGTAACAAATCCTGACTTGTAGAAGATAGGATCCAGCAGAGTAATATGTGATCTTGCTAGTCCCAGTTGATGTAGGTCTCACTTAGAGATCCATCAGTATTCAATTTCCTTAGAGGTAAAACCTCTGGATCAATGAAAGAGAACAATTGATTTCCTCTTATGGTAGCTATGAACTTGTTGTCTGCACAGCAAGTAGTTGCTATTATCAAGCTTCACAGTCAAGACGAGTTTCATAGGCGACACATGCCTGGAGTCTTCATGAACAATGAGCTGAGTTGCATCTGTTCCTCGAACCTCTAATGCAGAAGCAGTGGAGTTATGTTGCTCTGACACCATACTGAAGTTGGTATTTTCTCGAGAAAAGTGAGAAGAGAAAATGCAAGAATATTAGAGTAAGTATTCTAAAATTTCATTAAATCTAGTATGGTTTCTGTATTTCAATACATAATGAATTTACATCAGCTTTTACATATATATAAAATTCTGAAAACTTAGTAGAATGATCTTTAGCTGACATGGCAGTTGATGATCCTGGTGACAGTCTATCACTTGTGATAGGCTGAAAATTCTTTTATGAAATAACATAATTTCCCGCTAAATAATCTCCTCTCTAATCACCCATGATCATCTTGATAATCATCTACTTTTGTTTGATGCATTCTATCTGCTTGATGAAATGCTAGGGGAGCTTGAACACTAACTATTTGATCAAATGCTCAGCTAGTCAGAACTTGATCAATTGTAAATTGATCATAACTGATATCATTAATAGGATTAAATAAAAACCCTTTTGTTGGTGGATAAAATCACTCATGGTAAAGACTTTTTTTTTAATATGACATTGATCAATTCAAAAATTTATTGCGACATATTACGATCAAGCACTCAATACACAGCCCAAAAACTCATTTTAGTAAATGCCATTAATTACCTTAATTTAATCACTGTGTAAAATTACTTGTAAATAATTCTAGTCTCTTGATAATTTGGTGCATGCATTCAATCATAACACAACAATTAGAAAAAATAAGTAGTTAGATAATAAGATGATGATTAATTTGTTGCTGTTCATCAACCATTGATCAGTAGATCCAATTTTGGATTTAATTTTTGGAATCTAGAGTGAAAAGTATAAAATGGGAAACGAAGAAAGAAAGTAGAGGTTCGCATTTCCTCCTCTTTTTAAAAAAATAATAATAATAAGGCTAGCTCTTTCAAATTAAGCAATCATGCCCTCAAAAGAACTTTCAATAAAAGAGTGCAAATATTTATCATATAAAATGTTGCAGAATTGAAACTATTGAAAGTGCCCTTAGCCAACCAGAAAGTTAATTAAAGGAAGGAAAAAGAATGAGTAAAGTTGAAGATTCTATTATATTTCTATTTTATAATGTGGATTTTTTGTTATATTAATAATTTTCCTCCTTTTGAAGCAATTTTTATGCATAATGATTTCACCTTTATTGATTCTTTAATTGGATCTGTGAAGAACAGAGTGGAGTTTTCAAGATCAAACCCTTTTTAAAAGCAAAAATTATTAACTTTTTCAAATATACACCAAGGAAACACAAAATTGATGTGTATACAGTATGTATATATATATATATATATATAAAAAGTTATTTTTGGACAACCAATATATTGTGTAATGCGAAATTAATGATGCTGAATTTAATTATTTTATTATTGAATAAAAGTTTTTGAGCAAAGGTGATTGGATATTACTACTATAGAAATGCAATCTTACAATAACAAAATCATTTCTGATTGTTATTTGCTTTCAGAAAACGGAAAAATGGTAAAATGATATTAGACTAAATGCACATGACCTACAACATAGTTGTAAAATTATAAACCATTCAACAATTTTTTTCCCGTGGTACAATTAACTATATAGTACACTATTATAAATCAAGCAGTAAAAAAGGAAGATAAGAAGCTTAAAAAAAATGACTTGTGAGTTGTGATTTGTGATTTGTGATTTGTGATTTGATCCAGTTCAGGGGTTCATATATGTGAAAGGAAGAAGAGACTATCAAAAGATTGCCAAATTTTCTTTTTGGCCAAATATAAGCAGATTGACAACATGCAAATCCAATTATTATTTATTACTATGAGAAGCAAACTAGCCTGGTGGAACCCGCATAGGATTTTAAATAGTTTTTTTTGTGATAAAAAGAAAGAGTGTAACCACAATCTACAAGACTACAACCGCCGAACCAGCCTGGAAAGCTCTTTTGGGCGGCCATTTTTCAATGAACGTACCCTGATATGTCTTTGAATTTGGCTTTTATCTATTGATTACTATTCACCTTTGCCGATGAAAAATTAATTGCAGAAAATATTGTTAGATGAATTGAAAACTTTATCCTACCAGGAACCAGTTATTTCACTGGATAAATATATAATTAATTCAACACCTACCCTTCAATATATATGTATGCATGTGTATATATATTTACATATCAAAATTCTCATCTACAAGATCTCGTGTGTAATTCTGTAACTATATAAAATTTATACAAAATTACTTGCAGGATCAAATACCCCATAATTATCACGTGTTTAAATGCTCTCCCTGATGCCATGCACCTTGAAACAGCAGCGACCCATACAGTTCATTCATGGTGGCTATATATATGGCAGTGGCATTATCAGTTAAAAAAAGATATCACAAATTAAAATATTCTCTCTCTACTTTATATATGTGAATTTTTATTAGAACATATGTAGATTTGATTATGATATATGATTTTATATTATAATATACGAAACCAGAATTACATATAAATTTAAAGGAAAATGGAGCTCAAGAACTGGAACAAAATAGCCTAACTTCTCTCCAACCCGCATGTCTCAAAGCTTTATTATACATCAAAGTTACAAAAATAACTTCTAACTCGTGCACTGTATATCTTTTATTTCAATCACGTCATATAATAATAGAAGAAAAAAGTATAATTAATTATTTTTATTATATAATATAATTTGCATGAAGAATACATATAGAATATCGGATACAACATTTTCTCTAAGAGTAAATCTAAAGCAAGCATTTTTCACTACTTGTACTATATATATATAACTATACATATTAAAAAGCAAGAATTTTTCACTACTGATAATATATATAAGTATACATATTAAAGGTCGTGTGAAGTGGGACATAATTTGGTAAGTAAATTAGCTAAATAATACCTCCGGTCTTGATTGGGATATGGTTGTGATTCTTCTACATTATTCATAAAGGCAAGTGTAAATAGAAAAATTATAGCTTTAAGTGAGAGAGGAAGCGAAGGATGTCAAACATGTAGCCACGTGAAGCTTGCGTCTTGTTTACGTCTATATACGCTCTCTTGTTATAACGTCCGTCCGTCACTCACTTCAAGAAACCGACCAATAAAATCCTCCCATTTGTGAACACACCACCTACCCAGTCAAGCCCGACTTTCATGACTGCCAGTTTTTTTTTTTTTTTTTTTTGTTGAACAGCCTTAAAACGCGTTCGTATCGTGCCGTTTTAGAAGTTGTTGCTGCTGCTGCACCTCATCCGGCTCTCCTCTCTCAGTCCTCACTGAGTGTAAAAAGTAAAACGTGTCGGTGTCATCTTTCTCATCTTTTAGACATTTTTGGCTCCTCACCCCGACCTTTTTAGTTTCTTTATTATTTATTTATTTATTTTTCTTTCAAAAAATCATTTTTGTGCGATGCTTCTTCACTCTTGGCACTCTGGCACATTTAAAAGACACTATACTTCAACCCCCCCACCACCTCTTTTTCACTATCATCAACTCTCTCTCTCTCTTGTCTCTTGAATCTGCTCATACAATAACTCCAATAAATTTCTCTTCTTTGTTCCTGCATTTCCACAAACACTTTTCAAGTTTATATATAGATATATATATAGATATTTATATATATCATTGATCAACAAGACAAGAGCTTGAAGAACGATCCTTCTTTTTTTTTTTCCAAAAATGGAAACAATCTCCAACATCATCAGTCTCTCTTTTTTCTTCGTAGTATTGTTACTTCAACCTATCACAACTTCCATGGCAAAAACACTACCAAACTCAACCGTGACATCAAAGTACCAGATCGAATGCACAATGTGTTCTTCCTGTGAGAACCCATGTCAGCAAGTTCCATCGCCGCCGCCGCCGTCTCCTCCGCCAGCCTCACCGTCACCACCACCGCCGTCGCCTGTCTCCACCTCCAACTGCCCACCACCACCTTCACAACCCAGTGGCTCCGGCTCCGGCTCCTACTACTACTCTCCCCCACCACCCTCTAATCCCACTAACACGTACTACTCACCACCCCCACCAAACAACAACGGCGGCGGAGGCGGAGTATACTACCCGCCGCCGAACAACGGGAACTACCGAACACCACCGCCGCCCAACCCTATCGTCCCGTACTTCCCGTTCTACTACCACACTCCTCCACCTCCCTCCTCGAGCTCTGTCAAGCTAAATTTGTGCTCTTTATTGCACTACAGTGCTGGCTTGGTTCTTGCTTTAAAGTTTCTATTTTTATAGAACAAAAATAATTATCAAATCGGAAAGCATGTGAAATAATGTGGAACAGATTTACAGATCTGGGGAGATTTACAGTTTTACAGGTTGGAGAGTGAAGAGATCGATTAAAGGTTCTTGATCTTCAAAGATCTTAGCAGGTCAAGAAAAAGTTGTTAATTGTTGTTGAAGAAGAAGAAAAAGAGTCTTCGAAATGATGATGATGATGATGATCCATAATTAAAGTGAAGTAATCTTTTTCTCTCTCTCCATCTTTTCTCTGTATTTCTCTTATACAGTAAAGTTATGATCTGTAATTTTGTTCTTACAAAATTGTTGTACGTAATTTTGTTTTTAATTTTGCATTAATTAGTGTTAATTATCTATTAATAAATATGAAAATTAGTCATTCTTTTGTCTGAGATTCATTGTTTAAGCTCCAATAAAACCAAAATTCAAGTTGCATGCTAATTAGTTTTTACTATAGCCTCGTGATTAATGCTCTATTTGTCGGTAGTTTATATATTTATATACAAAATAATTGCTTCAATTATTTGCTCTTTGGTATTTATTGTTAGTATATTTTTCAATTATTATTATAATATTTTTTTAATATTATACTTTTTAATTATGTCGTAATATTTTATATGTGAATTGAATTAATAATTTTCATTTTTTTAATCAATTTTAATTAACTAAGATAACAAAAATATCATAATAGAATTGGAAAATTATAGAATTATTCTTGGTGCTATTTTAAAAAAAAAAAAAACAGAACGTGAGGTTGATTAATTAAACTTTGATCATGAATTTTAAGACGTGAAAATACTTTCAAAAGTTGTCACCATTAACGGAAAATTTTAATTTTTTTTTTTAATATATCACTTACGGTGGTAGAATTATAGATGAACACTTTTATTACCGAATTATATTGGACGGGTTAAAAACTTTCAATTTGGGAGCAACAAGCTTGTATTTTATTTGAAAAAATTAATTTTAATTAAATTCTTTTTTTTTTAGGGAATTTTAATTAAATTCTTGGATTCTAATAAAGTAGTGTAAAAACATTATCCGAGTACATTAGACTTTTATCACATGGAACGTTATGATGATGACGTGGCGTCCAGTGGGCTATTACTTGATAGGAAAAAAGTTCCAGTGCTCCAAGCAACTTTTATTCTACGTGGACTGATCCAATCAGAAATCTTAGCGGCCCCCAGAAGGATCTGGAAGGTCGGATTATGTGGTCTGACATTGGATTCTAAATTCTAACTGGTTCTAACTAACTTTTATAGTGTACGGTTGACCATCAGAATTCTCCTCTCTTTCACTGTACTTGGAAATGCAACTAGAAATTTGGGTGTACAATCATATACACAACCAACTCAAACTTCAAAGTAATTTGTTAGTAATTTTAGTGAGAATTTAACGCAACCACATGTAGAGGAGATTCTTTAAATAAAAAAGTTGGCACGACTCTAAGACGTGTAAAAATCACGCTCTACATGCACAAAAATCTACTATAATATCGAAGAGAAGTCCATCTATATAAACTAATAAATAGGGATGGTAAAATTTTAAATTTTTATTATAAATATTAATTTAGGGATAAAGGTAAAAATATAAAAAATCATTAGTATAATAAAATTAATTTAACAAATATTAAAATATCTAATATATTTTTAAGTATTTTAATAAAATATAGATAGAGATGAATAAAAATTACCTAATTAATAAGCATGATTAGATAAGATTTTGTTGTTCGTTTGGTTCTCTCTTCTTGTGTTCACAAACAATGGTGTACCAAAAGCCTAGCCTTTTCTATATTTCCATGTGAAGAAAAGGTAGTGGGGTTGTCCTTCCTTTTCATAATTTTATTTTATATTGTTTATATAAGTTCATGATTTTTCCGGATCAACATTATTTGGTTCACTAAAAGCCAACCCGCCGAACCATGTGCCCAAGAATGAAGGGCCAAATGTTTACATTAGGGTCACTTGCTGGCACATTTTAATTGTGATATACTTTTTGTTTTTTTTGGTAAAAAAATCTCACAAGTTAGAGGTCTACTTAAAGGTTAAATAATTTAAATTATTTATAACTGAAAAAATAAATAAATACTTAATAGATTTGCGATAAAGTTAATATAAAAAATAATTGTTTTTGGGATTACAAATACAGGCTGGAGATAATGTGGGGACAAATACAATCACCTTCTTTTCGTTTTCTTCTCGTTTGTGTTTTTCATTTTTTGGTTTTTATTTTTATCGTGTGAGGTGATGGTGACGATTAGCTGGATGGCACGTATTTGTTATGGATGCTGGGATGGGATCCACAGTCAAGTAGGCAAAACGTAGCAAACTAGTCTGTCAAGATGATTGTGGTTTTTTTTTTTTGACATAGATATTGTTCCACCGATATAGATAAAATCGTAATTAATATGGGTATATCTTTCCTGTATTGAAAGTAAACGATTTTTGTTATGAAAATAAATATTCGAACCGTACTAATATTTATTTAATCTCAATAAGTCCTGGTAGCCCTCTGACCCATCAGTATCAGAAATCATAACTTAGGAAAAAAAAAATAATAATTGTTTTTGTTAATGTTAGGTGATTGGTAAAATCAGGAGCGTGGGGCTAGGATTGATCAAACTTGGTAGCTGGTAGGGTCAAATTGTACAAAACCAAAAACTAAAGGGACCCGAAAAGAAGAGAAAATGAGTTGGGTATATACTTTTCAAGGCCTATTTATCTGCATGGGCTGGCCTGTTAGATTTTGAAATTGTATGGGCCCTGAAGAACCTATTTAAAATCCTATATTTTGGTCCTGGACCTTGGAAGCTTCCAGACTCTGGGCCATCAAATTGAATTTTATCAGGTTTGAAAAAAAAGCCGAGATCTTTGTTGGGAAAGTTATTATTAGAATTATGCAATTTAAATAGCAATAGTTTAGTTCTAGTTCGACGTTATCTGTGAAAGAGTTTTTAAATAGTTCAAAACTTATGGTATATGACAATAAATAAACAAATTAACATAACGTTATTAATATAATAATATATAAAATATTTTAGTTAACTATTATTGTTAAATATATTTAATTTCTAAAGGTACTTCCAAGTTGAAAAACACAATCGTCAGCCCAACATCTAGGGTTGCAATTTAAGTTTGTTGGTCAAAATTGATTTGATCAATAAATTGGTGTCGTTTTCAAAGGGTATTTTGTGTGCTCAAGGAACAATGTTTCTTCGTTCAAATAAATAAAAAATTGTTTCTTGGGTATAAAATTAAGTAGTTGACAATATTTACTAATTGCTAAATTTAGTTTGGGCATTAAAATCTTTCAATTTGTATGCACCCCTAATGGAAGTGCAAGTATTGAACATTTCAACTTACTTCCACGTCCTTTTTTCTTTTTGTCTAAAATTAGATGCATTTGGTACAAAGAGAAAGTGACACCTACTTACAACATTTTACTCCATGCCCTTCAAAACAAAAATTGAACTAAATTTTTTTAAAAAAAAAATCTTATAGTTTTTTAATTTACATGTTGTCTAATTCTAAAATTATAAATTTAATTTTAAGTTCGATCAAACTGAAAAAAGGTTATACGAATAATGTTACATTGCTCAAATCATTTATTAAATGATACGACAAAATGTGTAGCTTCCACATAAATTATGGGAATGTTAGTAGTTCTCCGATTTTATTAGGTGAAATATAATTAATTAGATTAGTACTTGACAACCCAATTGAACTAAATAATAAAAACTCATTAAACGCGAAGATGAAAATACAAAATTGAAAAGAATAAAAAGGATTTTTATATAAAGAAAAAGTTTGAAGAGAGAGAAAAGGATAAGTAAATTTTTTTTTTTTCTTTTGAGTGGGAAAAAGACTTGAGATAGCCTTCAATAACTTTCACTTAGAAGAAAAATGGTTAAAAGTTGAACTTTAGTACTTGCTTTTTAATGTTTTCCCTCCCATCTTTTGAATGAACTCCACTTTAGTATATATTCTATTGGGTCACCATTCACCAACCTAAAGTATCCAAAGTAATTCCTTTTCCAATTTTTCAATCAAAAATGAAAAACCCATTTGAAAATCAATCACAAATTACATAGATCAAGTCACCATATCACTTCCTAATCTCTTGTGATATATGAATTTTGTTTTAATAAAAATTGAAAGCAAAGGAGGAGTAAAGGTAAAAAACATTCTTCTTGAAGTACCTTTTGTTCCTTATTTCTCAACTTTATAGACTGAAATTGGGAATTTTTCTTCCTTTCTTTTTGGCTGATGTACACCACATATCATTTATCATTATAATAGCAAAATAAAATACATAATATAAATTTAAAAAAGAAGAAGATAGTGACATGAATCAACTACTAGTACTACTACCAATAATAATGTTAGAATAAATAAAATCAATAATCTCCCATTTCTTACACTTAATTGTTCAACTCCCAAATACAGTTAGTTTAAAAGAAAACCCTAAAAAAAAGAAGACAAAAATAACAAAAAAAAACCCCTAATAAAAAAACAAAAAATCACATAATAATTGGTTAGGGGACATCCATTCATTGATTCATTTACTAATTTCATTAAATTCTTCTTCGAATCCTGGGAATTCTTTTTTTTTTTTTTTGCTTTTTTATTATTTTCCATCGACTGCTACTAAGCATAAACAGAGCCATAAGAGAGAGCCATCAAAAGCACAGCCGCTTGTTCTTCTTCTCCCAACTTCTTCCTCTGCTTCTCCACAGTTGATTTCTGCATCAACACCTCTCTTCCCAGCGCCATCAATCTCTCTTTCAAGCTCTCTCCAAGCTTACTAATATTACTTGAACTCTGACTGTTGTGACTTTGACTGCTGCTGTTGTTTTTTCTGGGTTTTCTCTCTTCTTTGTTTATACCCAGAACGGCTCTTCTCTTCTTCCTGCTTCTGATCCCACATGCGTTGCACAGAGACTACAAAACAATCACAAAGATCAGACGGTGGTGATTCAAGAGTGTGATCATCAAAACGTTTATAATTAGTTTGATTGATTTATCGATCAACTGTTTTCAAATGATTGTTATTATTTACCTTGGGGCCTGCGGGACCGCCTCTCCAGAGAGGGGTTTTGGTGGTCCCACAATCAGCACAAGTCTTCTTCTCGTTCACTTGATTGTTGCACTCTATCAGGCTGCTCTTGCTACTACCATCTGATTCTGATCCCTGTTAAAAAAAGAAAAACAACCAAAAAAGGAAACTGATCAGCTGAGATTTGAAGATGTTGAAATAATAATAATAAAACAGAGCTTGAATACTCGATCACTCACTTTCTCGCTTGGATCCAGCATCTTTACTAGCTTCTTTGTAGAAGATCAAAAACGAACCCAGATGAGAAAACTTGAAACCCGAAATGGGTATCGAATCAGAACAGCGGATAGAGATTCACTTGAGCCGCAAAATATGAGTGAAACCTCTCAAAAAACCTAATGATTGCAGGAAGATCTAGCTAAAAACTCAATAGCTGTGACCCAATTCGAACAAGACACACAGAGAGAGAGAGAGAGAGAGTGAAGAGAGTGTTTGTGAGAGAGAGAGAGAGAGAGATGCTCTTTAGAGAGAGAAAAACGAAGAAGCGAACCGACACACACACTGAGACCAGACCGCACGCTGTGAAGCAGATCTACAAAAAAAAACCTCTTTTATATATGGGACGCGAAACCCTAGCCCTTCGGATGCGAAATTACTGAAATGTCCCTCGGGACTCGAAAAGTTTTTATTTTAATCCAAAACAGTCCCTCACGCGCCCGCTTTTTGAACCTAAACAAATTGCAAATTACAAAGAAGACCACGAAAGAAAAAAACCAAACCCGCCAAAATCCCAAAACCTACTGAAAATGAACAAAAAGAAAATGGCGCCATGTTCATTTTTTTGCTTTCGCTCCCTCTTTTTTTTGTTTTTTTTGGTTTTTATATGGTAATGATCAGGTGTGCTGTTAAGGATTGCTAAGATGACTTTCCTTGTACGTGATTGACGTGATAAAATCTGCACCGTTTGATTTGGTCCTACCTTTTAAAGTCTTTTGGATTTTAATTCTCCAGTGTTGTGTCTTAACTTGGCTGATATGAATTGAATTTGCTGCAGTGGTAAAATGGAATTTATTTACCATATATAAATTAATAAAAATTTTAAGATAATACAAGAAATCACAACTCGTATCCTAACTAGTGATACGTGGATACAGATGAATTGTGATTGCTGTTATTTACCAAATATATATCTATAAAATTAAAATATAGCGTTAATAGTTGAGATATAAGTTTGGATATGAATTAAGATACTTATCGATATTAAATTTTTAACTTTACTTATTTTTAAAGAAGTTTTATTGTAGCCCCGATATTAAAGGGGATTGCAAAGTTTGTTGGGTTTTGATGCGAATTCTATGGTATATAAACCGACATGCTAATATATGAAATTAATGTTTATACGAGAAGTTGTATATTGTAAATTACTATTTTTATACAATTCACGATATTGTATAAAAATCCATGTTTCAAATTAGAGTAAAAGCACGTGATTGAAACAAAATTAAATCTAAGTGATTCCAAATACATAACATATTATTTATACGTTTGGAATAACTGTTTTTACTTACTAAAAATGTTTTATTAATTCGAAAGTTACTTTTAACTTTTTTTGTGTAATTTAATTAATACTTTAGTAGAGATTTTAGACGATTATAAAAAAAAAAAAAAAGAAGGTTGAGAGAGAATTAATAAAAAAATATATATATAGAAGAAAAGAAGCCAAACTCAGACCTATAAAGTTTTATGAGAAGGGTTATGACTTATGAGTGGCTTTTGATCACCCAAGTAGCTCATTTAATAGCCACGACTAGAGTATGAGGTTTTATGGATCATAATCTTATTATTGAAAAAAATTAAGATAATCACACAATCATTCTCTTCCTTTCAAATATTGAACCAAGACAGTTATAAATAAGAAATAAAACCCATAAAATTATTCTTTAATGGATTATTAAGATTAAATTGTCTTGTATATTGATCAATACTTCTAGTATATATACACGAGACATTATAGCAAACAAAACTATCCGTAAGATAAAATTGTGAATTTGTGATAGTGAATAAAAATGAGAGCTCTTGAGACCAACTTTTATTCCTTCATGTGTCCAATTATCATAAATTTTATAATAAAATTCGATAAGTTTTATAATATAAGGGGGGTTTATTCAATTTAGATTTTCAAAGACTTTCAAAGACTTTTATGGAATTAAAAAGTTTGGGTGTATTTAATAATGACTTTTGAAAAATTTATAAAAGTCATGGTGTATTTAATATATACTTTTATATATTTTAAAAGAATATATAAAAGTCATGGGGTATTTAATCTAAACTTTTAACGAGTTTACAAAAGTCATGGGGTATTCAAAATGTCAGCAACTTTCATAAACTTTTAAAAATACTAGACTTTTGTAGACAATTGTTCACAAAAATACTCAAAATTTCTTTTCCACTTATATGAAAGACTTTTGAAGATTTTCTAACAAATAATTTTGACAACTTTTATTATCACTCGTTGTTAAGCATATTATTAAAAAAATAAACAATTATAATTACCCTGCAACCTATTACGCAGAAGAAAAATAATTTAAAAATTAACGAATATTTTTGACAAGATAGAAAAAAAGAGTGTTTAAAGTAAAAAGAAAAACAAAGTATGAAATGATTATTTCTGAATATATAATATATCTTTTCGTTATTCGAGACTTTAAATTACACTTTAAAGAATTTTGTTGTTACAAAAATAAAATTTAATTTTGATATTTTTAAAATTAAAGAATAAGTTAAAAATAATTTTTTTAAATCTAAAATGTATTAGTAATAGAAGAGTAAAAAATTAGGTCAAACATTATATAAAATAATTTAATTATATTATGATATATATAAAATTTGAGTGGATTGATACAATGTATTTATTTATTTATTTTCGTCTTTTCATGTTCAGACGTTGTTTTATTTATAATAATAGAGATTAGTGATTTTTTTTCATTAAAGACATTAAGTATATGATGAGTAATAAATGTTTTAAAAACACTTGGTATTTTGGTTATCTATTTTACTCTATTTTTTTTTCTGTATCATAATATTCCTAACAATACCCATAAATAATTATTGCTAAATAAAAATTAATTGTGTTGGTAAAGTTAACTATTAGTTTATTTATAATTTTAAAAGTTAATAAAAGTCTATTAAAGTCTATAAAAATCTATAAAATTATTTTTAATAAAATCATTAAAAATTTATCAAAGTCTATAAAAATGATTTAAATGAAAGTCTATAAAAGTGTACGAAAGTCGTTGATAAATTTTATAAAGTCTATAAAAGTCATTAGAAATCTATAAACTCTACAAAAGTTATCCATTTAAAAAAAATGTCATTCAAAATCTAAATTGAATACACCCCATAAATAGAGATATATATATACATATTAAAAAAATTTATACTGTTAAGATCAGTATATTGTAGTTTAATTATAAGAGACTCGGGTGTTTATATTTGAATTGAGAATTTTTTTTGAAAGTAAATTCTTTATTCCTTTTTACTGATGTTGAAACATAATAAAACTAGATAAAAGGCAATTTCAAAGGAGACAAAGTATGCTCTGGTTGGCTTTGTTTCTCTCTCTCCTCAATAATAGTAACATTATTAGCAATGGGCTACGTTGTTTTTCTTTATTATACTATTTTGATTCTCTCTCTCTCTCTCTCTCTCAGACTTTCCCTACTATCAATCATTGACCTTACAGAGAAAAAACATTGACAAAGTTTGAAAACTTAACTATTGTCTCTCTTCTGTCATCATCCTCATACCTCATGCTCATGCATGCACAAAGTTTATGAGAAAATGTCAACAGAAAATGTTGTCATGTGTGGCAGTTTTAGGAGAAAAAAACACCTCAATCTATCGTCCAATTTACTTTAGATTTTTTATTTTTTAAAAGCTCTTTATGTAAAATTATATATTTTGTCTTTACCTAAAAATTTTTTTAAAGTTTAAAAACTGTTTTATGAGAACATCCAAACATTTATAAAAAAAAATTTTAACTTAAAAAACCAAACGCAAACTTTTAAAAATCTTACCATACAGATCCAACACCACCAAAGCTTATAGTTTATTCATCATTCTATTTTTTTAAAACTATAGCAAATTCAAAACATTTAAAAATTTGAGGAAGAAAATATAATTTGAATGCACAATTTTATTAATATAGATATAAAAAAAAAATATTATTGGACTACCATAACTTAATATTAGCTGATTCCTAAAATTTATAAGAGAAATAAGTGACATTAAGGAAGGAAAATTAAAGAAACCATGAAGGGTTTTAATTAATAAGATAAGTTTAGTTAATAGCCATTAGATTACATTCACTCACACACATATACAGTTGAATTAATTTGTAAATTGATCTTTACAGATGATATATATAACAAGACCCCAAGAGGAATAATAGTATTTAGGTTTTAATTTCTTTGATTAGTGGCCAATTAATTAGCGTAATATAACTTAATAAATAACAACATTTCTCTGAGCAGTCAAAAAGGTCCTAAACTGACAGCACTCTATTCATGTTCACTGATTTGACTATAAATATCTATGCCATCAAGTCATCTACCAAATGTTTTAATAAAAGAGATCATAGACACTTCAATAAATATTATCATTTATTTGTATATGTACTACCTATTCACTATTTTATTACCTGTGCTGCTCCCATTTTATGATGGATGCATCAGCTGTTACCATTTATTAAGATGAATCTTCCACTCACATCGATAAATAAATAATAATAAATAAATAAATAAAATATACACATAAACCATATTATTTATGCAAAACATACGAAATCGTACACAAGAACACATCAACCTTATTGTAATAAATCACTCAATAAGAGAAATCCATTTTTTTTCTAGTTTCTACTATTTTTTTTTTCTTTCAAGCTTCTTATTAGAATCCTATAGAAAGTGTTTATTATAGAAAGATAAGCGTACAACAATAAATAAAAAATTTCTCAGAACAAAAAGGGAACATCAACATTGAATAAAATATTGCTAATTTTTCGCACTTCACCTTATAAAAAAAAAAAGAAAAAGAAAAAGAAAAAGAAAATGGTTTTCCATTACTACATATATATATAGATATATATATTCACCAATCATGAAAAAACAAATGCATAGAAAACTACCATTTCAACCAAGACTCTCATAAGGACAAATTGAAGACTCAATACTTGCCCCAACTAGCCCTTAAAACAGGGTTCTTGCCTATCCGACGACATATCCCTAACACTTCTCACACGATTCCGCTCATAGCACTCCAAGGGGAAAACACGGACGCCATCTTGTCCAGCCTCGCTTTATTGGACACTCTAGTATAAACTGACTTCTGTTGGCACCCTCTTCAACCACGATCGACACTGGACCAACCTCTGACCAGACACGTACAGGTGCCCCGACCCCGACCTGACTTGACCTGACACAGTTAACCCCAGCATGAACTTCTCCATCCAATGAACTGCAGATCCCTGAAATTTTGTAAACTAAATCAGAAAACTAACTTCTAAACAGCAGATACCTAGTTTGAAAAGAAAACAAAAAAAGAAAAAAGAACCATAAAATTGATCCTTGGCCCTGCATACCATTAGCTGAAGTTGAATCCACCAGATGGAACCGGGAACTCGCTCCCTCCAAACTGGAAACCTTGCTGGGAACCATCACCCAGAGGTAATGTCTCGTCATCATCTTCCAACCAGTATTGCTCGAGAATCTTTACTGCCTTCTCATAAATCTCGTTGTTATCATGACTTTGTAGATTCTCAATCTTCTCTAACCCCTCAGCCTCGTCAACTAATTGCGCATAATTATTAATATCTCCGCTGTTACCCATATGCTTCTCAGCTTCTCCAACCTTTAGAATGTTCTCTAACCCTTCCAAACACACAGTGACAATCCGAGGGTCAGGGCATATGAAGAGATCACACAATGGTTTTATACATCCTTGATCTACCAGGTACCTGCCGTCCACATAAAAGTGGTTTATAACCAATTATAAAAGAAGCGAACTGGGAGACAAACGGGAGATAGAAGGAATTTTACAAATGAAGAAATAACATACTTGATTTGCTCATGAGTACCACCAGAGGTGGCATTTGAAATTGCCCATGCAGCCTCTTTTTTTATGTCAAACTCAGCATTTTGGAGGAGATTGATAAGGGGGCCAATCAAACCAGCATCAATGATAGCCTGTATTGTTTTAAAATATTTATCCACCAATCAGTACTTTCAACTCGAACCCAAATGTATCAACTTTTCTACAAATCAACCAGTTACAGAACTTTGGCATGAAACAAAAGAACAAAAATGAATTAAAAACAATAATAAAAAAGGCATATATATCCCATTACTTTCAGCATTCCACTAAAACACGACTGAAATCGCCTAAAATTCACCCACACCCAAACAAAAGTTCAAGAATTCAAAATATTCAGGCCATTCCATTGAAGAACACCTTGAGATATCCTAAGAAACCAGGTCATAAATCAATTTATAAGAAGCACGGAAGACGTCCAAAACCAACCATCAAGATATCAAGAGAAAAACAACAAGACTTAAAAACAAATAAGGAAGTTACCTGAATCTGTTCTTTGTTTCCAGCAGTTATGTTTGAGATTGTCCAGCAAGCTTCCTTTTTGATGCTCTTTTTATGATTATGACTCAACAGGCTCAAGAGGCATGGCAGTGCACCATGGTTAATTATACACTGAATCAAGGATAAACCACAAAGTCACAAAAAGATATAGAATATTGAACATAAGGTCGAAAGTTATGGTAGCTGAGAAACATTATATACATGTTCATACACAGCTCAAATCTATTTATCTATCTACTCTCTCAGAACAATTACACGTGTGGGGAAAAGGAAGAGTTTGACAACAGCGCTATCAAAATTACTGCTAAATATGAATCTAGAAACAGATGGTGACAAGCTAGAATTTCCAAAATCAGCATAGCCCTATGACGAAATTATCTTTACTATTGAACTCCTACTTTGTTCTCCCATGTACTTCCATGGTTCTTAAGTTTCATGTAAAGACTCTTTAACATGATAATAGTGTCAATAATTTTTCATGTACAATGCATACGCCCCACTGAGGTTTTATCACATATTATGTAACAATAACTTATATATTAAATACAGCTGGATGGTATATAAACAAAGAATATTATCTCCTTAGTAAAAAAATTAATACTAGGAAGACAAAGTATCAAGAAAATCATTGACAAGCTCATACCTGAGTCTGCATATCATCTCCTGTCACAATATTTCCAATTGTGCGCAGGGCAGGAATAAGCACTGAAGGAGATGGATGCCTGAAACATTGTGTTTTAGGTTGTCAGCTTACACATGTATAATAGAAAAAGGAGAATCCATCAGAAAAGGATATAAAAATGTCACTCACAGGAGAAGATCAACAAGTCGCTGGCAGACGCCTGCCTCGATCACAGCTTGAATTTTGTCATTTGTACCATCAGAAAGATAGGAGAGTGCCCAGCAGGCATCAGTCAGGACTTCTTCATCATTCGAATGAACAAGCTGTGCAAGGGCTGGGAGAGCTGGCTTCACCTGCTCACCAAATTTCATAAAAATAAAAAACCATAAGAAAAGCAGTCGATAAATTTTGCATCAACCCAAAGTATGTACAGTACAAAAGAGCAACCTGATCAAATGGTGGCTGTGGCTTGCCCCTGCAAAAGTTTGATAGTGTCCATGTGGCATTTCTCAGCATTGAAAGTTTTGCATGCTCATTCAACTGTGCTAGCAATGGAACCAGAGCTCCATGGCCGAGTACAAGATCGCGGCATCTAGGCGAGTCACCCGCGACATTTCCCAGTGCCCAAATAGCCTACAGAATTACAATGAACAACGGTTAACAAAGAGTCACATGATTCTGTTCTCTTTTTGCACATGACTCCTAGACAGCTACAATCCCAAAACTGGAAATAGATAAAGCTTTAATGCATACCTGTTCACGAACATCATCACTTGGAGAAGCAAGCAGCTTCACAAATATTGGAACAGCACCATGGTCAATCACCACCTTCGTGTTCTCTGAGGTTCCAGAGGCAATGTTTGTAAGAGCCCAAGCAGCCTCAAACTACATAAATTTCAATGTACCAATACATCCTTATCAGTTCAAATTCCCTAAAAAAAAGCTAACCAAACCAAAACACATTATACACATAAACTCACCTGAAGTTGCGGGAAATCCTCCCTCATAAGAAACTCCACAAAGCGTGGAACAACCCCAGATTGTATTACTTCCTCAATCGGAGGATTCCTCTCTTAATGATCATCGTAACAGATATCCATCAGACAAAAGATGTAGCAAAATACAACAAAATCAAAAGAGCTTTTAACAATTCATACCAATCGAAAGCAGCTTCCGAAATTGAGTAGTAGCTTCCAGCTGCAAGTTGTTGTCATTCGACCAAACCCCAGCAACCATCGAAGGCAGACTTTCCAACTGCAATTCAACCATCAATATATCAACACCACAAAGCCCCAATCATAAAAAATTCCACAATCCAAAGAATGGGACGGTCTCACCACTGACACTCATGTGCCCACACAACCATATCAAAACAAGCCACACGATAATTAAAAAAACTCAAAGATTATAGAAAGAAAAATGAACTTTTAAAAGTTGTCATATGGCAGCTTTTAATTGGACTGTCCCAGTTTTTCTCCCAATTCAAACCCTAACTAATTCAATCCTCTACAATTCAAACCAAACACTAATAAATTTAAATTCACAGAACCGTATAATCCACGCAGACACACACATCCAATCAAAACCCTAAAACGAATCCGAAAATGTTTTCAAATGTTCAAATACAGTGAAAACGTTAGTTCAGGTTGCCTTGTTTTGGAGGTTGAGATTGGGGACAGGAGCAGCAGGAGCGAACTGATTGGGTTGGAATCCCTCGCGTCGCTTCTTGAGCAAGTTCTCTTCGCGCTTGCTCTTCCTGATCTCCACCATGTTGTCTTCTCTCCTCCTCCGACCTTCCTCCGCGTCGACCGCAACCTTGTACCGGTTCCGGCGAACCTCCGCCCTCGCGCTCGGCCTCAGCGACATCGTTTTATGCGCAACCCTAAGTGACGAACGACGACAACTACCAACTCGCGATACGTTGAAAACCAAAAAGAAGAGTAACAGTGAGTCAGAGAGAGCAAGAGAGTGGAAACAGAGAGACTATATATACAATATATATATATATATATATATATATAGAGAGAGAGAGAGAGAGAGAGAGAGAGAGAGAGAGAGAGAGAGTACAGGTAAGATTTTTGGATTTGTTGCTTGTAAAAGACGATTTTGTATTGAATATTTTTTTTTCTTAATTTGACGTTGAACTGAAGTGGTAAACTTCTTGAATGACTTTTGAATTTGAAAGACTACTGGAGACGTGTTCGATACTCATTGGTGCCAATTACGGAGATTGAGACAGAGATAAGTTCGTTTGTTTTTTTTTTTCAAATTTTAAATCGTGAATCATTAGTTTTCTAACTAAATTCTTATTCTTATTTTTAAACTATATTTATTTTTCTAACTGAATTATTATTTTTAAAGTATATTTAGTTTTCTAACTAAATTCTTATTTTTAAATTATATTTATTTATTATAATTAATTAAACCAATACAAAAAGTCAAAAACCAATTTTTTTTTTAATTAATAGATTTGACACTACTGGGTCAAAATATTAGCAGGACCTACCTTGATAAATCTTACTACAATGACCTGATCAAAGTGCTATGAGGACCTACCGAAATTAAACATTACTATAACGACCTGGAGCTTTTATAGATAATGGTGGGACAATATTTACAATACCAATATTGACATTAGTGATTTGAAAGAGGCTCTAACTATCAAGATAGTAACTTTTGTTGACAGTAAAAAATGGGTTAGGGTAGTTAACGACTTGTCAACCGTGCCACATAGGATGACTTACTGGTCGGTTGATTTGATTGCACTCTACTTTAGTATATAAGACTTTGTAAGAAGGTTCCCGGTGACAGTGAGAACGTGCTGATTAAATCTCCTTGTGAAAAACAACTGAAAATAAAGAAAGATCGATAAGGAGTACTGAACTTGTACCGGCGATTAAGCTCCAACGATCAAGTCAGTAGGATTATTGTAGATAAATAAATGACTAAATTAAGAGAGTTTAGGGTTTGCGAGTTTAATAAATCATGTCTGGTTCTTCTTTATTGCTATTATTTTTAGCTGTTTAACATTCTATTTGTGCTTCCTTATTTGGGGTATGGTTAGGCTGTCACACCAGTTTCTGGACATTCAACCATTACATTAATCATGAATAACTGTCTTCTCAGAGCACGTTTTCAGGGAGGAGACAACATGAGTGGTTGGTAGAAGGTATGCAATATCGGACAATTAATGCATCTAACCGTATAGATGATAGGATTCAAACATGCTTGTTCACCAACGCTGTCAGGTGCATTAAATGTGCCCAGACTTTCTTTGAACAGGGTTGTACTATCTGTCATTAATGCTGGTCTGACAGGTAATATATGCTCTGCGAGAACATTTATTGTGCTTAGAGATTTCTCTCCCAAGTTAACCGTTCTCTTGGCGAGACGTAATGAAGATGGTGTTGAGGGACCTCTCGTCGCCAGATAAGGAAACCGAACCGAAAAAGTTCTCGTCATTTGAGGTTAAAACTTTTAACCCTATAATTAATCCTTATCTTATTGTACGGTGACATAACTTTGTCTATCAGAAATTACCCTAAACAACTTTTAATATAAAAAAACTCGCAATTACTTTTTTTATAAATAAAAATAGAGGAAATTGCATAATCCTCATCTTAAAAGTAGATAATATGTCATTTATTTATTAAAATTTGAAAGGATTGCAATATTGTTTTCACTTTTAATTCGACGTGACACTATTAAATATATACATATTGTTATGAAGCGGTGTATTTCTACCTATCAAACCTGTAAGCAAATTTGAGGCAAACATACATGCTGCCATTTGGCATGAACATGTGAATGTTTAATTGGTTCAAGATCTCTGTATATATGAGTTTGCCTTGCTTTGTAAATTGTTTTTTTTTTTTGTAGAAGATCCGAAATGAATAAGAAAGGTTTCTTCACCTCTAATTTGACTATCTTATTTTATTAATCTTTTATTATATGATTTTATATTATTTATAACACGTTATTAGCACTACTAGTTTATTATTATACTCTATGATTACCACACTGTTGAATCTTCCACATCAGAAAAATAAATTTAGTTTATTTTTATTTATAGTATTACAACCTGAAGATTGCAAAACTAAAAGAACCAGAAGCTCTAGATATAAAGTTAGAAGCTCTAAATATAAAGAATTTCAGTCCAATAAAGAACTTGAAGTTCTAGATTTAATGTAATTTTTTTTAATATACATTAACTGTTAAGCATTTTTAAGTTGGCTATGCCGACCATATTTATTATTTTTACATATTTATTTATTATTATGCATATTTACTATTTACACATTTTATTTATTATTATGCAATTTATTTTTAATGCTTTTTCCTTTGATTAAATTTTGCGTATATATATTAAATTTTATTATCAGGCCAGAAGTCTTAATTATATAAATGATTTTTAGATCAAAAGTTCTGATTCATTTTTAATTATATACCGCTATTTCGAATTTATTTTTATCAGATCAGAAGTTTTGATTTTATATTTGATTTTCAGAATAAAAGTTCTGATTCACTTTTGATTATATATTCAGACCAGAAGTTCTGATTCACTTTTAATTTATATATATATATATAAAATATACTACTATTTTGAATTTTGTTTTATTAGACCGAAAGTTATGATTTTATATGCGATTTCAAATATAAAAACTAGACATGTCAAAACTCAAGGATTTGCAATTTGATGCACTCACAGTAGATGAAGATAATTATTTATCCTGGATTATTGATGCCTAGTTAAAATTGAAATCTGAATGCCTTTATAATACAATAGAAGAAGAAAACAAGTCATTTGAGAGAGATAAATCTACCGCTATGGTGATTCTATGCCATCATTTACACCAAGATTTAAAGGTCCAATATCTTACTATTATAAAACCAGAAGTTTTGTAGTGAGCTAAAAGACCGATATAACCACCAGTCAGCTGTAACCTTTCCGAATGCCAGGTACGAATAACAATATTTGAGGTTTCAGGATTATATATCTGTTTCGAAATATAATTCTGCTATGTTTCGAAGTACTACAAGATTGAAATTATGTGGTGAAGATATCTCTGGTAAAGACATGCTAGAGAAAATATTTACCACTTTCTATGCCTCAAATATTTTACTATAACAACAATACTGAAAACGCAGATTTATAAAATATTCACAATTAATTGTGTGTCTCCTTGTTGCAAAAATAAAATAAAATGAACTTCTATTAAAGGTTCATGAATCACGTCCGACTGGTTCTAATGCATTTCCAGAAGTGAATGCTAGCTATATTGAAAATCATCAACGTGGTTATAATAGTGGTTTTAACCATGGTCGTGGAAGTGGCTTGACCTTAATCGCGGTCGTGGTCGTAATCGCGGTTGTAGGCGTGGAAATAAACGTGGTTATTTTGGACGTAGTGGTTATTAATTTTCAGGCTACCAAAATTTTAAAAACACTCCTTATAAGTGGAATGTTTATAAGGCAAAACAAAATAAAGGGAAAACTACTCAATATGGACCTATTAGAAATGATGGGGTTTGTTTTAGGTGTGGTAGTGATGATCACTGGTCACGCAGATGTCGAGCACCAAAACACTTAGTTGATCTTGATAAGGTATTATTAAAGGAAGAAGAAGAAGGAAAGAAAGTTGAGACAAATCTTATTGATGATTCTGATCATGTTGATATTACCCATCTTGATGTTTCAGATTTCTTTGAAGACCCGAAAAGAAACATTGACCATTATAATTGGTGATGAAAATGTCCATACCAATTAAAAATCGCTTTTATTATCATTTTGTAATCCCGTGAGATATATATATATATATATATAACTTTTATGAAAAATATTTTGTGTGATCATATTTTTAGTTTATTTTTCTTGATTATATTTGTATAATATGCGTTTTTCTTTATGCAATAATATAAATTTAAATAAATGGTAGTAAATGAATCGTTTGTTGCATGCCAGAAGCATGACAAACTACTTATTTCAGAAGATGAAAGTAAATTATCCAGATTCCATTATAAATAAAGCTCAATTACAAATAAATTTTCACTGAAGCAACTCCAATAGATTACCAAGTCTATAAAAGAGACTGTCTTTCTGAAGTGACAAGTCCCTAAAGAGACAAGTTCCTGAAATAATAAGTTCCTGAAGTGACAAGTCCCTTAAGGATTTAAAATGTCTGAATCATATAATTCGAATCTTGTAATTTGTATTTGGTGAGGTTATAAAGATCTATGTATGGATTATAACAATCTGAACGGATGTAGTATAACCGTCTTAATGAATATCTGATTAAAGAGGGATATATTAATAATCCTCTATGTCTATATGTTTTTATAAAGAAATCAGTATCCGGATTTGCAGTTGTAACAATATATGATTGATGATACAAATTTAATTAAAACTCCTGAAGAGCTCTTAGAAAATTATTGAATATTCTCTCGGCTTAGAGATCGAGTATAGATCAAATGGAATTACCGACAAGGTTTTTAATGAGCCAATTTGAGCACATAAAATTCCATTTATGATCTAGAAGATCATGATATATATTTTAAGGATGATCCAGAAAATCATTATATATATATATATATATATATATATTTTGCTAAGATTTTTATCATATTGGGTTTTTCCTAACAAAATTCAAATATAATAAAAGTGATGAAAATTCAAGAGGGAGGGTTATGAAGCGGTGGATTTCCACCCATCAAACTTGTAAACAAATTTGAGGCAAACATGCATGCTGCCATTTGGCATAGACATGACAATGTTTAATTGGTTAAAGATCTCTATATACATGAGTTTGCCTTACTTTGTAAATTGTTTTTTCGTAGAAGATCCGAAATCAATAAGAAAGGTTTCTTCACCTTTAACTATGCTCTCTTATTTTATTAATCTTTTATTATATGATTTTATATATAACAACATATATATAATATTTTGAAATAGACACTTTTAAATATTTAAATCAAAGAAGTTTTTATAAAAAAAAAAAAAAAAGGAAGTAGATTTTTATTAGGATATGCTTTAATGATCCTTTGGGCTTTCTATAATCCACAATTAATGGATTGTTACTACATTTTTCTTGGAATAAAGAGGAAAGGCCCAATAAGTATAGAGAATTGATTTCAAGTTATGCTAAATACAAACCAAATATTTCTTTAGTAACCCTCAATTTCTGAACAACGAATATTTTGTTAAAAACAAAATTTACACATTTGTTTTTGAGTATATGTGTTTTGAAAGAATTTAAATTTTGTTTTAATCAAAATTCTTTGTCAAGAGTTGAATTAAGTAGTGCTATTAATGATATATATTAAGAGAATGTTATATATTAATTAACTAAACAATAACACTCAAATTCTATTTAACATTTTTTTTTTTGGAATATAAGAAATTTATATATGAAAGTTAAATGAATAAAATCTCATTGATGTGTACATGTTACATGTTTCTCCAATTTTTTTTTTTTACACAAAAAAAAGAAAAGAAAAAAAAAGAAAAAGAAAAACTAGGGTCACAAATATACACATTTGCTTTAGTTTACACTAAATTTGAGTGTTTGGTAAAATCTGATGGAAATGCCAATGAGTGCTGCTGTGTTTCTCTGCGTATGGGGTTCTCCCTTGCAATGGTTGTGAGGCCTTGCAGGGGTGACCGTGGCGGTGACACGTACATTGCTGAGGCCTCCAGCACCTCCCTTCGAACGTTTTCGAGCTCTTCGGATATTCTCTGTGCCCGTAAAGCTGTCAAGTATAGGCCAGCAGCAAGGAAGACAGTCAACAATGCAAATACTCCAGCAGCAGAGAACAAGCCTTCTTTGATTATGAGACAACTTGGTCTTGGATTAGACCAGTTTCTTAAGTGGCCTGATTCCACACTTAGTCCAATTAACAGCAGAATCTCCCCAACTGCAAAGCAAATCCTGAGAGAAACCAACAGAAATTTTAAAATTTTAGTGTCGGAATTGGTGATTCCGATATTGTTATTGAACCCCTTTTATAAAAGTAATTGTTAGGTAATCGCCAGCCCCATGTACATGTAAGGTGGCTCGAACCCAGGATTCTTAGCCACACCGATATAAAATTCTCCATAAATTTATACATAAACAAACAAAAGAATTGATCAATGACTACTAGAGAGTAAAGGTAGGCAGGCTTGCTTCAAAGCTTTGGCTTGCTTTGTTTTCAGGAAAATGAAATGAGGGAAAGCAGAATATTCTTATTCATATCTTTCTTCAAAAGACTGCTACCATGCAAAGCGGATAATGTCGAAACTTTAACCGTAGAAGGCATCTAAAAGCTAGCAGGAGACGGGTAAACATAACTAATAACAACTCTTTTAAGTTATAAGACTGCGGCTTTGGATTCTAATATTCATTTAGAAGTCTGTACCTGAGAATTTCTACTTCCGTACGTATCTTGAATTAGTTGACGAAAAGCAAGAAATTACAAGCTCTTGAAATGCCATTGAAAAATTAGATAGGATATCATACCAAGTTGAAACAAAGAAAAATCCAGCTTGCCATGTCAAAACCTTGGCAGGAGCAGAATAATCAGGATCCAAAGAAACCAAAACCGGAGGCGGCGATTTGCTGATTGCAATCAACAAGAAAATATGTTCCACCACCATGGACACAGCTAATCCAACAAAAGCAACAGCAGCACACAACAAAGGTGTCTTGCCACTTCCACTGTACACACATTCATATTCCTCTCCTTTCCCTCCATCACCACCACTGCTCACCCATGTCATCTGCAATGATTTTTATCCAACAAAAAACATATAAAATCATGATTCGAACAAAGGGCAGGCCGGGTTTATAAATTACAGGAAGATATGGTGAATGATATGACAATAGTACCTGGGAACGGGTGGCTTCCGCGACGAGACAGAGAATGAAGCAACACAAGCCAGAGAGGATGGTCAGGACAATGAGAAAAACACCTGATTTGCTACCCAACTCTGTGCTGCCTGGACTTGGTGCAAGATCAGCATGTGTGACTGCCACTCTCTTTGGCATTTTTCTTTTTCGAGTCGAGAAAAGAGATCAAATTCATGCAGGCTCTGGAAGACAATGAGAAGAACAACTATGGAGTCCCAAGAGAATTTAAAAAGAGAGGGAAAAATAAAAAAAAGCATTTGCAAGAATTGCTTGCAACAAAGGTTGCTTAAAGCCTAAAGATTCTTCAGGTTCTGGTGGGCTTTACTCTTAACTCTTAAGTATTCACACAGGAACCATCCTTTGGTTCTCAAAAATTTTGTTTTGCCTAAAAAGCTATTATTCTTCTTCTGTTCAATTAAGAAAATAGAAAAAGCACCATAACCACGCCAGGCACAGGCACAGGCACATATTGGAAATCTTTGTTTGATTGTCACTCACTTTTTATACTGTACAATCACAATCTTCTTTTGTTTAAAGTACATTCTGTTTTGAGTTTGTTTTCATTAATTTTATGTCATATTCTTATTAGTGGGAATAAGTTCTAAAGCAACAAAATTCATTGGCAGACTGTCCGTGTGATTTTTATTAAATCGAAACAATTTGTTTCATCACTTAAAAAAGCGTTTAATTAGTCTTGTTAAGTTATGTTTTTTTTTTTTATTAGAACAAACATCAAAAATGCAAGTCTCAATCAACTTTCAAGCCATGGCTAATCGAGACTTGTGTGGTCACTGCTCCTCCCACGTAATCACTGGCCAGTTCTCAGTTAACCCAGAAATATTTTTTCTTGTATTGGAATTTCTGGGCGAGAATTATTGACCAAGTAAAAAAAAATTGACTTGGATAATTTTATAATTTATGTATAAAAAATTTTAAATTCATTGAAAACATCTTATTAAACCAGAATCCTTTCTTAAATTTATGGAATATTATCATTTTTTCTCTACTTTTGTTTGCCTACAAAGGACATTTTGATTAATAATTTAAAAGTGGAGGCTAAATTTATTTAAAATTTTATTTTCAATCCAGCCATGTTGCTATAATACAAAACCGGTATAGTTTCGTTAGAGAATCTGGGCATCTTTTGCCTTGAAATATTTACAATGCATCATGAAATTGAAAAGTCTAGAAAAGAAGAAAAAAGTGCATTTGTGGGAAGGTCAATTTCAGAAAACGTAGAAAACAAGTGGATGTTTTAAAAAATTGACAAATGCAGAATATTATTAGATGTCGGTTTGCTACTTATTTATCAGGTTATTCAGTTTTTAATTTGCAAAAAAGTATATAGCATATATAGCAAAGTATCCAGTGATTGTGAATGTGCTTATACAAAAGATGAGGAACAGATGATCATCATTGTCAAAAATTGGAAAAACCAAATCATTCCATGGAATTCAAATCAAATCAATCTGTGTAGATTATACACATACCATATCCATATATATATACATAAAATAAATAAAAAAAATTCATTTTTGATGAAGTTGAATTTCAGGAGTCGACATTTTCTTTTTAGTGCTAATCAAAGACGTTGGTGATTAGAAGAATCCCACAAAAAGAAGGTGCCATTCACACACAAGTCATCACTTTATATATGCGGATCCTCACAACAATTTTCAACTCTCTGTGTGTGTGTGTGTGTTTTTTTTTCCTTCTTTTTGCCGAAAGAATGTCATGCAAACACAGAAAATTAACCGTCTAATATGAATATATGATGTAGCTCTTCTGAGATATTCTTCTGGTTTCTTATCTGCTTCGCAAATTCCTTTTCGAACCATCTACATTGCAATGTACATCGCCTGCTGATCACCGATCTTTTATGATGTTCGAATCAAGGAATATATCAGGGAGAGAATTGTTTTGGTTAATCTTTGGTTTCTTATGACACAAGACAACAAAAAAAAAAAAAAAAAATATTCTTTTTGCACTCCACAATTATGGCTCCTTTTGTTACCCAAACATGACAGGCAGATACTTTTGTCTAAGCATTCTATAAAACTGAAACAAATCATACCTTTGGTAACCAATCTACAATAGCTTTCTTGTCCTGTAGAGCAGTAGTTCTTTTTCTCTCGCAATCCTGCAGCTCAAAAATATGGCTTCTGAGAAGGACAATGCCAGGGATCTAGAGGCCAGCACCTCAAGCAACCAAGCGATTCAGCCCAACACAAAAGGCGCAAGCAACTCTAACGTGGGGAAAGCACTGGCACGGAGAGTGATTTCTGGGTCACACAATCGACGAAGTCATGGCAGAAAAGTTGCCTACATTGGTGCCAGAATGTTGCCAAGCAGGTTGAGCAAGGTTTCTTTGGCTGAAGATTCAACAGACTCAGAGAAGGTAGAGAATTACCAAGTGTAAAAATCTATTGTTGTAAAACCACAATTATGCACATACAATAGATCCTATGATTATATGTTATAGAAAGGGCAATAACATGTACATATCTTAGATGTATCCATGGCTGGTATATATATAATATCATCAAGATTAACAACACTAACTAGATCAGGAAAAAAAAAAAAAAAATGGGACCAAGTTGATCGCTCTAGTTTGCCACAGAATTTTAAGGATTTTGGTGCATAACGGAAGGCTGGTCAATAGAAAGTCATGCAACCACTGATTCTGTGATTCAGACGTCTGAATTAGAGACTAAGGTAGTTCAAACACACAAATTAATGTATATTATGGTGGTAAACAGAGCAAATTCGTAAAACAGGTCTGTTGTATGTCAACTCCAATTCCAACTTTGCTAACATTTAGTCCAATACAATTCAGCAATCAATCAAGAAGGATCTCAAAGCGTCATTCAAACATCATGAAGAAAAAAAAATCATACTGTGGAGCCATCACAAGCTCCTCCTGAAGTTTACCAAAGGCATTAGGTGTAAGCACAGTAGCAGAATGATATTCAATTGGTTAACCTGTTTTGAAGAAGAATTTCTGCAGCTTTCATAAAAAGTTTGTTTAAACAAGGTTGGCTTGTAAAGCTAGTTGTATAATCAAAATAAAAAGAATAAAATTATACACACTCATTCAACAAAACGATCAAGTTGAGATTGTGCACTCAAAATCCGTTGGAAAAAAAGCATTAATTGCCTCTGACTGACATGTGCTCAACAATCCAGCAAAAAGTAAGGCCTCAAGAATGGTAATGCCCAAAATTTCCGTAATGCATATAGCTGGTAATTATTAACCATTTTTCTCCATTCACTTCAAAATCTTCTTCCAACACTAAGTTATAGAGCCAATAAAACTCAGCTTTCCAATTATAGGAAATTAACATGTGAAGCTTTGGGCATCGGCATCCTCAATGTGGTGTCTTTCAAATTGGTAGTCTGAGATGACTACTGCGGATGCCCTAAATGTAAGTACATGAATGGGAGAAGGTGACATGACTAATTCTACTCCATTAAGTTTGCTAAAAAATTTCTTACCTTCAATGCCCATAAAAAGGACTGCATATTTTCATCCAGCACACTACCAATAAGCAGGTTGTTCCATGATTGTCTAGTCCAACCCAAATGCCAAAGAACATATCATAAGAATCCAAATGTGACTTGTGTCAAAAACCACTGCATCTCCAAATGCCTCGTACAATTGAACAGATGATGCATAAGACCAAGCGACATGCTCAAGCCTATTATGGCCATCCATTTTGAAGTCATATTGGAAGTTCATGTTATCACCCTTCTGTCTCTTGCACATAGTAACAAGATCAATTGCACTATAACCGCGACTGACATTTCTAAAAAACTCACATCTATTTCTGTAAAAGGCAAACAACCTAGCTTGACACCTTTCTCTAACTCCATCAACCTTAACATCTGTCATACTGACATAACATTCCAGCTCTTGCAAACACGCAAATCCGAGTCTTTGTCATTCGGAGTAATGTTGCTGTAACTCTGTAAGCAGGATGTAGAACCATTTGATTTCAAGAGCTCATGGCTGTGAACATTGCTGAATCCTGTAACATGCCATCAACAACTTCAAAATCTACACGCTTCACAATTCACATATAGGTTAATTGACAACCACACTGTGATTTATGATTCCTTTGCATCTTCCCATCATCAGCTGGTTTGATCTGCAAATACCCCCCACGATAGCATGTAAAATGCCTCCTTGTAACTCCTCGACCCACCCCATGTTTCCCCCTAGTAGGGTGTCTTCTAATCGAAAAACCACACCGCTTAGCGAAATTACAATAAACTCATACCTGTGTCTTGAGATACAAATATCTGGCCAATAAAAGGAACAAGATTGACAGAAGTTTGTTGTGACAATATTGCGTCCTAGAGTTTCCTCTATGGTGCCCGTATCATCTTGTGACAAATCTGTGCCATTTTCATTGGAAGCCATACTAGTTCCTTGTGACACACTTCCTCAACACAGCTATTGCACACAACACAAGCAACAATTGATAGCTCAAAAGCACACACACCCAAAAGGAAAAGAAAAAGGCAACCACATAGTAATCAGACATGATACACTGGCCCAACATACATGTTCATATTTCACTAGCTTATAACAAGAAACCACACATACCCTTTGTGGGTCCACCTACGTGGGCTCCACTGAGTTGAAAAAAAATAAAACAATAAAAAGAAAAAGCTGGCTGCCACTTTTGATTAAATATAAATTTTCAATTAAATTGTATTTCGTCTGCTTTTGAATTTCAAAAGTAATTAGGTGGCATTTGAATTAGATACAAAATTAGGTGAGTTTTTTCTTAAATTGTAGGCACTATTTATCTATAAATAGAATGTTTCTTTACATTATATATACCATCTAAGATCATCTAAGATTGTAAGAGTTCAAAGCAATCCTCAGATAAAAATAGAGTTTTGTAAGAGGAAAAATATTGAAAGTATTCTATCAACAGATTGAGGTTACTTTATTTTTATAATTTTGTGAGAGATTCAAGGGTAAAGTTTGTAATCCCATTATTGTTATAGTTAAAGTTTTTAACCGGCCTACAGGTCCCGTAATTTTTAATTTTATTTGAAGGATTTTCCACGCTAAAAATTTTTGGTGTTATTTTTATCCTATTTTTAGTTTAAAAAATTATCCTGAATTTATGAAATTTATTTTTCAGTATCCAATTTTTCCCATCACCCTTAACTCATTTACAGACATTTTAGCATTTCTTCTTCATCAGTACTCCCAAAAAAAAAAAAAAAAATGCTCATTTAATCAAATTCCAGCTCTTTTTTCACATAATGATCATCAAATGATATTCACATCCATCTAAAACCGGTGATTGAAAAAACTGAAATCATAGTGTATTGTATATTAATAATCATCAATAAGCTGGTCCCTCATATATTAGCTACAATTTTTAAATTCAAAGAAGAAGCTAAATTGGACTAAAATGAACCAAACCCAGAAACTTTTTAACCAAAAAAAAAAAAAAAACCAATTTAGAAAAAAAAATTATATATCCTACCTAAAGATAATCAAACATGAATCAATATTATTTTATATAAAACATACATAAACTTGTATACAAATACATAATTTTTTTTTTTTTAACGATCAATAAGGAAATTGAAATTAAAGAAACTGGCGGGGGGAGCAAAGCGCATCCCGTGGAGAACGATAGCTATTCGCAGCGGAGATTTTCTATCATGTGCAGTAGGGGTGCTACATATTGTACGGCGCATCTGGAGAATATCAGCCGTTTGATTGGAACCAGGAGTTTTTATGTGGGGCCCAGTTAAAGAAGGGAATTGTGGGCTCAGGGCTGTTGGCCTGTGGGGGGGACAGTTAAATGAGAGTGCGCATATGGCAGCGGCGTATGTTAGAGGAAACCCTTGTTAGTTGTAATTGATTTTGAGTGAAATTTTTTGTTTGTGGTTTTGGGCCTCCGTCGGCGTGGGTTTCTGATCATAAGCAATGGGCCCAGTATGAGATTTTTAACTGGGATTGCATTATTGTACAATATTTATATTAACGGTTAATATTCTTGTGTTCTAAATTAAAGGTTTAAAAACAAAAAAAAAAAAAGTTTTTGAAATAAGACAAAGTTGAAATTGATTTTTTTTTTTACTTACAATTAATTTGAAATTTAGCAGAAGAAAACATAATTCGAATTCACGAGTTTAAGATATAAGTGTGAGGAGTGTACTATTAGTAGACATGGCCAAGGTTCCGGAACCGGCGGTTCCGGTTTTGGAACCGCCGGTTCCGGTTCCATTTTTGGCCTAACCGGAACCGGAACCGTAGGGGTCTCGGTTCCGGTTCCGGTTTGGAACCGACGGTTCTCCGCCGGTTCGGTTCTTCAACCGGTTCTTTAGAACCGGTGTGGAACCGCCGGTTCCGGAACCGGCGGTTCCTTTTTTTTTTTTTTGCTTTTAAGAAGCAAAATTTTTTTTTTTTCAATTTTTTTTTAAAAAATGGAACCAGAACCGGAACCGGAACCGGCGAAACCGCCGGTTCCGGTTCCTAACCGGTTTTGAACCGGCGGTTCCGGTTCCAAAAAATAAAAAACCGGAACCGGGACTGGGTGTCCCGGTTCCGGTTTCCGGTTCCGGAACCGGTTTTGAACCGGAACCTTAGGTTCCGGTTCAAAACCGCCGGTTCGGTTCGAACCGCCCGGTTCGAACCGAACCGGGGCCATCTCTAACTATTAGGCCAATCTCATTTTATAACATAGTAAGGTTAATTGATGTTTATAACAATCACTCTTAAGTTTTAACGATCAAGTGAAACGCTATTGAAATAGTAAATGATGTACAACGGTGTTGATGTGTCAAAAGTATGTGGCTCTCAATAATGTATTTTGTAACTGTCTAGAATGTATTTATTGTTTCATAATGTTCAAAAACATGTATACACGTACGTATGATAATTAGATTGAATATTGTAGAGAAAAATCTGGTATGATAACTACACTAATTAATGACACTGAAATCCAATTTGTTATTTGCATCCGACAACATAAGAGTGGTTGATAAAACCCATATAAAATTAAAGCAGTCAAAACATGCCCAAAAAAATCCGGTAGCACACAGAAATTCAAGCCCAGCCATGCATGCAAACACACCCTCGTAAAAATATCTTCAACACATAAAAAATATATACATGCTGTCGCTAAAATCATGCTGCATGGTATAAAAAATAGATTTTATTGAAGATTCTCTTACACAAAGCACTTGGATAATTAATTTTGGCAAAAATAAAAAATAAAAAAAATAAAGAGAAATAGAAAAAACCCCACCCATTATTACTCATGACAGCTAAAAAATTCTTATTTTCTCTCCCATTCATTTCCAGTTCACAACTCCCTCTCCTTTTGTTGTATCCTCCTCATCACCTGATTCACCTCCATGCGCGTCTCTTCTCATCTCATCTCTTCCTCGTATAATTTATAAAAACCATGAACCTCTAAATCATTTTACAATCCTTGATTCTTTTTCTCTGTCTCTCTCCGGGCTCTCATATTTTTTCTCTGCCACACGATGAATAATAATAACAACAACAACAATAATAATTTGGTGAGAAACTGTGCGAGAGAGGATATGCAGGAAGGCAAGGTGGTTCAGAATAATCATAATCAGACAACAACAACGGTGACAACAAACCAGCAAGCACGCCGTCGTTTCCCGGAGCATACCACTGTCGCTAAATTAACATCATCATCAACGTCGTACAAGTGGACCAACAACAACAACAATAATAATAATCATAGTAGTACGACTAACAAGTCGTCGGCGACCTCATCGTCGTCGTCGTGGGTCAATGATGCGGAGTTAAAGAGGCAGAGGAGGATTGTGACGTACAAGGCATACGCGGTGGAAGGGAAGATGAAGTCTTCGATAAGAAACGGGCTTCGATGGGTCAAGAACAAGTATTGCCAACTTGTGCATGGCTACTAGCTAGCAATGGATCGACATTGATGAAACACGCAGAGAAAATGAAGAGATTGTGGTTTTTTTTTTTTTTCTTGGGAGATATGGAGCATGCAGCTTACAAGGTTTTGGATTCCTTAATTACTTCATGCATGTGTTACATGCATGGATATTTTTTTTTTTCTCTTGAATTATTTCTTTTGATTTGTCACGTAATTTATGTCAATGGGAATCAAGGAGGAAGAAGTTGCTGATTTTTATTTTTTATTGTCAATATTTTTATCTGTTTCTGATATGATAACATGCATGAGGTCATCATATGGTTAGATTTAAAGTAGATTCAATGATTAATCCAGAATATATATATATATATATATACACACACACGTGATTTCTTACGTTACTAAAGCTTTAAAGATTCATATTAGATGTAGCTTTACATGGTTTAAATTAATGGAGACCTCATATTAGTCCATTAAACTTCGTTGTGTTTGGGATCATAATCAGAAAACAAAAACAAATTAAATATTATGATATTTGTAGGATAAAATTTGCATCCATTTTTAAAGATAACTGCAATAACAATTTTTTTACCCTAAAATTATTTTTAAAACTGTATTACGAATTATGTAAATACATATGAGGTTTTTTATATTTTTATTTTTTAAAAAGAAAAGAATTCCGATAATTGGAATAACTAAAGCAAAGAAAATAAATATGTTTTATTGAAATATATTTAATTAAATATTTTGGGTAATAAGAGCATCTCAAATGCAAATAGGTATTTTTGAGTATCTAAATAGTGCCACATCAGCATTTCTAAATAATATGGATCTACCTTATTAAAAAAATTATAGAAATGCATATTCAATTCTCCAATGTGAGTATCTAAATAGTAATTTTAAACCAATCACCACAAGTCATTTGTTACATTCTCTCTCCATTCAATGTGACAATTAAATACATTGACAAAATACTAAAATTTTATTGGTAGGAAAAGTTAGAAATCCTAGTCAGCATATCAAGGAGGATATCTACAATTAGAAACTCTACTTGATATTCTTTAACTTTTTTTTTGCCACATCATATCAATAGTAAAGTTAGATAATTACATTGGATAATGTTTTTTTAACTTTTTCAATATAGATCCTATGTGACACTCAATTTTTTCCAAATGCATAATAGCATTGGAGATACTCTATGTAGTCCTCAAAAATCACTCGGGGACACGGGGCACTACAACCTGCAAAGACAGAACGCACGTGACCCGCAGGACGTCTGGGACACCGGGGTGGTGCCGGCCAAAGTCACTCCGACGGTCAAGTTAGCGAGTGCTAGTAAAAGTGTAATGTTTGTAAATGGAGATGAGTGAGAAATACTTCCTGCTATCTTCACAGTTGGGGTTTCTTTGATCAAAGGAGATGTAAGGTCGGAGGGTGATCGGAGAAGATGAGCAATGGCCGGAGGGTGTGGTTCTTTCTCAGTAATATCCGGATCTCGGTTTTTCGGCCTCCTCTTCTCATGAGGGATTATCTTCCTCTTTATAGGAGACTGATGCTTCTTCTTTTTGAGGGATCTCATCATTCTCTCTTCTCTGTCTTCCACCAAGAAAGCATCTGGGTGCTCCTTTTGATTGGGCTGCCATCAAGTGTCATTATGACTTTGTAGGACCTGTTTCAAAGTAGATCACAATCTGGTTTCCCTCGGAGCGACGGAGATGCTATGTCGTACGACATGTAGGTTTCTTGTCAATCTGGACCACGATTGGGTGATGTAGCACGGTCGTACTACATAAGTGCTTCATGTCGTGTGACATAGTCTTCGGACTAGTACGTCGTCGTACTACATGAGTGCTTCATGTCGTACGACAAGATCTTCGAACTAGTACGTCGTCGTACTACATGAGTGCTTCATGTCGTATGACAAGATCTTCGAACTAGTACGTCTATATGATGGTACTTCATGTCGTGCGACTTGATCTTCATGCTGAGCCACCGTCGTACTACATGAGAGTGTAGTCCCACTTTTAGCTATGGGCTTTGTCTTTGGGCCATACTTTGGGCCAGACATATTTTGGCTACTACAGTTTGCCCCCAAACGCATTGGATTTAAAAAAGCCAAGGGGTTTGTGTCGTACGACATGTAGACATGGATATGTATGTGTGAATTCTAAGGCTGGTTCGACATTGTCGCACGACTCTTTCCTTCTGAGAGAGTGTATCAGTGTTGGTGAGTGGATGACAACGCGTAAGTTTTGCCATTTGTCGTGCGACAATGTCACTTAGAGAAGGAGCGTTTGGTCTTCAAATGATTCCTCGATATCCGTGCCGAAATAAATGCAGTTTTTATGGGCAGCGTGCATGCCTAGCTCATGATAGGTTATGGGAGTATGTGTCCAATGAGAAGCTGACACGTCAGCAATGCTTTCTTTTAATTGCCGCCCTTTCCTTTTCTTCTTCATTTTCAATTTTCTAGCTTTCTCTCTCATTTTCTTTCTCTCTCTGGGAACCAGTCGCCTGTGCAAGCTCCTCCGGTGTTTTTTGATCGTTTTTCGACATTTTCACGCGTATTCCGGCGAAGTAGTGATTATTTTGCTCCATTTGGTAAGTTTTTCTTGGTTCCCTCGTTCTTTTGATTTTTTATTTGTGTAAAATCTGGGTTTTTCTTATGTTCTTCGAATAGTCTTTAAGAAAAACTTTAAAAAAGTTTTTAAAGTTTGTTAGATCGAAAATCTAGAGTTAGGTTTAGGCACAAATTGTTTGTAGAGTCTAGGTCGCACGACAGTAGCCAAGACGTATAGGTCGCACGACCTTCTTAACAGTCTTGGGAGTTGATATCAGGTCGTGCCAAGTCTTTGATCTAGGTTATAATACTAACTATTGGCTACTGTCGTTCGACTTGTAGGTCTGATGTCGAGTCGAGGAGATGAAAGTCCTCCCAGTACCTCTGGGCGTGGATACGACGATCCAATAGATCTGTCGTACGACTCATGGGGAGAGTCAGAGGCAGCGAGTGCTGAAGTAACCATTGCTTCCTCGTCGTACGACACCGTGACAGTTTCTCTTGCTGGTACATCGCGAGTGACGGACGACGTAGCAATGGGAGTGCCTTTAGTCGAGCTGCCGGGCGACGCAGCAGGCCCGTGTCCAATGGGACCCAGTAGGCCGCTAGGGTTGCTTTTGAATAACCCGGCTAGCGTGTTGACTGAGGACGACGTCATGCGCCTTCGATTCACCTATGGTATTCCTGATGGTGTCGCGCTGAGGGCACCTTATAAGGAGGAGAGGCCAGACTGGGACGTCCCAGGATGGACCTGTTTGTACGAGTTCCCGTTCCAGCGGGTGGGATTCAGGCTGCCAGTAGTCGGACTACTGAGGAGGGTGCTAGATCACTTCGAGCTTGCCCCAGGGCAGCTGATGCCCAACAGCTGGAGGATCCTGCTGGCGCTGGATCTGTTGTGTACGAGAGAAGGGATAGTCTTCGAGCTCCCCGATCTTTTCTACTCGTATACCGTGCGGGAGCACGACACAGAGAAAGGGCGCTATAATTTAAACCTTCGACCTAACAGGACGCATTTGATCACGGAGCTAACCACAAATGATAGGTTGTGGAAGGACAGGTATTTCTTCGCGAGGGGCCTGCTTGTTGATTGGCCTCTCGGGGAAACCGTTGTCCGTGCGACTTGGTCTAAGGCTGGTGAGTCTTTATGTTAGTAGCGTCGTGCGACTGTCTTTGCAATTTTTTCTTACTAACTCCTTTTGTGTTTGTTTTGTAGTGAACACAGGAGCGCCTCAATCAGTAGTTGGGTTGACGTGTGTGACGCGTACGGAAAAGGTTCTGTCGTACGACGTCAAAGATAGGAGTTGGAGGAGTATACTATCGGAGGAGAACTTGCGGCCGAGTCATCTCTGGAAATTTAGCATTATAAACGAGCCAGGTACTCCCTACCCTGCCTTCAAAAATTTAGTGGAGTTTGTCAGGGTCAGGCATTGTGTCGAGCGACTGTACGGCACTCGATTCCTGACTCCCATTTTATACGTCGAGCGACGCTTTGCAGTTGATATTATGGCTGGAGAGATCGCTGCACCTGCTGCTGATGATGCAATGAAGAGGCTGAGGGAGAAGAGAAAGGGCAAGAAGAAATCTGAGTCGAGCGATCAAGCGGCCTCCACTCCTCCACCTCCTCCTTCTAGTCGTACCAAGACCTCCCAAGATGTTTCTTCTGCTGGGAGGAAAAGAAGAAGGGAGGATTCGGCATCTGGTGTCGACGCTTCGGTCGACCTAGTCTTCCCACAGGATGCCTCTGCATACTCCAATGTGGGGTCGATCCTTCCACAAGTCGAGCGGCTGCTGCTGCCTGAGGACAAGAGTCGCCTAAGGGAGATGGGTCTTTCCCAAGCTGCTGACTGGGGACTTGGTCATCTCTTCCAGGTATGGTCGTGCGACATATTCATTTGTATATTCTGTCTTAACTGTTTTATAATTTGTTTTGACTTGTATTTTTATTTTGTGTAGGCTCTTCAGTCGCACATCCACCTGAAGGAGGAGCTGGGCGTCGCCCTCAAGAAGGTGAGGGACCTGAAGGTGAGCAACCAGAGCTTGAAGGCTGACAATGAAATGCTGAAGGCTTCGAATGTAGAGGCCAAGAAGACTGCCCTTGAAGCCTCGAGTCGAGCGGTGGAGGCCACTTTGGAGTTGAACAGGCTCAAATCGAGCGTCGACAAACTGGAGGCTAAACTGAAGGCTAAGGAGGCTGATTATGACTCCCTGTATGACAAGGCAGAGGATAACGTCCTCAATGCAGTCATTAAGACTCGCGCGGATTTGATGAGGGAGTACAGGGACGGTCGCGCGACCGAGTGGAAGGTTGATAGCTGGATCGCCGACCACGAGGAACTGTCGCGCTATGATGAGGATGAAGCCGATGAGAAGCCTGGTGAAGAACCTGTTCCTCCTTCTCCAGAAGGTTCGGCCATCGTAGCCTTGGCTGCCCAGCCGACTGGAGAGCATGATGACCTTGCCCCATAAGGGGTTGTAAAAATTTGTTGAACGTATTTATTTATTTTTAGTTTTGCTTTAATGTATGCTCTGTTTAAACAACAATTTTTCTTAATATATGAAGTATGTTAATTTTTCCTTGATGTCGTATGCTTTTTATGATAGTAATTTCTTCTTCTGATTGCGTGATCTGTTGGAGATGGAAAATCCATGACCTTGAGTGCGGGTCATGTGACCGTGTGGAGATGGCGACCATGAATGCAGGTCGTGGTTCATGACCTTGAGTGCGGGTCATGTGACCGTGTGGAGATGGTGACCATGAATGCAGGTCGCGGTCCATGACCTTGAGTGCGGGTCATGTGACCGTGTGGAGATGGCGACCATGAATGCAGGTCGTGGTTCATGACCTTGAGTGCGGGTCATGTGACCGTGTGGAGATGGCGACCATGAATGCAGGTCGTGGTTCATGACCTTGAGTGCGGGTCATGTGACCGTGTGGAGATGGCGACCATGAATGCAGGTCGTGGTTCATGACCTTGAGTGCGGGTCATGTGACCGTGTGGAGATGGCGACCATGAATGCAGGTCGTGGTCCATGACCTTGAGTGCGGGTCATGTGACCGTGTGGAGATGGCGACCATGAATGCAGGTCGTGGTTCATGACCTTGAGTGCGGGTCATGTGACCGTGTGGAGATGGCGACCATGAATTCAGGTCGTGGTCCATGACCTTGAGTGCGGGTCATGTGACCGTGTGGAGATGGCGACCATGAATGCAGGTCGTGGTCCATGACCTTGAGTGCGGGTCATGTGACCGTGTGGAGATGGCGGCCATGAATGCAGGTCGTGATCTGTTGTTTGTGATATTGAATTGCCCCAGTTGGAGTGTGTAACTGCTCAGTTGCACACTGCAACTTGTGATGTAGTTTAAGATAGACTGTGCAATGCTGACCTGCGTAGAAAATATTGTAGAGTGATAAAATTCGAAATATATAGATAGATATATATATATATATATATTTCTAAAACTGATATTGTTTTAGATGGCACGCGTTCCAGCTGTTGCCGATCTCCATGCCATCTGTACATCGTAGTTTATAGGCTCCATTTCCAAATACATTGGTGATTTGATATGGTCCCTCCCACGTAGGACCGAATTTGCCTGCTCCTTTTTCCTTTGTGTTTTGGAAGACGCGGCGAAGAACCCAATCTCCAATATGGAATGACTTGAGACGAACATTTCTGTTATAATGGCGGGCGACTCGTTGTTGGTATACGGCCAATCTGATTACGGCCTTGTCGCGGCGCTCGTCGACTGTGTCGAGTTCACGCAGTAATTCTCTATCGTTTGCTTCTTCTGTGGCGTGTCGTATCCTATAAGAAGGGTAGTCAGCCTCTGTTGCTATGACGGCCTCTGAGCTGTAAGATAAAGAGAATGGTGTTTCGCCCGTTGACGTCCTGACCGTCGTACGGTAAGACCATAGCACACCCGGTAGCTCATCGGCCCACTTCCCTTTGCATTGGTCCAGTCGCTTCCTGAGGGTGGACATGATTGTCTTGTTAGTGGATTCTGCTTGTCCGTTAGCTTGAGGGTATCTTGGGCTTGAATAGCTTAGTTTGATGCTCCACTTGTCGCAAAAGTCTTGGAAATCATATGAAATAAATTGTGAGCCATTGTCGGTGACTATTTCCTGTGGAACTCCGTAGCGGCATATGACATTCTTCCAAATGAAGCTTTTTACCTCGGCGTCTTTGATTCTTACATATGATTCGGCTTCGACCCATTTTGTGAAGTAGTCGGTTACGGCTAGCATGTAGACTTTTCCTCCGGTAGCGACGGGCAATTTCCCTACTATGTCCATGCCCCACTTCATGAAGGGCCATGGTACTGAGATGGGGTGGAGTCTTTCCGGGTGTTGATGTGAAACGTGGGCGAAGCGCTGACAGGGGTCGCACCTTTTGACGAGGTCGTGCGACTCGGATCGCATGGTAGGCCAGTAATACCCGGCCGTGATTGCTCTATTGGCTAGGCTTCTCCCGGCCGAGTGATTTTCACATTGTCCCTCGTGTAAGTCCTTGAGTACTTGCTGAGCTTCGACTGGGTCGACACATTTGAGGTAGGGCCCGGAGTAGGATCGCTTGTAAAGTTGACCTTCTATTATAGAAAATCGGGCTGCTTTGATTTTAATTCTTCGAGCTTCTACCTTGTCAGATGGGAGGGTGTCGTCCCTCAAATAGTCGTGGATCGGGGTAATCCAAGTGGGCTTGTCCGAAATTGGTTTGATTTCCAGCTTCGTCGGCTTCCATACGGCTGGCCATTGGACGAACACCATTGGAATAGTTCGTTCAATTGTGGTAGCTAGTGCGGACCCAAGATTGGCCAGTGCGTCAGCATGCGCGTTGTCGGATCTGGGTATTTGCTCGATGTCGAATGACTTGAATGAAGCTTGTAACTCTTTTACCAAGGTCAAGTAGGCCGACATTTTTAAATCCTTGGCTTGATAGGACCCTTGCAATTGTCTCACAATTAATTGGGAGTCACTGCGTACCTTGATTCGTTCGATGTGTAAGTCCTTTGCCAAGGTGAGCCCGGCTATGAGGGCTTCGTACTCGGCTTCGTTGTTGGTGGTCTTGAATCCACATCTGATGGACCTCTCGATGACGTGCTCCGTAGGGGAGGTGAGTACTATTCCCAGCCCGCTGCCTCTAGCGTTACTTGATCCATCAACTGCTAAACTCCACTCCTCCCTTGGCGTGTCGCACGACATAGTGCAAAGTTCTTCCTCCGCTCGTTGTAGAATCCCTGGTGTGAAGTCTGCTATGAAATCCGCCAGTACTTGCGACTTGATCGCCGTGCGAGGTTGGTAGCTGATGTCGTACTCGCTCAGCTCTACGGCCCATTTCACTAGACGGCCGGATAATTCAGGTTTATGTAGGACACTCTTCAAGGGGAAGGCAGTGAGTACACTAATAGTGTGGCATTGGAAGTACGGCCGTAATTTCCTTGCGGCCGTGACTAGTGCGAGGGCTAATTTTTCGAGTTGGGCGTACCTTGTCTCTGCATCGAGTAGAGTCTTGCTGATGTAGTATACGGGGAGTTGTTTGTCATCCTCCTCCCTTATCAATACAGCGCTAATGGCCGTTTCGGATACAGCGAGGTAGAGCAGGAGGGTCTCGCCTTCCTTGGGTTTGGATAGTAGAGGCGGGCTTGCTAGATACCTTTTTATATTTTGGAAGGCGTCCTCGCTTGTTTGATTCCAATCAAATGACTTGCTCTTTCTTAGAGCATCGAAGAAAGGCTTACATTTTTCAGACGACTTTGAAATGAATCGGTTGAGGGCCGCGAGCCGTCCAGTTAGCCTTTGTACGTCTTTGATGTTTTTGGGGGACCTTAGATCCATGACGGACTGGAGTTGATCTGGGTTGGCCTCGACGCCTCTCTTGGTTACTAAATAGCCAAGGAACTTCCCCGAGGAAACGCCGAAGGAGCATTTGGTTGGATTAAGCTTCATCCCATACTCGTCGATGATGTCGAACGACTGCCGGAGGTGATCGAGGTGTTGGTCTGCTACTAATGACTTCACTAGCATGTCGTCGATATAGACCTCCATAGTCTGTCCAAGCATGGTTGCGAACATTTTGTTGACTAATCTTTGGTAGGTTGCCCCAGCGTTCTTGAGACCGAATGGCATTACTTTGTAGCAAAAAATGCCGCGTTCCGTGATGAAAGAAGTCTTCTCTTGGTCATCTGGATGCATAAGGATTTGGTTGTAACCGGAGAATGCATCCATGAAGCTCAATAGTTCGTGGCCTGCCGTAGCGTCTACCATCATGTCGATGTGTGGGAGAGGGAAGGAATCCTTTGGACAAGCTTTGTTGAGGTCTGTGAAGTCGATGCAAACTCGCCACTTCCCATTCTTTTTCTTCACTACCACTACGTTCGCGAGCCAGTCTGGGTAACTTACTTCTCTCACCGAGCCAATGTCGATTAGCTTTTGGATTTCTTCATTTATAACCTTGTTGCGCTCGGGCGCGAACTTCCTCCTTTTTTGCTTCACAGGTGGGTGATCCGGGTCGACTTGCAACTTATGCACTAGGACTTCTGGGCTAATTCCGATCATGTCTGCGTGCGACCATGCAAAGCTGTCGTGCCGCGCTGTCAAGAAGCTGAGTAGTCTTGCTCGGATATTTTGTGGAAGGCGGGATCCGATACTAACTTTGTGGTCTGGAAAATCGGGATGTATGGATACTTCGTCGAGTTCTTCCATATCAGGTTCGTCTTTGTTGGTGGGGGTGCTCTCATTCTGTAATTGCTATAAGTCGGACGACCTGCTTTTAAGAGTGTTTTGGTAGCAGTCACGCGAGATCTTTTGCTGCCCTCGGATCTCGTGAACTCCCCATCTGGTAGGGAAACGGATGACCTGATGATATGTTGAGGGCACTGCCCTCATCTCATGAATCCATGGGCGACCCATGATTATGTTGTAGGACGACGGACAGTCCAGGATGAGGAAACGTGTGTTTAAGTTGACACCTTCCGCGTATACTGGAAGGGTGATTTCTCCCAGAGTATTCTTGTGTTCCCCACTAAATCCTACAAGGATTGTAGAGCGACGTATGATGTTACACTCGTCAATATGCATCTCTTTCAATGCGTCGAGGAAGAGTACATTTGTCGAGCTTCCATTGTCCACTAGGATCCGTCTGATCAAACAATTGGCCACCGTCAGTGAGATGACTAGTGCGTCGTGGTGGGGATTGAATAAATCCATGTGCTCATCGCTGCTGAAACTGATTGGGTAGTTACACGTGGGATCCGCCGTACGAGTTCGTTGGACGTTCGTACGACCGGCCTGTCGTGAGTGGCGCTTTGCCTCCGAGTAGGTTACTCCATTCACTTCAGACCCGCCAGAGATGACGTTCACAGTTCTCTCGTGTTTGGGAGGTTCTGGTGGTGGTATTGAAGCAATGTCGCGCGACCCCTTTTTATTCATAAAAGTTTGCTTACCTTTATCAGTTAGGAATTCTTTAAGGTGGCCTTTCTTGAGTAGTTCGGCCACTTCCAATCGTAGCGCCACGCAATGCTCAGTTCGATGGCCGTGGTCTCCATGGAATTCGCACCATTTAGAGTTGTCTCTTTGATCCGGCGGGCTCATCATCTTGTCTGGCCAACAAACCGACCTACCCATTCCTTTCAGTATGGCAACTACCTCCGTTGGTCTGATGTTCAAGTTGTATTCTGGTGTTATGTTTTTTGGACGAACGAACGGCCTTGGTGGTCTGTCGTGGCGCCGGCGCTCGTACATCATACGGCTGTCCCTTCGGGGTACGGCTGGATATGGCCCGCTGCGTCGGGTGTTGATTCGTTGTTCGACCATCCTCTCCGACTTATCCTCCTTGTAGTTCGCTCTATTAGGTTTATGGTTTACTTCGTCTTCTTCCCATTTTATCTGTGCCCATGTCTTGGCGAGGACGTCTTCCATGGTTTTACAAGGGTATTTGGTGAGCTCCTTGTACAGATCGGAATCATAGAGTAGACCCTTGCGGAAGGCTGATATGGCTGTCGCCTGGTTGCAATGAGGGATGGACACTTTTTCATGGTTGAAACGGCCAACAAAGTCACGTAGGCGTTCATTCCTCCTTTGGCTGACTGTGTAAAGGTCGTCGGATTGTTTTTCTAACTTCCGACTACTAGCGAACTGCTCTACGAAGGTGTCAGTGAGTTGAGCAAAAGAGTTGATGGAAACATTGGGAAGGTTGGTGTACCATTGTAGGGCAGGTCCTACGAGGCTTGAACCGAAACCTTTGCACATACATGCTTCCCTAAGGTCACGCGGGACGGCGGCTGTGAACATCCGTTGTCGATACTGCGCAATGTGGTCGTCGGGATCCGTCGTACCGTCGTACTGCTTCATACCTGGAAAGTTAAACTTCCTTGGCATCTCCACCAATGCTATTGTGTCGACGAAGGGAGAGTCGGCAAAACTATTGGCCGCACTTTTCTTTATAGGAGTGGGCATTCCCGGAATGCGTTGGATGAGTGCTTCCATCTCTGTGAACCTTCGTGCCAAGTCTCGGTTGGCCAAGGTCGGCTCGGCGCTCACTCGGTTTGAGTCTGACGGCGCTGAATGCGAAGGGCCGGATGACGTTCCTTGTAGCGGGATGGTTGGTTGGGTTGAGCCGACGTTGCCATTGGGAGTGGATATAGGTGGCACTCCTTGTATTGCTCTTGCCACGTCGTCTGATCAATGTCCTCCCATCCTATTTGGTATATTCTCTGTTGTATGTCGTGCGACGATATGGTGTCCACTCGTAACTCGAATGTTGGGCTCTGAGCCCACGTGGGTTGGATCGAGGTCTCTAACGGTAGTACCATGTTCGTCCGGGCGGACTGGCGCGTAATAAGTAGCGTGAGTGGCTTGCTCAAATGGCACGGGTTGGGACGTCGAAGCGTCTCCAAACGGTCGTACGGCAGTGAGCGAACTGATCCTATTCTGCAATTCTTGGTTCTCTACCAACACTCGTTGATTCTCTTGTTCGAGTGCTTGGAGCCTTTGGGTATTCTCTTGCATCTGGGATATGAGGAGTTGTACCCTAACCTCCATCGCGTCGTGATGAAAATCGTCAGATGACATAGTCGGGGTTGCCGCGTTCTACCTTTGCTTGCTTAGAGATTGTCGTGCCCCACGGTGGGCGCCAAATTGTAGTCCTCAAAAATCACTCGGGGACACGGGGCACTACAACCTGCAAAGACAGAACGCACGTGACCCGCAGGACGTCTGGGACACCGGGGTGGTGCCGGCCAAAGTCACTCTGACGGTCAAGTTAGCGAGTGCTAGTAAAAGTGTAATGTTTGTAAATGGAGATGAGTGAGAAATACTTCCTGCTATCTTCACAGTTGGGGTTTCTTTGATCAAAGGAGATGTAAGGTCGGAGGGTGATCGGAGAAGATGAGCAATGGCCGGAGGGTGTGGTTCTTTCTCAGTAATATCCGGATCTCGGTTTTTCGGCCTCTTCTTCTCATGAGGGATTATCTTCCTCTTTATAGGAGACTGATGCTTCTTCTTTTTGAGGGATCTCATCATTCTCTCTTCTCTGTCTTCCACCAAGAAAGCATCTGGGTGCTTCTTTTGATTGGGCTGCCATCAAGTGTCATTATGACTTTGTAGGACCTGTTTCAAAGTAGATCACAATCTGGTTTCCCTCGGAGCGACGGAGATGCTATGTCGTACGACATGTAGGTTTCTTGTCAATCTGGACCACGATTGGGTGATGTAGCACGGTCGTACTACATAAGTGCTTCATGTCGTGCGACATAGTCTTCGGACTAGTACGTCGTCGTACTACATGAGTGCTTCATGTCGTACGACAAGATCTTCGAACTAGTACGTCGTCGTACTACATGAGTGCTTCATGTCGTATGACAAGATCTTCGAACTAGTACGTCTATATGATGGTACTTCATGTCGTGCGACTTGATCTTCATGCTGAGCCACCGTCGTACTACATGAGAGTGTAGTCCCACTTTTAGCTATGGGCTTTGTCTTTGGGCCATACTTTGGGCCAGACATATTTTGGCTACTACACTCTAAACTCAGCTACCAATAAGAATATATGTTAAACATAAGATGATAAGGAAAATTTGTAAGAAATGAGAGAGTAGAGAGGAAGACTAGAGATTGTATGCTTGTATATCTGGGTGCCCTTTATTCAACAAAGACTTGACCAATTTATAGGTTTACATGCAACAGTAACAAGCAAACAACTAACAAGAAAACATGAACAAACTAACATATTAGGGTGCTAAACTTAAGCAGCACTTCAAAATTATTTTACTAACTTAATGACTAATCCATCCCTACAATCCAAACTTCGTGCTTGCATGAGAGACCATGTCCTCACTATCATACTCGGCTAATAGTTTGCATGACTTGCATGGGCATATTCATATCATTCCTTCCCCCTCAGAGAATCCTTATTCGCAAGGATGAAGTCAGGATATGACTGAGAGAAATGCCATAAGTTCTCCCAAGTAGCATCTTCATGTGGTGCTCCCACCCACTGAACCAGACCTTCCTTCTTAGGACGATATTTCCCTTTCTAAATGACTCGTTGAGCTAAAATGGCCTCCGGTTATAGAAAAAAGGTAGAGTTGTAGGCAATAGAGGAAGAAGGCAAAGCAACAGCAGTGATAGGACCCTATAATTTTTTAAGCATGCTGACATTATGTAACATCCTTAATTTTTAATAATTACGAAAAGTATCCTTGATTATTGTTAATTATGTGATAATGATATATTGTATTTAATTGAATTAATTTTTAGGTATATAGGTGGATCAGGTGGAGCAGTCTAGAAATAGTGCATGAAAAGAAAAAGAAAAATGCTAGCAGTGTGTATCGCGACCAGCTACCGCGACCAGGGATCGCGGTGTACAGCTCGCGGTGAAATTGAGGATTTTGGACAGTGAGCATTGCGACCCACGACCGCGACTAGTGATCGCGAAAAAAATGGTGAAATCGACCAGTGAGCATCACAACAAACATCGCGACCAGATACCATGATGGCTGATCGCGATGAAGGCGGTGAAAACTCTCCAGTGAGTACCGTGACCAAGCGACGCGACCACATGTCGCGATAGCCAAAATTTTATAAAAAACATAAGAGGCGGTGAGAAGCTTCACGAAGAAGCCAAAGAAAAGAGAGAGACCGAGGGAAAGAAAGAAAAAGAAGAAGAAAGGAAAAGGAAAAAGAAGAAGAGAAAGAAGTTAGAGAAAGAACAGAAGAAGAAGAAAGGAAGAAGAAGAGGAGAAGAAGAAGAAGAAGAAAAAAGGAAGAAGAGGAGAAAGAAAGAAGAAGAGAAAAAGAAGGAGAAAAAGGAAATCCAGAAAAGAAAATTTCGTAAAAACGGTATCCAGATTAGTGTACATTTATTTCTAAAATTTTTATGATTTTTGTTATATGCTTTGATTTGAATTTCTATATGTTTGACTAAATGAGTTTGAAAACTTATTACGGATTTTGTTTTATGAATATTGTTGTTGTTGAATTTGATGGATCTTTGTGAATTAAAGTTGTTGATTTGAAATGAATGAAATAATTTGATATGAAAGTTGAAAAATTGCGTATTGTGAACGATACACTGAAATGACCATAGGATAGTTGAATATAGAAAATGGATATAGGAGGTTGATATACTAGCTTGGTTATTTTAGCAGTACTGCACCGATATTGATATTGATATTACGTACCTCCTTAAGGATTATGAGCAGGTACGGAGTACCTGGTCCTAAGGTAGGGAGTTATGATATGATCTGTACGTACCACCCTTAGATGGTGCAGGCCCCAAGTGCCGATCATAGGGTTAGGAGTTATGTTCGACGGGCAGCCACCGAGTGGTCGACGTCGAACGACCCATATTCCAGTCCATAAAATTATATTGAGTATACCAAAGGGCCATGATTGAAATGAATCGAATAAAATGCATATAAGAGAATTTATAAATTGATTTTCTTATGATTTATTTATTTGATTTAGTCGAATCATAATATGTTTTAATATGATATCATTATGACATTTTATCTTTAAAATTATTTTGTGAATTCCACAAATATTTTAGTGTACACCCACTAAGTATTATTGCTTAGCGCGTTGATTTTATCCCGCGTAGGTAGTAGAGATACTAGTAGAGAAAAAGACTGAAGGAGTGATAGCTGCAGACGAGGATTCAGAGTCACATTACTTGGGTAGTTTTATTTAAACTTTGTTTGTAAAATTATTTATTTCAGCATACATATACAGAAGTTTGTAAGGTTGTAATATATGAGTTTTATAAATATTTGTATAATAGTTTATGTTTTTCAAAGTTTTGTAATTAGTAGTTATGTTTTGTTTTATTGAAAATGTTTGAGGAAGTCGCACTATATGGAAGGGTGCGCAAATGATTGAGAAATGAATTTTGAAGTGTTTGATATTATATTGTTTGAGTTTTGTGTAAAACAGGATTTTTAGAAAGTCAGAAAAATAGAGGAAACTCTAGTAAATATATATATTTTTTTATAATAGTGATGGGCTCACTGTAAAGTATTTTAAATATAACAATATTTGTTGGTTTTACAAAAGTTTTCAACATATAAATTAAGTGTAGAAAAGTTTTGAAATTGGGTAGCGCTCCTTGGTTCGATCCAGGCGGGTCGGGTTAGGGGGTGTTACACATTAAAAACATTGTGTATTTGGATATGTGCTGGCAGTTCTAAACGATAGGCCATGATTCCAACTCGAGCAAGGATTTTGTAGGGACTGAAAAATCGTGGTGCTAACTTCACAGAGGTACAGAAAGCGACAGACTTCTGTTGGTAGGGTTGCTGTAACATCCCAAATTTCGAGGAAATTAATTTTGAATATGTGAATATAAATTTTGTGAATTGAGGGGTGTAAATGTAATTAAAAGTATGTTTATTTTATGGTTTCTAAGTGGACCAAATTGAACGGTCGAAAACGATGCACGAAGAGAGAGTGAAAAACTGAGACAGTGAGCATCGCGACCTGGCCATCGCGACCACAAATCGCGATGAGCTGCTCGCGATGAAGAATGTTGATTATTGGCAGTGAGCACCGCGACCACAGATCGCGATGACTGGCTCGCGATGAAAAAGTGAAAATCTTGGCAGTGAGCATCGCGATCATTAGAGCGACCAGGGTACCGCGATGAGTGCTCGCGATGAAGGCGGTGGAGTTGCTCCAGAGAGCAACGCGACCAGGTCACCGCGACCACAGGTCGCGACGACCAAAATTTTATAAAAAAATAAGTCATCGCAGAAATTGGCAGAAAACAGAAAACAGAGAAAACAGAGAGAAAAGAGACCGAGGAAGAAAAAGAAAAGAGAGAGAAGAAGAAGAAGAAGAAGAAGAGAAGAAGAAGAAGAGAGAGAAGAAAAAGAAGAAGAAGAAAGGAAGAAGAAAGGAAAGAGAAAGAAAAGGAAAAGAAAAGAGAAAAGGAAAGAGAAAGGGAAAAGGAAATCCAGAAGAAAAACTGTGTGGAAAACGAAATCCAGGTTGGTGTACACTCCTTTTCGAAATCTTTATGATTTTATTTTGTGTTTTTGAGTTGAATCTGAGATTTGTTTTGAGTATTTGATAAATATATGTTCATACGTTTATTGATTCGAATATTTTGATTCAATCGTATTTTAATTACATTGAAATGAATTATTACAGAATATCGTGTGAAACAAATCGTATAATTTTCAAGAAATCAAATACATATGTTTTACGAATATTGTCTGAAATTGTATTTGTTGTATTAAATTAAGATTTGAGAGAAATAATTGTTGATTTCGAAAGAAACAGAAGGATTTGATAGGAAATTTCTGAATTATGCATTACAAATATTGTTTGCAAATTTTGATGCTTGAATTTCATTTTGATTCGTGAATTATTGTTGATTAATTTGAAAAAGAATATAACGAGCCCGAATTGTTGCATCTCGTGGGGCAAACCTGGCAAGTCCAGTTTAGACGAATCCCGGAGATAGCCATTTCACTGTATCTATGATTGTTGCATCTCGCGGGGCAAACCTGGCAAGTCCAGTTTAGGCGAATCCGAGATAGCCATTGTACTGATAGTAATGCCTGCTGCATCTCGCGGGGCAAACCTGGCAAGGTCCAGTTTAGGCGAATCCCGGAGACAGCCATTGCATTGTATCCATGACTGTTACATCTCGCGGGGCAAACCTGGTAAGGTCCAGTTTAGGCGAATCCCGGAGATAGCCATTTCACTGTATCTATGATTGTTGTATCTCGCGGGGCAAACCTGGCAAGTCCAGTTTAGGCGAATCCCGGAGATAGCCATTGTACTGATAGTGATGATTGCTGCATCTCGCGGGGCAAACCTGGCTGAGTCCAGTTTAGGCGAATCCCGGAGACAGCTAGTGCACTGTATCCCTGACTGTTATATCTCGCGGGGCAACCCTGGTATAATCCAGTTTAGGCGAATCCCGGAGATGGATATTGTACTGACATCCCTGACAGTTACATCTCGCGGGGCAAACCTGGTATAATCCAGTTTAGGCGAATCCCGGAGGTGAATGTCACACTGATGTACAGATATTGAAATGTATGCTGAGTGTATGGGCAAAAATAAAGAATGAAAGTGAATAAATTGTTTGTATACATAAAATGTTACAGAATAATTAAAATGATTGTATGTTTTATTGAGTGAATTTAGATGCTTTTATTAAACTGTTTATATATTATTTCTTTCAGTAAGGAAGTTAAAGATTGAAATGTTTTTATACGATCGTAATGGAATATTATGAAATGATGAAAATTGAAATGTTTTTATTATGAAATGATTATTTATTTTGATACTTGAGTTAAGTGTACACCCACTAGGCATTATTGCTTAGCGCGTTGGATTTAATCACGCGCAGGTCTCAGAGACACCGGGAGAAATAAAGGATAGAGAAGAAGTAACAGCAGATTGAAGGTCCAGAGTCACAGTTTCTTTTGAGTAGTTATAAGTGAATATTATTTGTATATTGTATTTAGTGAAGCATGCATATACAGAAATCTGTAATTTGACATGTATTTATATGTTTTGTAATATGTGTTTTATGATTTATATTATTTGCAAATGTTTTTACATACTAAATATATATGTCTTGTTTGAAAATGATTGGAAGTCGCACTAATCGGCAGAGTGCGCAGTGATTTAAAAATGTGGATATAGAAGTGTTGAAAATATATTGTATTATATTTGTTTTATTGAAAACAGGTTTTTGGGAAATCCGAAAAATAGAGGAAACTCTGCCAAAATTTTTAAAAATAATGATTTGATGAGCTCACTAGAAACATATTTTTTAAACTATAAGCTATATGATTTTCACTGGTTTGAAATTTATAAAGTGAATTAAGTATAGTGTTGACAACCGGTAGCGCTCCCTGGGTCGATCCAGTCGGGTCGGGTCAGGGGGTGTTACAGTTGCAAATTAAAATAGACATGATCGCCAACATCGAAAGTAACGTCACAACGATGGTGATCAACTTGTATTTTCATCCTGGATCGTGCACCTAAAAGGTTTTGTCGTAAGGAATGCAAAATGTCCTCCCTAATGCGTAGGAATTCCTCCACAGCTTGGACTTTAATGGTGCCAAAAACGTTAAAGAGTATCGTTGAAGGAGGTACTTCATAAACAACTTCGTAGGGTGAAGTTTTCGTTGAAGAGGAGTAGCTGTGTTATAGTTATAATCTGGCCAGGGAAGCCAATCCATCCACTTTGTCTGCTGGTCACATAAAAAACATTGTAGATGTCGTTCCTGTAACATCCCGGATTTCGAATAATTAATTTTATATATGTGAATATAAATTTTATAATTGGAGGGGGTGTAAATGTAATTAAAAGTATCGCGACCAGATTGAACGGTCGAAAATGATGCATGAACAATTGAAAACTGAGGCAGTGAGTATCGCGACCTGGTCACCGCGACCACAGGTCGCGATGGGCCGCTCGCGATGAAACATGGAAATTTTGGCAGTGAGCATTGCGACCAGTCACCGCGACCACAGATCGCGATGAACTGCTCGCGATGAAAATGTCAAATTCTGGCAGTGAGCAACGCGACCACCAGCGCGACCAAGGTACCGCGAGGTGTGCTCGCGATGAAGGCGGTGCAAACGCTCCAGTGAGTACCGCGACCACAGGTCGCGACGATCGAAAAATATATATAAAAAAAAAGAGTAGCTTCTCGCAGAAGCCAGAAAACACAGAGCAAAAAAAAGAGAGTGAGAGACCGTGAGAAAGAAGAAGAAAGAAAGAAGAAGAAGAGAAAGAAGAAGAAAGAAGAAAGGGAAAGAAGAAGAAGAGGAAGAGGAAGAAGAAAAAAAGAAGGAAAGAGAAAAGGAAGTGTAGGAGGAAGGGAAAAGGGAAGGAAAAGGAAAAGAAAATCGTGGAAACGCGATTTGTCGAAAGGAAACGGTATCCAGATTGGTGTACCTTCGTTTTCGAAAATCTTTACAAAAGTATTAATTATTTTTAGTTTGAATCTGCAATTATTTCGATGATATTCAATTTTTATGCGTTTATATTATTTCGTTGAAATGATTTCTATTGTTGACTGCGTTTTGATTCTTACGATTCCACTGAAATTGCTTGTTTTCGATTATTGTATAAATAATGTCGATTTTCCCATGAAAAATTTATGTTATTGAACTCGAATGTTTCCGTTGATGGTAAATATAGTGAATATTGAAAATAGTTTATCGTAACGGCCCTAGGATACTTAGACATAGAAATGGATATAGGAGGTTGGTATACCAGCTGGGTTCAGTGAGCAGTACTGCGCCGATATTGATATGCTATTGATGCTATTGATTCGTCCAGGGGTAGGGAGACAAGTACCTCCTCACGGATTCGTCCAGGGGTAGGGAGACAAGTACCTCCTCACGGATTCGTCCTGAGGTTGGGAGACACGTACCTTCCTAAGGATTCGTTCCTGGGATAGGGAGTTATGTACCTCTCTAGGTTTCGTACCCTCGGTCCTAGAGTAGGGAGATACGTACCACTCTTAGGATTCGTCCTAGGGTGGGAGTTTGACCCATATTCCAGTCCGAGTATGTTGAGTATTCTAGCGGGCCAGATTTGAAGTGAATTGAAAAGTGTATTGAATAACGTTATTGATCGATTTTATATATGTTGATCTTATTGTTGAAATTAAAGTGATTAAAACTGTTTTATGCTTTGATTTTGAAGTTAAATTGTTTTGTAAATGATTAGTAACGAAAAGAGATATATTGTAATTTGTTTCTTAAGAAAAGTGATTTATGATTTTCATATTTGAGTTTAGTGTACACCCACTAAGCTATATGCTTAGCGCGTTAGTTTTGTTTCTAACGCGTAGGTACCAGAGAGATTGAAGAGGCCAAAGACTGAAGAGGAGTTCCCTGCAGACAGAGGCGGAGAGTCACATTTTTGGGTAGATATTTATGTTCATGTGTAATATGATTGATAAGCATGCATATACAGAGAGTCTGTAAATATGTTTTGTAATTATGTCCTGTAATTAATTATTTTACGATTTCTGTCTTTTATTATTAGAATGTTTGTAAAATATTAACTTTTGAATCGTTTTATTTTATAAACTGTATTGGAAAGTCACACTAAACGGCAGAGTGCGCAATTGTTTGAAAATGATATTTGAAGTGTTGATATGAGTTGTATTTGATTGAGTTGGGAAAAACAGGTTTTGGAAAAATCCGAAAAACAAACGAAACTCTGCCGAAATTTTTGTAAAAAGTTTATTTATTGGGCTCACTTGAAAATGGTTTTAAAACTATCAACTATTTGGTTTTTTCCAATGGTTTGAAAATCTATCGATGGGCTCACAACGGTTTTCGGTTTATAAAATGAATTTGGAAAGTATTTGAAAACCCGGTAACGCTCCCTGGGTCGGTCCAGCTGGGTCGGGTCAGGGGGTGTTACAGTTCCAAAGTCCTATCAATGACTTCCGTCTGCCCATCAATATGCGGATGGTAGCTGGAACTCACGTAAAGAGTATTGCGTTGAAGCTGAAAGAGAGCCTTCCAAAAGGAACTGAGGAAAATTTTATTACGATCACTTTCGATGTAATCAGACTATATGAGCAACAAAAGCCTTGGCCACTGAAAGAGCTGTATACGGATGTCGTAGAGGCACAAAATGGGCATATTTCGTCAAGCAGTAAACAACCACTACAATCACAATGTATCTTTGAGAGGGTGGCAACCCTTCGATAAAATCCATAGAAATCTCGGACCAAACCTGTTGAGGAACTGGTAGGGTCTACAACAACTCAGCAGGTCTCACAATATCCTGCTTATAGCATTGATAAATGTCATAGCAGTTAATGAATTCTTTCACAGCAGATCGCATCCTTAGCCATGTGAAACTATAAATAATACGACTAAAAGTCTTGTGGTAACCGAAGTGTCTACCGGTGGGAAAGAAATGGCCTTCAATTAATATGGTAGGTAATAGTGTAGAGGTAGGACTCAAAAGAACCTTTCCATGTTTCATCCAAATACCATCACGTTGGATTCAATAATCTGAACTAGACAACATAGTGTAATATGAGTCTTGTGCCACCTCATGCTGAAGTTGATTCTACCAATCCGCAATTGGTAAAGAGTTGGAATTCTATCATTGCCACGTTTGTATCGAATTGTGTAGTCGTAACCTAGGATTTTTGGCAGCCAATGAGTTTGAGCCCGTGTCGTGATGTGCTGCTTAATGAGGTACTTTAAGCTACATTGGTCCGTCTGAATAATGAAAGTTTTCCTAGAAGATAGGGCCTTCATTTACGCACTGCTTTGGCTATTGCCAATATTTCTTTTTCGTAGGTTGATAGAGCTAATGCCGACCCTATCAAAGCCTCACTATAAAATGCTATTAGCTGATTTGTTGTACATGATGACACCTTAGCCTACGTTATAGGCGTCGCACTCCACCACAAAGGTGTCGAGAAGTCAGACAGTCGTAATACTGGTAGAGAAGTGAAGGCTATTTTTAATTGCTGAAAGGATGTTTCTGCTTCAGGTGAACAGGTAAACCCCTATTTTGTCAACAACTTTGTTAATGGGGCTATAATCATACCAAAGCAGCGCACAAACTTTTGGTAGTGGTCGGCAAGGCCTAAAATTCCATGAACCCCTTTAGTAGAATTAGGAGTCGGTCAGTAGAAAACATATTGAATTTTTACAGGATCGACCGCAACACCTTCTAGAGATATTAAATGACCGAGATAGTATACTAGTAACACGCCAAACCGACATTTCAATTGTTTGGCAAATAACTAATTAGTTGATAAAATCAAAAGGACTTTTCGAAGATGACAGAAATGTTTGTCTCATGTTTTGCTGTATATTAGAATATCGTAAAAAAAAAAAAAAAACTAACACAAACTGACGTTGAAATGGCTTAAATAAATCATTCGTCAGATTTTGAAAGGTAGCAAGGGCATTAGTCAAACCAAACGGCATAACTAGGAATTCATATTGACCTTCATGAGTTCGAAAGGCAGTTTTATGTATGTCAGCCTTTCGTACTCGAATTTGGTGATGCCTTGCTTTTAAATCCAGTTTGGAGAAAAATTGGGCACCATACAACTCATCTAATAGCCATTAATCACCATAATTGGGTATTTGTTCTTCACAGTGATGCTAATGAGTGCCATGTAATCAATGCAAAAAATGCCATGTACTGTCTGCTTTTTTAATTAGCAAAACAGGTGAGGAGAATGAACTGTTGTTGTGGTTAATTACTCCCGAATATAAGAATTCTCGGACTAGCTTCTCTATCTCATTCTTTTGATATTAAGGATACCAATACGGTCTTATACTAATAGGTTTATGATTTGGTTGCAGGGAAATGTGGTGATCGTGGGCTCGCTCCGGTAGCAACTCGGTAGTTGTGGATAATACATGAGCAAACTCCGTCAAAAGATTATAGAGATCTTCCGGGTAGCTAGGAAATTCCTGTGGAGAGTGAGAATGAATAAATACAGTAGCTCCTTATTGGTCATTGGTGCTGGATCGTTTGCATCCCTGTAAAGTATGTGTGTGCCCTGCATTTGTAAATGTCATTGTAAGCTGCCGACAAGTGGTCTCGATTGGACCTAGGGTCTCTAACTACTAGACTCCTAAAACTGCTTGGCAAGCTACGACCGGTAAGATATAGAAATCTGCTCGTATTGGGTACTCTTGAACTAGGAGAGTCAGCCCCGAACATCGGCTAGTACAGTCAATCTTCTCTTTGTTCCCCACTATCACCCAAAAGGTTTTGTCCCGCACTACTAGTAACCTGAATTTGGACACCCATGGTCTGATCAATGCAGTTGTGGGTACTACCGCCATCGATCGGTACTACTACCTTATTATTTTTCAGTTTACCGATGATCCAAAAAGTCTGCAGATGGGTGGTACTTGTTATTGCGTGAAAAGATATTTCAGGCAGTGGTTCTGCTGGAGTACTGTCACCGATAGGTTCGGCGTTAGAGGATTCTTCTGTTGGTTGAACATCTTTAATCATGAAAAGTTTGGTTATTGGTAGCGATGCCCAAACACGAACTTCTCATTGCAATAGTAGCACAGACCTCTTTTCCATGTGTCACGAGCTTCATGTCCTGTAATTCGTCAAATGGGTCCTAAAGCTTGGCTGTTTTTCTGAGTGGGAGGTGGTCCAATCAGGTCAGCAACAGGTATTGGTGTTGATCGCTGTGGCAGCGTGGCAGGAAGAGAACGAATGATGGCTACTGGTCTCCACTGGAGCAAGTTACGTTCTTCAACTAAGTAAGCCATACTAATGGTGTTAGACAAGGTTCTTGGTTGTTTAACTCGTACATCCAATCGTATGTCATCACGGAGTCCCGCTATAAAGCAGCTAATAAGAAACGTTTCAAGTAAATCATCCACTCGAAGAGAGTTTCTCGAAAGCCTCATATTAAGCAACTACAATAGTTGTTTGTTTGAGTCGGGACAGGGCCTCTGAAGGGTCATCGTAATCTGTTGGCCCAAAACAGTGGAGAATGGCACGTGTAAATTCATTCAAATTCGAGGGCCTCATAAACTTCATATACCATTGATGACACTAAAGTGCAATACATTCCAAATGGAAAGAAGCAAGCTGGACTTATTGTTGAGGATCCGCATTCTTAAACTTGAAGTATTGTTCGGCTTTAAATATCCACCCAGTTGGGTCGTTACCCCCGTAAGTAGGGAAAGACAGCTTAAGGTAGGAGTGGGTTCGGTCTAGAGGCTGCTAGTTGTAAGGTTGGGCAAGGCTGTTTTGATGGTTTGACGGTTGTACTTGAGAGGGCCTAGCTGGGGCAAATGGATTGACATCTTTGTTTGATTCAGTCTGGTGGGTACGAAGAGCTTGTAGGTCAGTCATGATGGTCTGTAAGGCTGCATTAACTTGATCGAAACTCGACTCACGTCGAGCCAAGATCTTATGAACTTCATTACGAAATTCGTTGTTGCTTTGGTTGCGAGTGGCCATGAGTGGAATGCTCTGATACCAAATGATAAGAAAAATTTGTAAGAAATGAGAGAGTAGAGAGGAAGATTGGAGATTGTATTCTTGTATATATGGGTGCCCTTTATTCAATAGAGACTTGACCAATTTATAGGTCTACATGAACAAGCAAACAACTAACTAGAAAACATGAACAAACTAAAATATTGGTGCCAAAGCAGCACTCTAAGCAATACTAACATAATTATTAACTAACTTAATGACTAAATTCATTCCCACTATCCACACTTTATGCTTGTATAAGAAACCGTGTCCTCACCATCATACTTGGTGACAGTTTGCATGACTTACATGTGCATATTCTTCTCATAAAATTTGCATGATTAATTATATGTTTTATCAATATATCAATTTGTATTATACTAAAATTAAAAATAATCTAACCTAAGAGAGACAGTTCCGATGCCGACGAAGATGGCCACCCGGTGTCAAATGACATCAAAGATCAACCCACAATCAATCTTGATGGAAATCGGCCTCCTAGAGATCAATATTCTACAGATAGATCTCGAGGGGGTCAATCTACAGAAGACGAAGATTGGATCCATGCCTTTTATTTTAAGTTTTTATAATTAAATTAATTTTTTATTTTTTATTTTCATTGGTTTTATTTATTTTTTATTTTTTGTGAAATTTTTATTTTTATTGTTATATTCAATAATATATGGATTTACTACATTTATTTAAGATTAAGTAACATAATTCTTATTAGACTATTTAAATAGGTAAAATTATTGAATTCTAAATGGTTGGGGGGTAAAATCAATTAATGGTATGAGAATTACTGGAAGCTATCGAGATTAAACTTATACCTACGTTGATTGCGCTTTTATGCGTAATGGTGAGACAATATATACATATCAAGGTTTGAACTTGGTGGATTGAAGGAGCTTGTGAGACTTCAACCAGTATGGTAAGCAACCTTTGGGTCGGCCTTAGGTTTGGGCATTGAGAGTGACCGCCCAGGACCCCAGGGCCAAGAGGTCCAAATATTATGGTTTGATTATACCAACACCCATAAAATATTTTATCTCCACCAGCCCAATTTAGTTTCTTTTTTCTATGTTTTATTATGTTAACATCCCAGAAGGCCCAAGCGACCCAATTTATTTTCTATTATTGTTGATAAACTCACATTTCAATACTCTAATTTTACCCTAAATTCCTACTATGTCGACGTACTTTTATTCAATATTCAAATTGCTTTGCAAATTGCGAGGTTTGAAGTTTTGGGTTGTATTGGCAGCGGTATTTATAAAGTGAGATTTCTTTGTAATAAAATATTTAGTTCTTGTAGCTGTGAAAACGACACATACTTTATTCAATATTGTTTTTATTTAACCTTATATTTTTATTTGACTTGAATTTATTTACATTTTTTACTGTTTGGTTTTTTGAAATTGTATTGCAAGTGTTGTTCGCATGCATCTTATGAATTTTATTTCTATTTTCTTCCAATAAATTATTTTATTTATATGAAACAAAAGTCATGGTGATTTTTTTTTGCTTTATTGTACTGACATTATTATTATTATTATTTGAAAAGAAAAAAAAAGGAACTTTTTAATGTTATTATTAGAGATAATGAGACATGAATTATAAATTTGTAATTTATATGCAGTTTGTATATATAAATACAGATTATATAACTTATATTAGTGAGACTATCTATCCAATTTGAGTTAGTTTTTCATGTTTAAAAAAAAAACATTGTGGCTTGTACTTTGTAGTCTTGCAGACTTGCAGTTGCAGTCCAGATCCAGAAATTGAGACCTAGAATTAGAAACTGAAAGGTATTATTAATTTTATTTTATTTGAGTATATCGTTTTTTTAATTTGAATTGCACATGAGATTTTTGTTAATAGTTAATGTTTTATCTTTGGAAGGTGGAACCGTGGAAGAACCATGGGTTGAATCACTCTGCAGCGTTGCAAGATTTAGACTTTCATTTATATGAGCATAAACCAGGTTTTATCACTCTTTGTTGCATTTAGCCTTCTACTGGTTGTGCTTGGTTCTTTGTCTCCTTAGTTGTGTTTGGAAATTAGTTCTTTAGTTGTGTTTGGTACTTTGATTCACTAGCTGTGTTTTGATTGGTTCATTGATTATGCATAGTACTTGAAAGTTAAAGCATCAAGCATTTTTCCTAGAAAACATGAATCAGATTTCAAAAAAGAAACAAAAAAAAAAAAAATTGAACAATTGGTTCAATCTCAAAAGGGAGCACTTGATAAGTTTTTCAAATATAGTTGTTTAACTCAAGATTCAATGAATGATTTAGTTAATGAACCAGAGCAACCAATTAATGAAGAAGAATTGAGAGAAAATAATATGACTGAATTGAATGAAGTTGTTGTTGATTTGATCGATAATGAAAATAAAACTGATATGATTGCAAATGAAAATCAAACTGGTCTAGTTGAGACAAAGGTTGAAGCAAGATATACTAAGCATGACTTGAATGTGAATATCTATTATCATAGAACTTGGGATAACCTTAATAACAAAATAAAAGATCTTGCGGTAGAAAAAGGTCATGTAAGAGAATATAATATGTTCTTATTATACAAGAAAATTGGCAAATGGAGAGAACCAATATAGAAAATGGCTTGTGTACTCAAAGGGGGTAGACAAAGTTTATTATTTTTGTTGTAAGTTGTTCAAATCAACAGACTACAAAAGTATATTAGCTAATGAGGGGTCGAATGATTGGAAACATTTAAGTGAGAGACTTAGACAACATGAGAATAATTTTAAGCATATAAATAACATGAGGACCTGGATTGAATTGCAAATCAAATTGAAAAAGAATGAAACAATTGATAAAAATATTTAATTGCAAATTAGAAAAGAGAAAGAACATTGGAAACATGTTTTAATGAGAATTATTTCTGTTGTGAGGTGTTTTGCATCTCGTGGTTTGGCTTTTTCATGGAGATAATGATAAAATATACCAAAATAAAAATGGCAACTTTTTTGGGGCTACTTGAATTGATTGCCGAGTTTGATTTGATTATGCAGGAGCATTTTAAACACATTCTTAACAAAGAGATTCATCATCACTAACTCAGTCATAAAATTCAGAATGAGTTGATTGCTTTGTTAGGTTCTAAGTTTATGAGCTCTATAATTCAAAAAATTACAGATGCAAAACATTTTTCTGTGATACTTAATTGTACCCCAGATGCAAGTCACCAAGAGCAAATGAGTGTAATCATTCGATATGTATATGTGTCAAACAGTTTGGTGAAAGTTGAAGAGTATTTTTTGGAGTTTTTGAAAGTAGATAATACAACTAGTTTAAAGCTTTTAATGAGTTATTAAATGTGTTGAAGTCCCTAAAACTTGATATTGATAATGTAAGAGGGCAAGACTATGATAATGGGTCTAATATGAAAGGGAAACACCAAGGTGTTCAAAAGAGGTTGCTTGAAATTAATCCTAGAGCTTTTTTTATGCTATGTGCTTGTCATTCTTGTAATTTAACAGTTTGTGATATGGCTAATTCCTGTGTTAGAGCTAAGACATTTTTTGGTGTGGTGCAATATATGTATACTTTGTTTGCTAGTTTTACAAGGAGATGAAATTTTTAGGATTTTGTGCATTACTTAACTTTGAAATCCTTGTCAACAACTAGATGAGAAATTCATGTTGATAGTATTACATCTATAATAACTCAAGCTAGTGATATAAAATATGCTTTGATTGAATTGGCAAGAGTTAATGAAGATCCAAAAGTAAGCAGCGAAGTTGAAAGTTTAGCAATACATGAATATGAGAATTTTGAGTTTTTGTTGGCAATGACTGTATGACATAATATTTTAAGGAAGTTGGTGAACTTTTACAATCTGAAGATATGCATATTGATGTTGCAATTATGAATTTGAAGTTGCTGATTTCTTATTTTGAGAAGTACGGGGAACATGAATTCGTATATGTTATGGAGAAGGCCAAAAAGACTGCATCTGATTTGAAAATTGATCATATCTTTCTTGAAAGACGGCAACCTCATAGGAAAAAACAATTTGATGAATCTGAACATGAAGACACCTCACTGTCTACTGAAGAATCATTCAGAGTTAATTATTTTCTGGTTATTGTTGATGTTGCTCTTTCTTCTTTACAGAGCAGTTTGAACAGCTGGTAGTATTTGAAGGTATTTTTGAATTTTTGTTTGATCCTAAAAAATTGTTTATGCTGGAGCATAACAGATTGCAAGAATGTTATTCTAATCTGGAAGCTGCTTTAACACTTAACAACAAATCAGACATTATTGCATATGAATTATTTTCTGAATTGCAAGTATTGACAATGTGCTTACCTGCAGGAATAAAGACAGCCATTCAAGTTCTTGAGTTCGTGAAATCTTTGGAGTGTTTTCCAAATATTTCAATTGCTTATAGAATTTCGTTAACTGTTCCTATGACTGTTGCATCCGTTGAAAGGAGTTTTTGTAAACTTAAATTGTTGAAATCTTATTTGCGGTCAACTATGTCATATGAGAGGTTGAATGGATATGCCATATTATGCATCAAAAGGAATATATTGGATAAGTTGGATTTTAAAACTATTTTCGATGATTTTATTTCTCAAAATGCTTCAAGATCCAAAATCTTTTTGTAATTGTTTCTACTTATTGTGTTTTTGATATCTAGGAGTTCCCTAACTTGAATATGCAGAGAATGAAAGATAAATGGACAATGATGCAGTCAAAAGGATTATAAAAGATGTGAATTAGTTTATGCTTAGATGGAAAATTATTAGCTAGCAAGTAACAAAACACTTTTGGTATGTAATCTGTTTGTTTTGTTGAGTTTTTGTAAGCTGCTTTTAAAACTTTGTTTTTCTTTATCCATTTTTTGTAATGATTACTTTTAATTTTAATAAAATTAAAAGCGTGATGGCCTAACCTCCCATTAGGTTTCAGTCATAAAAAAAAAATATGTCTAGTAAAAATTTGTATTTGTTAGAATTTATCGAAGTATAACATGTTAGGGCCTTATTTTAAGTTGAGTCCCGGGCCACCAAAAAGTCAGGGCCGGCCCTGTGGATTGGCCATCTTATGTATCGAAAAGAATATGTTGGATAAGTTGGATTTTGAAACTATTATAAATGATTTTGCTTCTTAAAATGCTTTAAGATCCAAAGTCTTTTTGTGATTGTTTATACTTATTGTGTTTTTGATATCTAGGAGTTCCCTAACTTGAATAAGCGAAGAATGAAAGAGGAATGAATAATGATGCAATCAAAAGGAGTATAAAAGATGTGAATTAGTCTATGCTTAGATGAAAGATTATTAACTAGCAAGTAGCAAAACACTTTTGTTATTTAATCTGTTTGTTTGTTGAGCTTTTGTAAGCTGCTTTTTAGAATTTATCGAAGTATAACATGTTAGAGCGTTATTTTAAGTTGAGTTATGGGCCACCAAAAAGCCAGGGCCGACCCTGACCTTTGGTATCGAGTTGGATTTTTATTAGGGATATAATCATTCTCCCCCCTGTAGTTTGGAGTATTCTCCATTTTTCACCCTCTAGTTTTATTTTTCTCTTTTTTACCCATTCTATTAAGATTTGTTAATTTTTTTTTAATAGAAAAGACTATTTTACCCTTAAATTTTTAAATAAAATAGTACTTAAATATTTTCATATATAAAAAATAAAAAAAATATATATATATATAAAATAATTTAATAAAAAGATGGATTTAATAAATTTACTAAAAAATTATTAAAAATTAAAAACACAATAAAAATTAAATAAAACTAAAAATAAAATTTTTTGAAAAAAATATTTCTAGACAAATTGATCTCTACCAAATCTCCAACTAAATTTTTTTTTTAAAAAAATATGAACAAACAAAATAAAAGAATATCTCACACTATACCACAAACAATTAAAAAAAGGAGAGAAAAAAAAAATATGGTGTGAAAAAGAGAGAGAGAGAGAGAGAGAAGATATGAGACTAGAATAAGAAGATGAGGAGCGAGAGGAAAGAGAAAAGAGAGAGAAGAAAAAGAGAAGAAGAAGATAAAAAGATAAAGGAGAGATGAGAGAGAAAATATTTTTTATTTTTTATTTTTATCATAAATGAAATTTTATTTTATTTAAAAATATTTTGGATATTTATTATGTTACAATTATTTTTCTACCCTTCAATATTTAATGGTCAAACATAAAAGTCAAACAGAAATTTAACAAGAGGGGGATTTTGAATATTTTTATAAACTATAAGGGGTAAAACAGAGAAAAATAAAATTAGAGGGTAGAAAATAAAGTATACCCCAAATTGTTGGGGGAGAATGATTTCATCAATTTTTATTAAGGATAAAAAATATGAATTAGGATCCTCTCCTAACCTAAACTTTTCCTGAGCTTCTATACAAAATCCTAACCATCAAATTGGTTATGTGTCACGTGTTATCAGATTTGTAAAAGCTTTTTAAAAAGTAAGAGAATAGAATATAAAATCCTAACCATTAAATCCACATGTTTTTAGATATGTAAAAACTTAGGTTATGAGAGGATCCTCAACCAAAAAACAAAAGGGGGATTATGATTTTGGTCCCTAACTTTTGGGGAATTATCAGTTTTTTAAATCAGTTTCGTTTATTGATATCCTTGGTCCCTAACTTTTTGGAAATATATCATTTTGGTCCCTTTGACTAATTTTTTAATGGTCAAACCTAACAGAATTGCTAAAAAGACTAATTTGCCCTTAACTCTAATTAGATGAATTAAAATTACAATTTTAACCTTAAATTTTCAAAAAAATCATTAACATTTAGAGGATAATATGGTCATTTCATATTAATATTGTAACGCCCCTAATTTTTCATAATTATGAAAAGTATTATTATTAAGCATGCAACAGTTAAGTATGTGATTTAAATTGGTGGATTAGTTTGATATTCAAAAGATTTTTGATTAAATTCATGTGATTAAATTTTTATTGGTGGTTACTTTATGATTTAGACTAGTCAAGGGGATATATTGCAATTAGTAAAAAAAAAAAAAAAAAGAGGACACGTTGACACCTAAAAAGCAATTTGAAACTTGGCAAGTGTGATGCAACACATAAGCATAATAGAGAGAATTAGAGATGACTTGGTCAAAGAGTGAAATGAAAAGTTTGAGTGTGAGAGTGAGAGAGAAACCGTGATATAGAGAGAGAGAGTGAGAGATTTTAGAGAGAGAGTGCTAGAAGAAGAAGAAGGAGAAGGAAAGTAAAGTTGGAAAAGAAGAAGCTTGTGAAGAGAAGAGTATTAAAGTTTGGTGATACCGTTTTCGTATTTTTCAGAATATTTCGGAATCGTTATATTATATTGTTTTTAGTTTATTTGAGCTATATTGATTATGATATATTGTTTGAAATTGATTTTGGGATGTTTTGGATTACGTATATTTGGAATATATTCTGGATCCGTAATATTGTTTATGAAAAATATTCTGAATTGATTTTCGATATGTTTTGATTATAGTAATATTACGGAGAATATTATTAAAAGCGATTTCGTATATATTGTTTTGCGATTTGTTTCGAAAAGTGATTCGGGGCATTTGGATTTATTATGGATTTACGATATATAATTGCATGTGATTTGAAGCTATTTCTGGATTCAGAAATATTTTCGGAAACGATTTTGTAATTTGCTTGTATATGTATATTGATACGATTTGAATTCCGGAAATGTGTATACTGATTTGTATATGATTTCAAAATTTAAATTGACGATTCTGTTCGGAATGAATTATATGATTTTCGAAAAGTGATTTGGCTCTGATATATGTAAACATAGATATGGATATAGGAGATTGACATATCAATTGGGTTTTCTAAGTAGTACTACGCCGATTCTGATATGTATATGGGATACGCAGCGGGTCCTCTGTTGGTATCCAACTCTATTCTGTATAGCCCGTAATCCAGTCCGAAAAATATGTTTAGTATATCAGGAGCCCAAAATGGAATTAGAAATGTGATATGATCTGTATATGATTTGAGATGAGAAATGATTTGATTTGATATTATTATGTTTTCATAAGATATTTATTCTGATTTCCGATGGATTTATTGATATTTGCTTCGATATGATATTTGTTTCAGTTTTCCGATGGATTTGTATATTCGAAATGTTATTTGATTTATTCGATTTACATGAGCCCTATTTGTTGATATTAAATGTTATTTTGCATATTTGAAAAGTTATTGTACTATTTGCACATTTGACTTTTGGGTACACCCACTAAGCGTTATGCTTAGCGTGTTGAGTTTCTCACACGCAGGTAAAAGAATTGTTGAAGGGGACAAGGATCAGAAAGAGTAGAATCTGCAGGGATAGTATTCAGAGTCACATCACTCCTGCATTTTTGGTAGTCCACTACGTATTTGATGTTTTATATGTATTATATCGGCATGCATGGATATAAATATTTTTTTTTTTGTAAATATATGTAATGGATATTTAGTTTTATGTATGTTTGTAAATATTTGTGATAATTGGGCCTATGGATTTTAATGCTTTTGAAGTTAAATGTTTATAAATATTTTATATGAATTGTGTTTACAAAATTGTTGAAAACAGGTTTTTGGAAAGTCGGAAAAACAGAGGAAACTCTGGCGAAAATTTCAGAAAATCTTTTTGGACCATAATTTTAAATATTTATTTGGATCATTGTTTAAAGTTCCTGTTCTGAAATTTATTTTCCGTATACGGTAGCGCTTCCCGATTCGGTACGAGCAGGTTTGGATCGGGTGGTGTTACAGTTTTTGTTATCAGAGCCAATGGTTTAGGCGTTCCTAGACCAGAGCGAAATGTTTTATAAATGTAAAATGTTTTTTACATGCATGCATTATAGAAAAAAAAAAAAAATAGGAGAATGTGACTCTAATCTGCAGAATTCATCTTCTGTCTTATATAGGAAAATGGAAAGTGGAGGAGATAGAGACAGATCTGGGAGCCCCGCCAGTGTGGCTGGGGAAGCAGCGGGAGAATCAGTGAGTCCGAGAATGGCTGGACCGGAGATCCAGGATCAGCCAATTAATGTGCGACGGATGACTGAGATTCTACGGACAGTAACTAGAGCCCTACCCCAGAGATCAGCAGTTGAGAGGTTGGCTAAATACCGACCTACAGATTTCCGGGGTAAGAGTGATGATGTAGCACCCCCCGACCCGACTCGGCCGGACCGACCCGGGGAGCGCTACACGGACTTTCAAAACTTCTAAAAACTTCATTTTTCATTTCAAATCATTTTGAGCCCATAAAAATAATTAAACTTTTTACGAAAATTCGGCAGAGTACCGTTTATTTTTCAGACTTTCCAAAAACCTGCTTTTACATAAAACAATTTAAATTCACATTTTTCGCAAACACTTCTATAACAATCTCAATCAGTTGCGCACTCTGCCGTTTAGTGCGACTTATCAAATAGTTTATAAAATAAAACAAAACAGATTTTACTATTTACATTTAAATAATAAAAGACAGAAATCATACAATAATTAATTACAAACGTTTTACAAATTTCCTGTATATGCATGCTTTCAGAATATATATACACATAACAAAAATATAGCTACCCAACTGTACAATCTCTGTGACTCGGTCTGCAACTTGCTCTTCCTTCAGTCTCTAGCCTCCTCTGGATTCTTGGTACCTACGCGTTAGAAATAAAACTAACGCGCTAAGCATAAAGCTTAGTGGGTGTACTATAGCTCAATTAAATAAAACACAATATAAATATTTCAAAACAATTCCATTTCTATTGCATTTCAAAACAATTAAATTTCGAAAATCAAAGCATTAAACAATTCCAATTACTTTAATTTCAATAATGAAGTCGATAATGAATGCTATCAATAAAATCATTCGGTTCACTTTTCAATTTCAATCAATTCTGGCCCACTAGAATACTAAACATTCTAGGACTGGAATATGGGTCAACGTGACGTCCGGGGTTGCCCCGCAACAACAGTCACTGATATCACGTGATTGTCCGAGATTGCCTCGCAACAACAATCACTAATATCATCGCGATTGTCCGAGATTGCCCCGCAACAACAATCGCTAGTATCATTGTGATCGTCCGAGATTGCCCCGCAACAACGATCACTAAAATCGGTGTGATTGTCCGAGATTGCCCCGCAACAACAATCACACAATAATAACGGCGCAGTACTGCTCAGTAAAACCCAGCTGGTATACCAACCTCCTATATCCATTTCTATGTCTAAGTATCCTAGGGCCGTTACAATAAATAAATTTTCAAGAAATCACAATATATTACAAATCATAAACAATAATCCTGTGAGCAGTATTTTTCACAAATCATAACAATCAGAATATTCGAAAACACGATCCAAATACGATCTATCATAAAATCATTCCAAATCAACAATAGATATATATATAAATCATTAATTTTTCATGTAAATAAACAAGTTTCTTACGAAAATCGAAAACGTGAAACTTCAACGAAATCGAAAACGAAAACGGAAACGAAAACGAGAACAATAACGAGATACTTTTCGTAAAGATTTCGAAATCGAAAGTACACCAACCTCGGTACCGTTTTTCGTTCGACCAACTGCGGTTCCACGATTTCTTTCCCTTCTCTTTTTCCTTTCTCCTTCTTCCTCTTCTTCCTCTTTTTCTTTTCTTTTCTTTCTTCTTCTTCTCTCTTCTTCTTCTTCTTTTTCTCGGCTCTTTCTCTCTCTTTCTCTTCTGTTCTGTTTTCTCGCTTCTGCGAGAAACTTCTTCTTTCTTTTATATTTTTTTCGCTACCGCGACCGCCGTCGCGACCTGTGGTCGCGGCACCAGGTCGCGATGCTCACTGGAATGCGCGCACCGCCTTCCTCGCGAGCGCGCCTTGGTCGCGCGAGTGGTCGCGCTGCTCTCTGCCCGTTTTTGACACTTTCATCGCGAGCAGTCCATCGCGACCTGTGGTCGCGGTGGCTGGTCGCGATGCTCACTGCCAGGTTTTTTCCATTTTCACCGCGAGCGAGCTATCGCGACCTGTGGTCGCGGTGACCAGATCGCGATACTCACTGGTCCAGTTTTTCAAATTTTCATTTTTCACTATTCAATCTGATCCGCTGGAAATTACATTTATGGTAAAAATTTATACCCCCTCAAATAGTAAAAATTTATTTTCACATATTTCACATATATCAAAAATTCATTACCCGAAATCCGGGATGTTACAATTCTCCCCCACTTTAGGAATTTCGTCCTCGAAATTTACCTCAGTTAAACAGTTGGGGATATTGCTGTCGCATCGTTTCTTCACTCTCCCAGGTAGCCTCTTCTACTTTATGGTTCCTCCAGAGGACTTTTACCAGTGGCACTCTTTTATTTCTTAGTTCTTTGATTTCCCGGTCAAGAATCTGCACTGGTTCCTCCTCATATGTCAAATCTGGTCGAATTTCAATACTTTCGGCCGGAACTCTGTGGAAAGGATCAGATCTGTATCTCCTCAGCATCGATACATGGAACACATTATGGATCTTTTCCAATTCTGGAGGTAAAGCTAGTTTGTAGGCTACTGGTCCCACACGTTCAATGATTTCGTATGGCCCAATAAACCTAGGACTCAACTTACCTTTTCTGCCAAAGCGAAGTACTTTCTTCCACGGAGATACCTTCAGAAACACTTTCTCACCGACTTCATATTCTATCTCTTTCCGTTTCAAATCTGCATACGATTTCTGTCGGTCAGAAGCAATTTTCAATCGATCCTTGACAATCTTCACCTTCTCCTCAGTCTGTCGAATCAAATCTGGGCCTACTAACCTGTCCTCTCCTAACTCTGTCCAGCACAATGGAGTCCTGCATTTCCTTCCATACAGTGTCTCATACGGTGCCATCGCTATGCTTGACTGGTAACTGTTGTTGTAGGCGAACTCAATCAATGGAAGATGATCCGCCCAACTGCCTTCAAATTCAATTACACAACTCCTGAGCATATCTTCAAGCACCTGAATTACCCTTTCTGATTGGCCGTCTGTCTGCGGATGGAAGGCTGTACTAAAGCTCAGTCGAGTACCCAAGGCTTCTTGAAATTTCTTCCAGAATCTGGATGTAAACCTCGGATCTCTATCTGATATAATGGATACAGGCACTCCATGCAATCTGACTATCTCTCTGATATACAATTCTGCCAGTCGATCCAAAGAGTAGTCAGTTCTGACAGGTAGAAAATGTGCCGACTTCGTCAATCTGTCCACTATAACCCATACTGCATCGTGCTTACTCCGGGTGAGTGGCAATCCAGTGACAAAGTCCATTGTGATGCGATCCCATTTCCATTCAGGTATTGCTATTGGCTGTAACAATCCTGATGGAACCTGGTGTTCAGCTTTCACCTGTTGACAGGTCAAACATCTGTTCACAAATTCTATCACATCCTTTTTCATACCAGACCACCAGTACTGGGTTTTCAAATCTCTGTACATTTTCGTGCTACCTGGGTGCATTGCATACGAACTGCTGTGTGCCTCTGTCAGGATCATTTTTCTCAATTCTTCATTTTCTGGAATGCAAATCCTGTCTCTGAAACACACAATACCATCAGTTCTGATTGAAAAGTCTGGATGCTTCCCTTCTGGAATCTGTTCACATATCAATTGGATTCTAGCATCCTGCTTCTGTTTCTCTGCAATCTGCTGAATCAAACTGGGTCTGCATATCAATTCAGCTACCACTGCATTATCTGGATTCAGCTGTAATTGCACATTCATAGCTTTCAGAGCAAACAGTGCTTTTCTGCTCAATGCATCTGCGACTACATTCGCCTTTCCTGGATGGTAGTCAATTATACAATCATAGTCTTTAATCAACTCCATCCATCGCCTCTGTCTCAGATTGAGCTCTCTCTGGGTAGGCAGATATTTCAGACTCTTGTGATCCGTGTAGATATAACATTTCTCGCCATATAAGTAATGCCTCCATATTTTCAGTGCGAAGACTATGGCTGCAAGCTCCAGATCATGAATCGGGTAATTCAGCTCATGATTTTTCAACTGTCTGGACGCATATGCAACCACCTTGCCTTCCTGCATCAATACACATCCCAAACCATGGTGTGAGGCATCACTATAAATCACATAGTCTTTACCTGAAACAGGCTGAATCAGGACTGGAGCCTCTACAAGCATTGCCTTCAATCTGTCAAAAGCTGCCTGGCATCTGTCAGTCCACTCAAATCTGACATTCTTATGCAGTAACTTGGTCAACGGACTTGCTAGGGAGGAAAACCCCTTCACAAACCGTCGATAATAACCTGCCAAGCCTAGAAAGCTTCTGACTTCTGTCACATTTCTGGGAGGCTTCCATTCCACTATCGCTTCAATCTTTTTCGGATCTGCCTTAATACCCTCTGCGGATACAATATGACCCAAGAATGCAATCTCAGGCAACCAGAATACAATCTTTTTCATTTTTCACTATTCAATCTGATCCGCTGGAAATCATAAAATAAACAGAGACAGATCTTTTTCATGTCAAATCTGGTCGAATTTCAATACATTTAATTACATTTATACCCCCTCAAATAGTAAAAATTTATTTTCACATATTTCACATATATCAAAAATTCATTACCCGAAATCCGGGATGTTACAGATGATGATGCAATAGCTGCTGAATACTGGTTTGAACGGACAAAAAGAATTTTACAGCAAATGCATTGTACCCCAGAGGAGAGTCTGGAGTGTGCCGTTTCCTTATTGCAGGAGGATGCTTACCATTGGTGGACTACCATCATTCGGACAGTACGGCCAGCGGAACGAACTTGGGAGTTTTTGCAGAGGGAGTTCCGAAAAAACTATGTGGTCGCATTTACATAGAGAACATGAAGAGAGATTTTGTGAATCTGAAACAGAGACAGATGTCCATTATTGAGTATGAATGAGAGTTTAACCGATTGAGTAAGTACGCCAATGACATGGTGTTGACAGAGGAGAGCAGGTGCAGGAGATTTGAGGACGGTCTGAATAATTATATCCGCCTTCAGGTTGCTGCATTGGAGATAGTTGATTTTACTAGGCTTGTATCTGCAGCCCTTAGTGTTGAAAGGGTACAAACAGATGAACAGGCCAGGAAGAGCTGGAGTCAGCAGCGGAGAGGTCAGGGACAGTCTAGTTCGTCTCAGCGGCCCAACAAAAGGTATAAGGGACCTTAGAATAGTGGTCCGAGGCAATCCCAAAGACCTCCAGCGTCAACCAGACCAGGTCAGTCTACAGCATATGTGGCTAGTGCTCCTGGTAGTACAGCTAGGGGATCAGCCTTAGCACCTTGTGACCACTGTGGGAAGAGTCATTCGGGTGAATGTCAGAAATTGACAGGAGCCTGCTTCAGATGTGGGTCCCGCGATCATTTTCTAAGAGATTGTCCGAGGAGTCAGGCTACTTTTGATATGCCATCGGTAAGACTAGCTCCCACTGTTTCCAGAGGGAGGAGACCTAGTCTGACGGGGACTGAGGTTAGTAGGCCTGGAGGGGCAGCAAAGTCTTCTGGGAGACAGGAGAGTCGGGCCCTAGCTCGAGCCTATGTTATGAGGGCTCAAGAGGACAGGGATGTACCAGATGTGATTACTGGTATGGTTTCTATTTTTGACCTTATTGTAATTGCATTGATAGACCCAGGATCTACATATTCATAAATATGTGATGCCATGATTAGAGATAGAAATCTGAAAACTGAGTTTACTGAGTTTGATGTGATAGTGAGTAGTCCCTTAGGTCACAGTGTGATCGTGAATAGGGTTTCTAGAGATTGTCCTATCAGAATACATGAGTATGAATTTCCATATGATTTGATGGAGTTGCCATTCCATGACTTCGATGTAATTTTGGGCATGGATTGGTTATGTAACATCCCGGATTTCGGGTGATGAATTTTTGATATATATGAAATATGTGAAAATAAAATTTTACTATTTGAGGGGGTTTAAATGTAATTAAATAGTGAAAAATGAAAAATTAGAAAACTGGACCAGAGAGCATCGCAACCTGGTCACCGCGACCACAGGTCGCGATGGCTTGCTCGCGATGAAAATGGCAAAACCTGGCAGTGAGCAACGCGACCAGCCACCGCGACCACAGGTCGCGATGGACTGCTCGCGATGAAAGTGTCAAAAACGGGCAGAGAGCAACACGACCATTCGCGCGACCAGGGCGCGCTCGCGACGAAGGCGGTGCGCACACTCCAGTGAGCATCGCGACTTGGTGCCGCGACCACAGGTCGCGACGGCGGTCGCGATGGCGAAAAAAATATAAAAAAAATAGAAGCTTCTCGCAGAAGCGAGAAGCCAGAACAGAGAGAGAAAGAACCGAGAAAAAAGAGAGAAAAGGAGAGAAAAGAGAGAAGAAAAAGAAGAAGAAGAAGAAAGAAGAAGAAGAAAGAAAAGGAAAGAAAAAGAGGAAGAAGAAGAAGAGAAGAGAAAAGGAAAGGGAAAGAAATCGTGGAACCGCGGATTTTCGAACGAAAAACACGGATTCCAAGTAGGTGTACTCTCGTTTTCGAAATCGTTTCGAGCTGTCTTTCGTTTACTTTTTCATTTTAGTTTTCGATTTCGTTCCTCGTTTTTATTTTCGTTTTCGAATTCGTTCATAGTTTTCGATTTCGATTTTTGGTATGAAAAGTGTTTGCTTTATATGAAAAATTGATGATTGATGCACTTATTATTGATTTTGAACTGATTTTATGCTAGATCGCGTTTTGATCGTATTCCGATTGTGTCGATTTTGTTAACAATACATGATTTATATTTTGTATGAATATTGTTGATATTCTTAAGAAATATTGTGCGAAATGTATATTTATTAAGTATTGCTTATGAAAATTATTTACCGAAACGGCCCTAGGATACTTAGACATAGAAACGGATATAGGAGGTTGGTATACCAGCTGGGTTTTACCTAGCAGTACTGCGCCGTTAGTATTGTGTGATTGTTGTTGCGGGGCAATCTCGGACAATCACACCGATTTAGTGATCGTTGTTGCGGGGCAATCTCGGACGATCACAATGATTCTAGCGATTGTTGTTGCGGGGCAATCTCGGACAATCGCGATGATATTAGTGATTGTTGTTGCGGGGCAATCTCGGACAATCACGTGGACCCATATTCCAGTCCTAGAATGTTTAGTATTCTAGTGGGCCAAAATTGATTGAAATTGAAAAGTGTACGGAATGATTTTATTGATAGCATTTGTATATTGATCTCCTTATTGAAATTAAAGTGATTGAAAGTGTTTAATGCTTTGATTCTGAAATTTAATTGTTTTGAAAGTGATTTAGAAATAAAACTCATAATGTGGTTTATTGTTTCTTTAAAGAATAATTATATTTTAATTTATTTAATTGAATTTTTAGTACACCCACTAAGCTTTATGCTTAGCGCGTTAGTTTGTTTCTAACGCGTAGGTACCAGGAATCCAGAGGAGGCGAAAGATTGAAGGAAGAGCAAGTTGCAGACCGAGTCACAGAGATTGTACAGTTGGGTAGCTATATTTATGTTATGTGTATATATATTCTGAAAGCATGCATATACAGGAAATTTGTAAATACGTTTTGTAAAATGTTTTGTAATTAACTATTTTATGATTACTGTCTTTTATTATTTAAATGTACATAGTAAAGTCTGATTTGTTATTATTTTATAAACTATTTGTGAAAGTCGCACTAAACGGCAGAGTGCGCAATTGTTTGAAATTGTTATTGAAGTGTTATTGAAATTGGTATTGAATTGATTGTGTAAAAACAGGTGTTTGGAAAGTCCGAAAAATAAACGGTACTCTGCCGAATTTTCGTAAAGAGTTTTAAAATGTTTTATGGGCTCACACTGATTTTGAAATGGAAAATGAAGTTTTGAAAAGTTTTGAAAGTCCGAGTAGCGCGCCCCGGGTCGGTCCGGCCGGGTCGGGTCGGGGGGTGCTACAGGTTATCCAGACACCGGGTTATAATTGACTGTAGTCTAAAGCGAGTGACGCTTAGGATAACAAATAGTGTAGAGGTATTAATGGTGGGCGATAGAAAGGATTATCTCTCTAATGTTATTTCGACCATTACTTCTCTGAAATTGATCAGAAAGGGGTGTGAAGCCTATTTAGCACATGTGGTCGATTCACGGAAGGTTGATTTCAGTCTACAGAATATACCTACCGTATGTGATTTTTCAGATGTATTTCCAGAAGAACTTCCTGATCTACCAAGGGTGAGAGAGGTGGAATTTGTAATTGATGTGATACCGGTAACTGCACCAGTATCAATTGCTCCGTACAGAATGGCACCTGTAGAATTAAAAGAGCTAAAGTTGCAGTTGCAAGAGTTGTTAGATAAGGGATTCATTTGACCTAGTGTTTCCCCGAAGGGAAGCAGACCGATTTTGTAATAAGGGATGATAGTACTCTGTATTTCAGGGACATAATCTGTGTTCCGAATGATGATGAGTTAAGAAAAACCATTTTGACAGAGGCACACAGTAGTTCATATTCAATGCATCCTGGTAGTACAAAAATGTATCGAGATCTGAAAATTCAGTATTGGTGGTCAGGCATGAAAAGAGATGTGGTTGAATTTGTGAACAACTGTATGACCTGTCAGAGGGTAAAGGCGGAACACCAGGTTCCATCAGGTTTGTTATAGCCAATATCTATACCTGAATGGAAATGGGACCGTATTACCATGGATTTCGTTTCCGGATTACCCCTTACACTAAGTAAACAGGATTCGATTTGGGTAATTGTGGATCGACTGACAAAATCAGCACGCTTGTAACATCCCGAATTTCGGATAATTAAATTTATATATGTGAATATAAATTTTGTAATTGGAGGGGGTGTAAATGTAATTTCTCGCGGCAGCCGAAAAATATAAAAAAAAAAGAAGCTTCTCGCAGAAGCCAGAAAACACACAGAACACAGAAAAGAGAGAGGAGAGGCCGAGAGAAAGAGCGAGAAAAGAAGAAAGAAGAAGAAGAAAGAAGAAAGGGAAAGAAGAAGAAGAAGAAGAAGAAGAAAGTGAAGAGGAAGAGGAAGAAGAAAAGGGAAAGGAAAAGGAAAAGGAAATCGTGGAATCGCGAATTCTCGAACGAAAAACGGTATCCAGGTTGGTTTCGGAATCTTTACGTTTTCGTTTTCGTTTTCGATTTCGTTGAAATTTCTCGTTTTTGATTTTTGTATGAAAATTGTTTATTGTATATGAAAAATAGATGATTGATATACCTATTGTTGATTTTGGAATAATTTTATGATAGATCGTATTTTGATCGTGTTTTCGAATATTTCGATTTCGTTAAACATACTTGATTTAGATTTTTGTAAAACTATTGATTATGTTTCTTGAAGAGTATTGTGGGAATTGTATGTTTATTGAGTAATTATTGTTTATTGAGTAACTATGGCGAAAGTTATTGTGAATCTAGTTTATCGGAAACGGCCATAGGATACTTAGACATAGAAATGGATATAGGAGGTTGGTATACCAGCTGGGTTCACTGAGCAGTACTGCGCCGATACTGATTGCTATTGATGATTATTATGTACCTCCTCATGGATTCGTCCAGAGGCAGGGAGACACGTACCTCCTCAGGATTCGTCCTGGGGGTTGGGAGCCACGTACCTTCCTAAGGATTCGTTCCTGGGATAGGGAGTTATGTACCTCTCTAGGTTCCGTCCCCACGGTCCTAGAGTAGGGATATACGTACCACTCTTAGGATTCGTCCTAGGGTGGGAGTTTGACCCATATTCCAGTCCTAGTATGTTGAGTATTCTAGCGGGCCAGAATTGATTTGAATTGAAAAGTGAATTGAATATGATTTTATCTAGTGTTTTGAAATCGATTTAATACGTGTAATTCAATGTTTATATGAAATGATTATTAAATGAGTTGCAAAAATGAATTGAGTAAGAATATTGTTTTAATTGTGGTTATGGTTTGATTTGGAAGGTAAATTGATTTATAAATGACTAGAATGTGATCCGTTACTTATTAAAAGTTATTTATGATTTTCATATTTGAGTTTATTGTACACCCACTAAGTTATATGCTTAACGCGTTAGTTTTGTTTCTAACGCGTAGGTACCGGGGATCCCGAAGAAACTAAAGACTGAAGAGAGAGAGATTTGCTGACAGAGTCCCAGAATTATCACAGTTGGGTAGCTATATTGTTGTTATATGTATATATTCTAAAAGCATGCATATACAGAGGATTTGTAAATATGTTTTGTAATGTGTTTTGTAATTAAATATTTTATGATTTCTGTCTTTTATTATTAAAATGTTTGTAAATATTAAAATCTGAATCGTTTTATTTTATAAACTGTGTTGAGAAGTCGCACTAAACGGCAGAGTGCACAATTGTTTGAAAATAATATTGAAGTGTTGTTATCGAAATTGTATTTGATTGAATTGTGAAAAACAGGTTTTGGGAAAATCCGAAAAACAAACGGAACTCTGCCGAATTTTTGTAAAAATTGATTCGATGGGCTCACGAGAAAAGTCTTTTTGGAATTTCAAATTGATTTGATTTTTAAATGATTTGAGATTATAAAAAAAAAATGAATTTAGAGAGCTTTGAAAAACTGGTAGCGCTCCCTGGGTCGATCCAGCCGGGTCGGGTCGGGGGGTGTTACAACGCTTCCTACCTGTCATAATAGATTATTCTCTGGATAGGTTAGCAGAGCCGTATATTAGAGAGATCGTTCGACTACATGGTGTACCAGCTTCGATAATTTCTGACAGAGATCCGAGGTTTACATCCAGATTCTGGAAGAAATTTCAGGAAGCTTTGGGTACACGATTGAACTTCAGTACAGCTTTCCATCCACAGACAGATGGACAATCAGGGAGAGTCATTCAAGTGCTTGAAGATATGCTCAGGAGCTGTATAATCAATTTTGAAGGGAGTTGGGTTGATCATCTTCCATTGATTGAATTTGCATAGAACAACAGTTTTCAGACGAGCATAACTATGACACCATACGAGGCATTGTATGGCAGGAAATGTAGGACACCCTTATGCTGGACAGAGTTGGGTGAAGACAAGTTGGTTGGACCTGATGTGATTAGACAGACGGAAGAGAAAGTTAAGATTATAAAAGACAGATTGAAAGCTGCTTCCGATCGTCAGAAATCGTATGCGGATCTGAAACGAAGAGACATTGAGTATGTAGTCGAAGACAGGGTATTTTTGAAAGTATCGCCATGGAAGAAGATACTGAGATTCAGAAAGAAAGGGAAGTTGAGTCCGAGGTTTATTGGTCCATACGAGATCATTGAACGTGTGGGACCAGTAGCTTATCGACTGGCTTTACCTTTGGAACTGGAAAAGATCCATGATGTATTTCATGTATCCATGTTGAGACGATACAGATCTGACCCGTCGCACAGAGTTCAGACTGAAGCCATTGAGATCCAACCTGATCTGACATATGAGGAAGAACTAGTGGAGATTCTGGACAGAGAGATAAAAGAACTCCAGAATAAGAAAATACTGCTAGTGAAGATACTTTGGAGGAACCATAATGTGGAAGAAGTTACATGGGAGAGCGAAGAAGTGATGCGACAACAATATCCACAACTATTTGAATGAGGTAAATTTCGCGGACGAAATTTCTTAAGGGGGGAAAAATTGTAACGCCCCTAATTTTTCATAATTATGAAAAGTATTATTATTAATTATTATTAAGCATGCAACAGTTAAGTATGTGATTTAAATTGGTGGATTAGTTTGATATTAAAAAGATGGAGAAATTACGTCAAACCTACCTGAGGTTTGCAATTCTACAGCTAGAAACAACTTTATCAAAAATTGACAGCAAACCCCCCTCCAGTTATCTTTGACCGTTAAAAATTAACAGTTGACTAACTTAAACAGTGCAAAGACGAAAATACCCCTAGAAAAAGATAAGGTCAGGGGTATTTTTGTCTTTTTAGAATTTTTAAATTTAATTTTATTAAATAAAAATTAAAAAAATTAAGAAAAAATCTCCTCCCTCTATCTTTAAAATAACGGACGGTTAAGATTTATTTAAAAAATTAAAATAATAATAATAATAAAATTAATTAAAAATAAAAAATTAATTATAATTATATAAATCCATTTTTCAGATTGAATCTCAATCGTCCATCAAGATTAGTGGACAGTGGAGATCCAATCTGAAAAATGGATCTCCAAAAAAAAAAAAAAAATTATTTTTTTTGGGGACGAAGAACCCATTTCTCTGGGTTCTTTGGGGAAGAACCCAGACCCAATCTGGGTTTTTCGAAAAGAACCCTCTCAGGGTTCTAAGAATTAGAAAAAAAAAAATATTTGAAGAACCCAGTTTCTGGGTCTGGGTTCTTCGAACGAATCCAGAAGGGTTCGAATTAGAAAAAAAAAATTTTGAAGAACCCAGAAACTGGGTTCTTCGAACGAACCCTTCTGGGTTCGATTCGAATCGAACCCTTCTGGGTTCGTCGAGAAGGGTTCGAATTAGCAAAAAAAAAAAAATTTGAAGAACCCAGTTTCTGGGTTCTTCGAACAAACCCAGAAGGGTTCGATTCGAACGAACCCAGAAGGGTTTGAATTAGAAAAAAAAAAATAAAATTTGAAGAACCCAGTGAGGGTTCTTCGAAGAACCCAGAAAATGGGTTCTTCGAAGAACCCTTCTGGGTTCGTCGAACGAACCCAGAAGGGTTCGAATCATTCGAACCCTTCTGGATTCGATTCGTTCGAACCCTTGGGTTCTTCGATTCCCCCAAAAAAAATAATTTTTTTTTTTTGTGGATATCCATTTTTCAGATTGGATCTCCACCGTCCACTAATCTTGATGGACGATTGAGATTCAACCTGAAAAATGGATTTACATAATTATAATTAATTTTTTATTTTTAATTAATTTTTTTATTATTATTATTTTAATTTTTTAAATAAATCTTAACCGTCCGTTATTTTAAAGATGGAGGGATGAGATTTTTTCTTAATTTTTTAATTTTTATTTAATAAAATTAAATTTAAAAAGTCCAAAAAGATAAAAATACCCCTGACCTTGTCTTTTTCTAGGGGTATTTTCATCTTTTCACTGTTTGAGTTGGTCAACTGTTAGTTTTTAACGGTCAAAGATAACTGGAGGGGTGTTTACTGTCAATTTTTGATAAAGTTATTTCCAGCTGTAGAATTGCAAACCTCAGGTAGTCTAGCTGTAATTTCTCCTAAAAAGATTTTTGATTAAATTTATGTGATTAAATTTTTATTGGTGGTTACTTTATGATTTAGACTAGTCAAGGGGGTATATTGCAATTAGTATAAAAAAAAAAAAAAGAGCACGTTGACATCTAAAAAGCAATTTGAAACTTGGCAAGTGTGATGCAACACATAAGCATAATAGAGAGAATTAGAGAGCACTTGGTCAAAGAGTGAAATGAAAAGTTTGAGTGTGAGAGTGAGAGAGAAACCGTGAGATAGAGAGAGAGAGTGAGAGATTTTAGAGAGAGAAAGTGCTAGAAGAAGAAGAATGAGAAGGAAAGTGAAGTTGGAAAAGAAGAAGCTTGTGAAGAGAAGAGTATTAAGGTTTGGTGATACCGTTTTCGTATTTTTCAGATTTTTCAGAATATTTCGGAATCGTTATATTATATTGTTTTTAGTTTATTTGAGCTATATTGATTATGATATATTGTTTGAAATTGATTTTGTGATGTTTTGGATTACGTATATTTGGAATATATTCTGGATCCGTAAATATTGTTTACGAAAAATATTCTGAATTGATTTTCGATATGTTTTGATTATAGTAATATTACGGAGAATATTAGTAAAAGCGATTTCGTATATATTGTTTTGCGATTTGTTTCGAAAAGTGATTTGGGGCATTTGGATTTACTATGGATTTACGATATATAATTGCATATGATTTTAAATGTGATTTGAAGCAATTTTTGGATTCAGAAATATTTTCGGAAACGATTTTGTAATTTGCTTGTATATGTATATTGATACGATTTGAATTCCGGAAATGTGCATACTGATTTGTATATGATTTCAAAATTTAAATTGACGATTCTGTTTGGAATGAATTATATGATTTTCGAAAAGTGATTTGGCTCTGATATATGTAAACATAGATATGAATATAGGAGATTGACATGTCAATTGAATTTTCTGAGTAGTACTACGCCGATTCTGATATGTATATGGGATACGCAGCGGGTCCTCTGTTGGTGTCCAATTCTGATATGTATATGGGATACGCAGCGGGTCCTCTGTTGGTATCCAACTCTGTTCTGTATAGCCCGTAATCCAGTTCGAAAAATATGTTTAGTATATCAAGAGCCCGAAATGGAATTAGAAATGTAATATGATCTGTATATGATTTGAGATGAAAAATGATTTGATTTGGTATTATTATGTTTTCATAAGATATTTATTCTGATTTCCGATGGATTTATTGAAATTTGCTTCGATATGATATTTGTTTCAGTTTTCCGATGGATTTGTATATTCGAAATGTTATTTGATATATTCGATTTACATGGGCCCTGTATGTTGATATTAAATGTTATTTTGTATATTTGAAAAGTTATTGTACTATTTGCACATTTGACTTTTGGGTACACCCACTAAGCGTTATGCTTAGCGTGTTGAGTTTCTTACACGCAGGTAAAAGAATTGTTGAAGGGGATAAGGATCAGAAAGAGTAAAATCTACAGGGACAATGTTCAGAGCCACATCACTCCTGCATTTTTGGTAGCCCACTACGTATTTGATGTTTTATATGTATTATATCGGCATGCATGAATATAAATGTTTTTTTTTGTAAATATGTAATGAATATTTAGTTTTATGTATGTTTGTAAATATTTGTGATAATTGGGCCCATGAATTTTAATGCTTTTGAAGTTGAATGTTTATAAATATTTTGTATGAATTGTATTTACGAAATTGTTGAAAACAGGTTTTTGGAAAGTCGGAAAAATAGAGTAAACTCTGGCGAAAATATCAAAAAATCTTTTTGAACCATAATTTTAAATATTTATTTGGATCATTACTTAAATTTCATGTTTTGAAATTTGTTTTCCGTATACAGTAACGCTTCCCAATTCGGTCCGAGCAGGTTCGGATCGGGAGGGTGTTACAAATATTTTAAAAAATAAAATTTAAAATTTTTTAAATGGATCTCCACCGTCCATCAATTTTGATGTACGGTGGAGATTATATTAAAATTTTAAAAAAATAAAAAAAAGTAAGAATTAAATATTCTTAAAATTGATCTCTATCATTCATCAAGATTAATAGATGGTAGAGATTATATTGGAATTTTTTTTTTAAAAATAGAAAGTGAAAATTAAATTTTTTTAATTTTTTTTGTTCAACAAAATTTTTTTTGAAGCTATTCCCCAAAAAAAAAAAAATGAAATTGTTCTTGGTGGAGATCTGCATCTCCACTAACATAAAAAAAGAAAGGAAGAAAACTAACAAAAAAAAAATGAAGAACCATCTGCGTTCTTCGCCCGATATCGGGTTCTTCGACAGAGAATCCATCTCTGTCAAAGAACCCAATCTAGGTCGAAGTTTCAGTTTTTTTTTTTTTTTATGTTGGTGGTGATCGAGATTGGATCTCCACCCTCCATCCATTTGGATGGACGTTGGAGATCCACTCTGGATTTCCACTAAGAAAAAAAAAAAATTAATTTTTAATTTTAATTTTTTTGTAAAAATTTCAATATAATCTATACCATCCAACAATCTTGATAAATGGTGGAGATCCAACTAATTTTTTTTTAATTTAATTTTTAAAATTTTTTTTTGGAGAAATAATTTAAATTTTTAACTAGAGTTAAATATGTCATTTCACTAAAAAATTTACTGTTAACCCATTTATAGGTTTAAAGATAAAAATACCTTTGGAACCGTTAAATTTGACTAACGATTGACTTACAGAAAGACTAAATTAATATATTTTTAAAAAGTTAGGATCCAATAATATCAATAAATAAAACTGATTTAAAAAATTGATAATTCCCAGGGACCAATTGATAATCCCCAAAAACAAAGCCATATTGGCTGGTGCACTTAAATCTCAAAATTTGCAAGAAGATCAACGGTCCACAGTGCATCAGCTTACCTTCGTCGGCCAATCAACTGAGGCGTCTCCGGTCCACGCAGAGTTATAAAACTTAAATCGCAGATCTCTGGAAGCAAATTTTAAAACGACACGACACGTGTTGCATTACTCCATGGAGTGGGTCATCCTCAAACGGTACCCGTCTTGTGACTTTAGACAAATCTGCGAACGCGATCATGTGTGTCTCCGTTTGGATTTGGAATTTGAAATCTCTCTCCCTCTAACAAAAGAGACGTTACATTACTTTTTTTAAAAATTAAAAAAAAAAAAATTATTTCCTCGAAACATTTTTCAAAAACAGTTTTTTAAATATTTAAACACGTAGACACAACAATATTACATTTGCGAGTCTCTCCCATTTATTGCTGTGAACTGCACACAACACAATCTCTCTCTCTCTCTCTCTCTCGCTCGCTTTAAAATCTCTGCAAAAATCAGTAATTACATTCAAAAACGAAACCCTAACCACCAAAATGATGAGCTGGCATTGATTGGAGAGACGGTCATCAGTGGAGATCCGAAGATTCGTTTGTTGATTGATTTTTCCTTGTAAGTTGATCTATGGCTTTTGATATCGGTGAAAGCATTCTTTTCCCTTCTAATTGTCGTTGTAGTTTTAGGTTTTTCCAATGTTGTATGTGGATTCTGTTTGATTGCCGAGTAAATGTAGGTAAAAAGTAATCAGAATTTTTTTTTTGAATTTTGTATCTAAAGAAGAACAATTAATTTGAAATGTGTAATTTGGAAGTCACTTGTGTATTGATTTATTAAATTTGTTGGTGGATTAAAGATCATAACCTTTTTGGCTTGAAAAATGGATCTGGGTTTTTGAAACATTGGGGAGTTGTGGAGTGTTGATGATGTTATCTTGAGAGCTTTAGCTGACATATGAGTTTTGAGAACATTCGAATCGTGCCAGAACTAGAATATAGTTACAATATTTTAATGAGTTCATTGTAATTCTAGTGAGCGAGTAACCCCAGTGACAGCAGTAATGGATAGGTGATTGGGGTACATGACTACATGATAGTCAATAAATGGCTATAGGTGGCAGTGATGATGGTGATAGACATATTTATGTCACGTTTAAAGCATCATAATAGTAAGAGCACTCTGAAGAACAGTGAAGATTATACCCTTTTTTCATTTCTATACTTAATATAATGATTTGTCAATTTTTATTGGCACCCTAAGAGTGAAAATTATCAGTAATTGATTGTCTATTGCATGAATCAAGTTGCAGATGGATTTTGGTTGGTGGAGCAGAGCTCGTGTTCTTTGTTTATAAAATTGCTGAAGTAGCCTTGGGTTGTGACAATGGGAATTGAGAAAGAAGGTTCCAAAAATGGAGGGGGTTATGTAGGTGGTTTCTTTCAGCTGTTTGACTGGACTGCAAAATCTCGGAAGAAGTTATTCTCAAGCAAGTCAGAGTTTCCAGGTACAATTTTACTTTATCTCTGTAGAATGTAAATAGTTATTGTGTGAGTTCCTGTTAATTAGGAACTGTATAATACGATCAGTCTCTTTCATGGCTAAAGGTGTTCTTGATTTGTTTTTGTAGAGCGTTCAAAACAGGGAAAGAAAAGCGATGGAAACTTGCCAATGACACGGCTCCTTCTGGTGGGAATATGCTAGACTTTAATTTGTAATATGTATGGTGTTATTCATGGTGATTGAATCTACGGCAGTTTAACAAGTGTTTTTATTATTGCAGATGGATGAAGATGAGACTGGAGCTGGGTCAAGTATTAAAGGAAGTAGTGATTATAGTTGTGCTTCTTCAGTTACAGACGATGATGGATATGGAGCTAGAGCACCCGGAGTAGTTGCCAGACTTATGGGATTAGATTCCTTGCCCACATCTTTTGAGACCTATTCAACCCCATTATTTGATACTCAGTCTCTTCGAGATTCGCATTACTGCAGGAAAAACCTTGATTATCATTATGATCATCAAATCATGTACTCCGGGAGTCTGCTCAATAAAGTGGAAGGTTATTCCAGGGACTTTGTGGAGTCAAAGCCTCAGAGGATCATTAGCAGGCCTATAGAGAAGTTCCAAACTGAAATATTGCCTCCAAAATCGGCTAAATCTATTCCAATTACCCACCATAAACTTCTGTCACCGATCAAGAGTCATGGATCCATCCCAACTAAGAATGCTGCTCACATAATGGAAGCTGCTGCAAAAATTATTGACCCTGGCCCCCAAACTAATATCAGGGCCAAAATGCCTCTAGTTGGGCCTTCTTCAGTACCTTTGAGAGTTCGGGATCTCAAAGAAAAAGCGGAGGCTGCCCAGAAAACACCGCTGGTTGGCTCTTCTTCGGTGCCCTTGAAAGGTAGAGATCTGAAAGAGAAATCAGACGCTGCTCATAAAACATCCAGGATTGGGGAGGCTTCTTCTCGAAGGCCAGCTGAATCAAATGCTGCCAAGTATCTTAAGGGACAGTCTTTAAACAAGAGCTGGAATGGATCTGTAGATACAACGTCTTTCAGGGCATCTGATATAGAAGAAGGTGCATCTAGTGTAAAGTCCAAGGGAAAATCCATTTCGCTTGCAATTCAAGCAAAGGTCAATGTCCAGAGAAGAGGAGGTTTAAGTTCGAGCAGCAGCCGGAGTCTGGTAACCCAGAAAGAACACAGTGACATTAAGCCAAGCCAGCCCTTCAAGAGCCAACCAAAAATTCAAAAGAATTTGCATAAGAAATCTTCTTTGCATAGTCCTTCTGGTGTGCTCAGGCAGAATAATCAGAAACAAAATTGTGTAATGGATAAAGACAAGTTACCCTCAAAGCCCTCGGTTTCCAACTCACAGGGTAGAAAAATGCTGTCTGGGGATTCTTCTACCGCACAGCAGAGAACCCTGAGTCGCATTGTGGGGAATTCCAAAACTGGATCCAGGAAGTTGGGTTCAGATGTAGCAGATGGTGATAAAGGAAACTCATATTCCAGTACAAAGAATGTGCCTAGGAAGAAGCGATCAATTGACAGGGAGTTCCATTATGAGAACAATCAGGTTGTTGATAATATGTTCATTGACAGAAGTCAGAAGGCAATTCAATCTAATCCAGTTATTAGCAGACACTATACTTGGGCTGAAGATCGCAAAAAGCAAGGCATGGATGTTGTTTCATTTACATTCACAGCCCCACTAACTCGATCAGTGCCTGGTCCTGAGGCATCTGGTCAGGTGGGACAGAAAAATGACGGTGTTTTCACAGACAATCGGGGTAAGAGATTATTGCTTGACACAGACAGTATGAAGCTATCTTCACTGGGTTATAACGTGATAGGAGCAGATGCTTTGAGTAAGCTTTTGGAACAGAAGTTAAGGGAACTAAGTAATCGAACTGAGTCTTCCCGCCATGAGTCCTTTGAAGCAGGATCATCTTCTAGTTCAGCATCAATTTTTCCAGATCCTATACCTACTTGTAAAGCAATCAGTCCTGCACCAAGGTTTCAAGGTAATGGGGATCAATACGTGCTGCATACAGATAAACTTGGTAGCCACTATGGATCTGATTTTTCCTCCACTGATCATCCAGTTTTCAGACAGAAACACAAGTTGCAGGTATTTGACTTCAGATTTTTAGTTTCCTGAGAAAACACATAGATGTATTAGTTTGTGGGCTATATATCTTAAGAGATCAACAATTTTAATTCTAGAAATGATAAAACTCGTAAGAGATAAGACTTCTTTGATGGAGATTTGTCAATTGGTTTCTCTAAATCCATCTGAATTAAGGAGTAACAAATAATAATCTGCTAAAGTGTGAAGTCCCTGTCTTTACAGGCAGAGTATTGTCTGATCTGATCAACTAATGCTTTTGTTCATTAAATTAAATGGGTTCTATCGAGTGTCCAATCTTTACAACTGCATTGTTATTTTTCTCCTGAGGATAATTGATGCGAAGGTAACATACACAGGGAGTTGATGAGATGGAAGAATGCAGCAGCAACCATCTTGATAGCAGGCAGTTTCTTGATTGTCGAAATCCAAGTCCGGTTTCTGTTCTTGAGCCTTCTTTTTCGACTGAAAGTTGCAACTCTTCAGATAGCGCAGACTGTAGCAGTTCAGAAGGTAAGGCCGTCAAGTCAGGTACTTTAGCTTCGTTAATAATAATAATAATAATAATATATATATATTTGACTTGGGGCAGAGGAATTTGAACTTGGCATCTCAAGTTCGTTGAGAGATGTGGTGGTTATCACCAAGCTAATGCCTGCGACCACCTGTTAATAATATACTTGATTGCTCTGGAATGCTGAAATATTAACAATATTATTTCAGGAAGTAAGCTGTGCTCATCTGTTCAAGCTCAGGAGGTTTTTGGTTTGAGTAATTCAAAGAAGTTCCATCGATTAGAAGCTGATACAGAGTTATCAGATTCAGCTTCTTCTACCTCAACCGCTACTTTGGCTATAAAGAATGCAAACACAACAATTCTAATAGACCTTGATAGATCAACCAAGTGGGAACTGGAATACATTAAGAAGATTTTGTGTAATGTGGAATTGATGTTTAAGGACTTTGCTTTAGGCCGAGCACGGGAGATCATTAATCCTTATCTCTTTGATCTATTGGAAACTCGAAAAGGAGGAATGGAAATCGATGGGGACGAGTCTAGGCTAAGCCGGAAGGTATTATTTGATTGTGTGAGTGAATGCATGGATTTGAGATGTAGGCAATACGTGGGTGGGGGATGCAGAACATGGGCAAAAGGGGTTGCAATGGTGAGGCGAAAAGAATGGTTAGCCGAAGAAGTTCACAGGGAGATTAGCGGATGGAGAGGCATGGGAGACTGTATGGTGGATGAACTTGTAGAGAAGGACATGAGCAGTCAGCATGGAAGATGGCTGGACTTCGAAGTTGACGAATCCGCACTGGCAGTAGAGATCGAGGGTCGAATATTCAATTCTTTGATCGATGAAATGGTTGCTGATAGCTTGCAATTTTAAATGCCTTTCGGCTTAATTATTTTTCACTCGCATTGCAATGTAGGTCGATCTCCATATGTTCTTGTATTTTAGGATTTCTTCAAATTTATTGGTCAAATTGTTGCTGCAATTTTCTCTGTGAAATGAATCAGGCAAGTTTCAGCTTCTCTATATGTAGATTGTGTAGCAAGTCACAATAATTCCAGGCTCGAATAGCCCATTCCTATCCAGGACAGGCAACAGGAATTGAAAATTCTTAAGAGTGATGTGTAATCATGAGATCATTTATCATTATAGAATGCATTCAATCACGAGAATAATATTAAATTAGAATAATATTTTATTTCATTTGTAATTAAAAAATTGGAATACAAGTTGGATATCTATGGTTATCGAGAAGTACCATTCTACAAAAACTTAGAATTTTACAACTAAATTCAAGCTTTGTCCATCTCACAACTCTTATAGCTGGGTATCATCAATCTGGTTAACAATTACATAAACACATTATCTTATTACAAATTACATTTTAACATATGCTAACTAACAGAAATATTAAAAATCTTTATTATCTTGTACTCCACTACCCCATACTTCCAATTCATTATTATTGTTGTTGTTATAACAATTTACAACACTACCAGCTGTCCAGAGAAAATCTTTAGTATTTGCTCACTCAATCTTTATAACAATCTTTAGAAAATCTTTAGATATGGAAAACAAATTCGATTGGTTATCCGTATCATGTGGCATGATCTAATTAAAGGTTAGGGTGCATTGAAAATTTCCTGCCAGTAATGATCCCAATCAACCCACATATGTTGTTCCTCATGATCAAACCAATCCATTGCTAAATAGGCATAGTTTGAGCTCTCTGATCTGATGATCCCTTCACTTTTTATCGCCAGCATTTTGTCTTTGTCACTGTCACTGTCATTGACCCCTCCTTCTCGTCTCTCCTGATTTCCATCAACAATACTAGTATTCAAAACCCCACTTGCTGTTTTCTTCTGTTTGTCAATATTATTTAGGGTTTCATTATTATTCCCACTTGTGTCCACCTCCTGGACACCTTCTCTTTGCATTAGCAGTAGATTATGCAGCCTATTTATTTCACTATCTAGCCACTCATTTGGTCCCAAAACTTCACTTTCTGTCTCCTTCCTCCTCCTCCTCCTCCTCCTACTACTAACTTTAATATTATTATTATTGCTAGTACTACTACTTTCTTCACTTGCTCTCTCTTTACGCTCACCCGAAACCCTAATTGCTCCACTGCTGCTGTCCATGCAAGAGCCATGCAAACCAAGCTCTATATCTTTTGAATCCCCAATCTCAGTTTGTCCTACTACACTGGCGGCATCATTAATATTAAAGACTTGGGTTGCTTTTTCTTTGGCAGTTGGTTGATCAAGTACCTGACCACTTTTAGGCAACCCTACTGACTTCTTGATGGCTATTGATGAGGATTCGCCGGTTCGGGTTCGGCGTCCCTTTCGCTTGCATATGGATCCAGCTAGCTTGATAATTTTCATGACGCTGCTGGGTGCTTCAATGGAAGTGGAAGTGGAATTATTTCTTGGTGGCTCGGTGAGGCTGTAAATTTTCCTACTCAAATGAGAGTTCCAGTAGTTCTTTATCTCATTATCTGTCCGTCCTGGTAAATTTGCAGCTATCAAAGACCACCTGCAACATTAAATATCAATCCGTAAACATCCGTTTGAATTTTATCAGGTTTGGATGTTCTTGTTTTGTTAAAATACATATTTTTTATAAAATTACTCGTTTCTCAATAAAATTTAGTGTTTGCAAGAAAACAAAATGCTTAGCAACCCTAGAAATAGATACTAATAAGCTGGGGTCTCTAATTACCATTACTAATTAATGTTTATATAATTGTGAGAATTTACTTCAGCAAGTGGGAATAATGTTCCCTATATTAATTCAATAAAATAAAATCACAATTATATATATATATATATATAGTACAAATTATATTGGATGAATGTACATTACATATAAGTGATATGTTAAAGACTTGTCGAATTAACAGAAAAGTTGAGTTAGAGATTGCCAGAAATAATTAATAATCTAAATTGAGCAAATATGTCAGAAATCAACTAAAAAGTATAGCTAATAAATGCATGTTTAGGCTGCCTAAATCACAGACAAATCAATTAATGAAGTTCCAAGCCTATAATAAGATGTGTGGTGCATATCTTGAGTTTGGAGAAAAGAGGACTAATTAAAATAATCAAACCATTAATTCATGCCCTTGTATGCCATCAGTCTCTCACACAAATCTGATTTGACCACTTGATCATCGATAAATAGAAAAGGAGTGTAATTTGATGATGTTCAACAATTGAAAAGATATAACTTTTTTCATGGAACTAAAATTATCAAAGCACAAAACACAAGTTAACTGATAAATAAAAAAAACTATTAATTTTAAATCATTATACTCAAATTTCCAATTTTCAAGAAATACATACATAAATAACTTAAGTGATTATAATGTATATATTTAGATATTATTTTCTGATGATCGTACTAAATTGTTAAGATTATATTAGAATGAAATTTGTAAAGTTAGTTCAGTCAGAGAAAAAAAAGACTGATATTTATATATACATATATGTGAATTTTAGAGGAAAACGTAAATACAAATTGTCTAAGAACAAATTAAGTAATTAAACAGACCTGTTACCCAAAGCAGAATGCAACTTAACAATTGTTTCTTCCTCTTCAGTGGTAATATTCCCTCTCTTCAGGTCAGCTCTCAGGTAGTTGATCCATCTCAGTCTACAGCTCTTGCCACACCTTAGGAGACCTTCAAAACAAGTAAAAAATCTCTCACTATTTTTGTTTAATAAACCAATATATATATATATATATATATATATATACACACACACACACATTTATAGTAAAAACAATTTTGAAGCATTTAATCAATAAAATTTTGGTACCTGCATTTTTGGGTAATGACCTCCATGAGCCTTCACCATTGGCTTGAATGTATTTGGTCAAAAGTTCATCTTCTTCAGTTGTCCACCTCCCTTTCTTCAAGCCCACCTTCTCACAACATGGTGCCCTTCCCATGATCTCTCTATGAGAATATGTTTACTATAAACACACCAACACACACAGACAAGACTCAAGAGAGGGAGAGAGGGAGAGAGGGAGAGAAGCAAAGGTTGCAGTCGTATAAAGTTTGTCTTGGACCTTTCTCATGAAATTTGATAGAGAAAGAACTAAATATTAGAGTGAGGTGATGTGAATGGAGGATCTGTAGCACAACGCGCCACGTGTTCCATCATGTTGTCTTAAATATAATTGCTCATATTATTATTATAATTAGTATTGTGTGCTGACACAACGCCAGATGGGATTTAAATTCACGATCACAAATGTGAACAGACGAGGTGGCAATCACTTATCCAATATTCTTTTGATATTATTTTAATCTATATCTTACATAATAATTATGTTATGAGAATTAAAGACAGATAAAATATTATATTTATTATTTTAAGATAAAAAAATTATGTTTTAATATATTAAAAAAATTAATATGAACTTTTTAATTAGGATTTTACGCTGTAAAGTTTAGGTGATACTAATAAGATACATTTAGAAGTCTGAAATGATTTAAAGTTGGTAAATCGACCCCACTCAGTCCAAGGTTTGAAGGAGTACTTTGAGTAATATTTAAGTCATATTTATTATTTATTTTTTAATAAACAATTACATATCAGTTATTCACCGGACCGGATTATATAACTTTGGGCAAGTTAAATTTCTTTTATTTTTTATTTTTATTTAAGTGAGAAAAAAATTTAAACTTTCACTGAGAAATGTAATTTACGATTAATTATATATATGAGGCGGCCTCACTTTTTCCATTTGTTTCCATTAAACTTACCCAAGTATATATTTTAATATTCTTTTTGTCCCTTGATCAGGATCGCCTATTCAAGCCTGCCAAGTGCCAGCTAATATACGTGTGGAGTGGTTGACGGATGAATGAAGAAAAACTATGAATTTCATTGCTGCATTTAATTTGACCACTTGGATTGTAAATCAATTCTTCTCATCTACCTCACTGAAAGCTACTACACAATAAAAATACATATAGAACTAGAAAGGACTTTACTCCACATATGTGACGGATCAGTATATACTTATTTTGGATATCAATTGACTCAGTTTCACAGCTAAAAGAATGTTTGAAAGAATTGGCCTCTAGAAAGGACAATACACCAAGATAAGTAAAGATGACAACATTTGAATGCGCCGCGTGTGCATCAGGGTAGTCCGCGAGTTAACCCACGCACCGTCTTCTTTCTGCTAATTATGACTTCGCCTTTCACTTTTTCTGCTTAGTCTGAGCCGGAGAAGACGATGGAGACCAAGGGAGAGTGTTCCGATGATGGTATCAATTGCAAACGTGCGAGGTCGGAGGTTGAGAGTTTGCCCCATTCTGTAAGAAGAGGTAGGGGTGAAAGCTTCAAAACAAAACTGCTGGGGAGCTCGAATCCAAGTGAGTGGTCTGGGTTTGGGTCTGCTAACCTGCCTGTGTCCGTTGAAGAGGATGATATTGTGTATGGTGAAGGTGAGTTTGGACCTTCGCTGAAATGTCTATAGAGCTTAAGGAGAAACTGTCCAAACCTTGGTCTAATGTCGTGATCCTAAAAATTATGGGGAGACCCCACTCTCTCAATTTCATGCTCCAGAAGTTGAGGCAGAAGTGGTCTCTAGTTGGGCATTGGCAATTGACTGACCTTGAGGATGAATATTTTGTGGCTAGGTTCCAATTTTACGCCGATTTTGTGCATGTTCTGACTGGGGGTCCTTGGGTTATCATTAATCAATACCTTGTTGTTCAAAAATAGAGGCACAATTTCGTTCCAGGCGATGAACCTATTTAAGAAATGTCGATTTGGTTGAGGATCTTTAAACTTCCGCTGGAATGGATTGATGTCAATTTATTGTGGAAAATTGGAGGTCTGCTGGGTAAAATTGTTAAAGTGGATCCAATTTCTAAAGCACAATCTCGAGGCAGGTATGTGCGTATTTGTGTTGAAATTGATATTACTAAACTGTTGAGACGTTAGTTGCCCGTTGATGATAGGTTGGTGAATATTGAGTATGAGAACCTCAGTATGATTTGCTTTAAGTGTGAGAATGTGAGGCATGTCCAGGATAATTGTAAGGAAAAGAGGTATATCCAGAAGACTGATGGTGAGAAGGTTGGTAAGGAGTATGTGTGTATGGAGATTGCAGTTAAGGCTGCTAACATGGAAAAAATGGTCAATTCTTATGGTCCTTGAATGTTGGTGACATATGGAAAAAATGGGAGGAATGGACCTAATGGTTATTCGGGTTCAAGAGGCTATGCGGGTTATCCTGCTGACAAGGGTAAGAATTCTGGTAAATTTCAGAGTGTCAAGGTTGGCATGGGGAGCATTGCAGCTCCGAGTGGTACTGGTGGCAGTGTTGACAAAGTCCAAGGGGCGGCTAAGGATGGTATTAAGGCAGTTTTTGATAATTATCACAAGGAGAGCTCTGTTTCTAAGAAAGGGGTGGCGGTGAATTCAGGTGTGGCACAAGGGTCTCGTTTTGATGTCTTCTTAAATGACTTGCGGGAGGGTAATTTGGTTCTGTTTGATAAGAAATCCAAAGGCAAGAAACATATGTCCTCTGCAGAAGGTGGCCCCAATATTGGTAGGAAAAAGGTGTTGGCTGATATCTCTAACAAAGTTGAGAACTCAGTCAAGGTGAGTAATCTTATTTTTTCTAAGGCTGCCAGTAAGTATTTGAAGAAGGATCTCAAAGCTCCCAAAATTGTAAAAGGTGCGGCCACTAAAAAGAAGCCTAGTAAGGCAGTGCAAAAAGATCCTGACAATATTAGTTTGGCTCAGGAAAGTGAGATGGAGAGAAAGATTGAGGATTCTGAGGTTCTTCAACTTCTTCATCAGAGGGCGGCAGATTCTATGATTTTTTGAACAATAGGGAAGTGTGTTTGGCATAGGTACCTCAAACTCTGTTGGTAGCGATAGCTCTCGCCCTGTTGTTGATATTGCTGAGGGCAGTTTTGATGTGGTGGCCTCCTATTTAAAGGAGGGTATGGAGGTTGCATTGGAGTAATTTTCTCCTTGCAGGTCAGTTTCTTCCCTATTTTTTTTCTCTGATGCTGTGTGTCTGAAATGTGCGTGGTGCTGGAAAAAAAGGCTTTTGTAAAGTGGTTCTGATTTGATAAAGATGTTTAAATTTGATATTTTTGTTGTGCTTGAACCTAGAATTAGTGGCAGTAGGGCTATTAATGTTGCCAATAAGTTGAGTTTTTCTAGTCATTTTATTGTTTATGCGGAGGGGTTCTCTAGTGGTCTGTGGCTCTTCTGGAATTATAATGTTGTTCATTTTGAGGTTGTGGCTAGTTCCAGATATACTATCACTATTGTTGTTGCTAAATAGGATAGGTGTTGGGTGGCCACTATTGTTTATGCTAACCCTAGTGTTGGGGCTAGGAGGAGTCTTTAGGTTTATTTAAATGGTATTATGGGGTGCTTTAGAGGCCCCTGGATTGTGATTGGGGATTTTAATGCAATCACTCATAGTTCGGAAAAAAGGAGAGGTAGAGTCTATTTCCCTAACTCTGGTTTCAGGGAGTAGATTGAGGATAATTGTAACACCCCCCGACCCGACCCGGCTAGACCGACCCAGGGAGCGCTATACGGTTTTTCAAAACTTTCTAAATTCATTTTATAATTTCAAACCATTTAAAAATCAAATCAATTTGAAATTCCAAAAAAAGACTTTTTTCGTGAGCCCATCGAATAAATTTTTTTTTTTTTTAAACCATTGGAAAACCGTAGAGTTTATTATTTTAAAACCATTTCAAGTGAGCCCATCAAAATAAACTTTTTATAAAAATTTCGGCGGAGTTCCGTTTGTTTTTCGGATTTTCCAAAACCTGTTTTTTTTTTTTTACAACTCAATCAAATACAATTTCAATAACAACACTTCAATATCATTTTCAAACAATTGCGCACTCTGCCGTTTAGTGCGACTTTCCAATACAGTTTATAAATAAAATAATCCAAAAGTCAATATTTACAAATATTCTAAAATGAGAAACAGAAAGCTATAAATAATTAATTACAAACATATTACGAATTCTCTGTATATGCATGCTTTCAGAATATATATACATATAACAACAATATAGCTACCCAACTGTGATAACTCTGGAACTCTGTCAGCAAATCTCTCTCTCTCTTCAGTCTTTAGCTTCCTCGGGATCCCCAGTACCTACGCGTTAGAAACAAAACTAACGCGCTAAGCATATAGCTTAGTGGGTGTACATAAAAATCATAAATAACTTTTATATATAAAACATATCACAATATATTTCAATTCTAATCATTTCTAAATCAATGTAACTTTAAAATCAAATCATAAAACAGTTTCCATCACTTTAATTTTCACAATAAGAGCAACATATAAAATCGATTAATAAAATCATTTAATTCACTTCCCAATTCACTTCAAATCTGGCCCGCTAGAATACTCAACATACTAGGACTGGAATATGGGTCAAACTCCCACCCTATGACGAATCCTATGAGTGGTACGTATCTCCCTACTCTAGGACCGTGGGTACGGAACCTAGAGAGGTACATAACTCCTTATCCCAGGAACGAATCCTTAAGAAGGTACGTGGCTCCCAACCCCCAGGACGAATCCTGAGGAGGTACGTGTCTCCCTGCCTCTGGACGAATCCATGAGGAGGTACATAATAATCATCAATAGCAATCAGTATCGGCGCAGTACTGCTCAGTGAACCCAGCTGGTATACCAACCTCCTATATCCATTTCTATGTCTACGTATCCTAGGGCCGTTTCCGATAAACTATATTCACAATAAATTTCACAATAGTTACTCAGTAAACAATAGTTGCTCAATAAACATACAATTCACACAATACCCGTCAAGAAAAAGAATCAATAGTTATACGAAAATCTAAATCAAGTATTTTTTAACGAAATCGAAATATTCGAAAACACGATCAAAATACGATCTATCATAAAATCATTCCAAAATCAACAATAGGTATATCAATCATAAATTTTTTCATATAAAATAAACAAGTTTCATACAAAAATCGAAAGCGAGAAATTTCAACGAAATCTAAAACGAAAACGAAAACGAAATACTTAATACTTTCCGTAAAGATTCCGAAAATAAAAGTACACCAACCTGGATACCGTTTTTCGTTCGAGAAATCGCGATTCCACGATTTTCTTTTCCTTTTTCTTTCCCTTTTCTCTTTCCTTCCTCTTTTCTTCTTCCTCTTCCTCTTCTTCTTCTTCTTTCTCTTTCTCTTCTTTCTCTCTTCTTCTTTCTTTTCTTTCTTTTCTTTTTTTTTCCTCGGTCTCTCCTCTCTCTTTTCTGGTCTGTGTGTTTTTTTGGCTTCTGCGAGAAGCTACTTTTTTTATATATTTTTCGGCTGTCGCGACCGTCGTCGCGACCTGTGGTCGCGCCACCAGGTCACGGTACTCACTGGAGTGTTTGCACCGCCTTCATCGCGAGCACACCTCACGGTACCTAGGTCGCGCTGGTGGTCGCGTTGCTCACTGCCCGAATTTGACATTTTCATCGCGAGCAGTTCATCGCGACCTGTGGTCGCGGTGACTGGTCGCGATGCTCACTGCCAGAAATTGCGTTTTTCACCGCGAGCAAGCCATCGCGACCTGTGGTCACGGTGACCAGGTCGCGATGCTCTCTGCTTCAGTTTTCAATTTTTCATGTATCACTTTTAATTACATTTACACCCCTTCCAATCACAAAATTTATTTTCACATATATGAAATTAATTATCCGAAATCCGGGATGTTACAATAATAGCATGGCGGATTTGGGATTTATTGGGCATAAATTTACCTGGATGTCTAAGAGGGGTTTTCATGATGAAATCTGGAGTAGGCTTGATCGTGCTTTATGTTCTATGGAGTGGAGGATTATGTTTCCTAAGGCTTTCGTTAAATATCTTCGCAGGGTTAATTCGGACCATTATCCTATTCTATTGAATCTTCGTAGCTTGTTGATCCCGTGTAGTTTGCTTAAACATTTTTCGGTTTGAAGCTATGTGGATGAATCATAAGGAGTTTGATGGGTTGGTTAAGAACACTTGGGAGGTGAGCAATGGCAGTTTTCTATCTAAAGTCCAATTGCTTACTGGCAATTTGAGAGTTTGGAACACTAAGAGTTTTGGGTGTATTTTCAAAAGAAAGAGAAGACTGTTAGCTAGGTTGTATAGAATCCAGAAAAGTCTGAGTTGTAAATTCAACCCAAGTCTTGTCTCCCTAGAGGCTGTTCTTATTCAAGATTACAATGACATCATTGCTCAGGAGGAGCTGTTTTGGCTTCAGAAATCTAGAAATACCTAGCTTAAATGCGGGGGTCGAAACACGAAGTTTTTCCACTTATCTACTATGATCCACAGAAGATACAACAAGCTTGAAGGGCTTAAGGATGTGCAGGGTGTTTGCACTGAAGACAAAGTTGAGATGAGAAGTATCGCTATTGAGTATTTCTAGAATTTATTTGCTAGCAAGGTCAGTAGTGTTGATTACTCTTCGTTGCCAACCCTGTTCCCTGCAGTTTGTGAGGATGCTAGACAGAATATGTGTAATGGTGTTACTTTGGAGGATGTCAGGTCTTATTTGTTTGATATAATATGCTTAAAAGCTCCTGGCCCTGATGGTTTTCCTGTTGCCTTTTTTCAAAATCAGTGGTCTTTTTATAGTACTGACTTGTATAAGCTGGTATTGAATAGTTCTTTGAAGGGTTCCTTTCCGGTGGAGCTTAATCAAATGCTTATCACTCTCATCCCCAATATTTCTAGTCCCATGGATATGTCCAGCTTTAGGCTTATTAGGTTGTGTAACACTTCTTACAAAGTTATTAGTAAGATTATTGTTACCAGACTAAGAGGTTTGTTAACTGACTTGATTCGGCCTAATCAGGTGGCGTTTGTTTCTGGTAGGCAGATTCAAGATAATATCGTAGTGGCTCAGGAGGTGATTCAAAAGTTCAGATTTGCTAAGAGTATGAGAAGCTTTGTTACTTGGAAGATTGATCTTGTTAAAACTTATGATAAGCTTCAGTGGGACTTCATTGAGAAGGTCCTGATGGAGGTGGGTTTGTGCAGTAATATGATTATCTTGATTATGTTTTGTGTCAAAAGTGTGAACTATAGGTAGTTCTTAATGGTGAGATCTCTAACTCATTTGTCCCTGATTGTGGGATCAGACGAGGTGATTCGATTTCTCCTTATTTGTTTGTGCTTTGTATGAAAAAACTTTCTCACCTTATTGTTGATAAAGTTGACTGGGGTTTCTGGAAAGCTGTTCGAATTGAGGGTCCAGCTATATCTCACCTCTTTTTTTGCAGATGATCTCATCTTGTTTGGTCAGGCCTCTCTCCAGTAGGCTGAGATTATGCGTAGCTGTCTGTATATTTTTTTTGTGATGTCTCTAGGCAACAAGTTAGTTTCTCCAAATCCAGAGTCTTTTGTTCTAAGAATGTGAGAGCTGGGGATGCGAGGAATATTGCTAGGGCATGTGGTTCTCCTCTCACTGATAACCTGGGCAAGTATCTAGATCTCCCTTTACTGCATAACAGAGTTAATAAAAACACTTTTCGTGAGATTCTGTAAAAGGCCCAAAGGAGACTAGCTTCCTGGAAGAGTTCTACTCTCTCTTTAGCTGGGAGGATTACCTTAATTAAAGTTGTTACCTCTGTTATTCCTATTTATACCATGCAGACTGCTAAACTCCCTAATAATCTTTGTTGTAAGCTTGATAGAGTTAATAGGGAGTTCCTCTGGGGGCATAGTGCTGAGAGGAGCTCTGTTCATTTGGTGAATTGGGCTACGGTGTGTAAGCCTAAAATCTTAGTTGGTCTTAACATTAAGAGTATGAAGCTAATGAATCAATCTCTTTTGGCCAAGTCTGGATGGAGAATTCTATAAGGGGAGGATGGTGTTTGGAGCCAGTTACTAAGAGATAAATACTTTAATCGTTTTCCTCTTTTGAAAACTGTTGAGCATGGTACTAGTGTGTGTTCTCATATCTAGAAAGGCATCAAATTTGGTGCAAAATTGATCTCTAAGGGTATCAATTTGAGGGTTGGTGATGGTAGTGATATTTTGTTTTGGACAGACAATTGGATTCATGATTTTGGGCCGCTTGTTAATTTTTCTAAGATTCCTTTGAATGAGTCTCTTTTGCTTGATAAGGTGAAGGTGTATGTAAAGAATGTTACTTGGGACATTGATAAACTGTCTGGTGTTCTTCCTTGGAATGTGGTGTATAAAACTGCTAGTTTGCATGTGGGTAGCAGCACTAATAGGGTGATTTGGGGCGGGTCTTTTAAGAGTGAGTTTTCTGTGAAGACTGCATATGGAGTTGGGATGGACTGCGAGGATACTCTTTGGCAGTAGAGGTTTATTTGGAACCTGAAGTTGCCCCCTAAAATTCTAACCTTCTTGTGGACTTTACTTCATGGAAAGCTGCTTACTAACTTGTAGCGTGTCACTAGAGGTTTAACCAGGGATCCCTCCTGTCCTCGGTGCCATCTTGGTGATGAAAGTATATAACATCTTATTTGTGATTGTCGAGTTTCTATAGTTGTGTGTGTTAATGCTTGTGCAGATTTCTCTAAGGCTGCTGACCCCATGATAAATTTTAATGCTTGGATGAGAGGTAATCTTAATAACTCTTTTTTGGTTTGTGGTGGATTTCCTTGATTTGTTGTTTTTGCCTGCTATGTTTGATACTTATGGAAATGGAGGTGCTCCAGCATTTTTGATGTTCATTTTCGTGTTCCTGTTAATCCCTATTTGTTGATTGAAAAGTGTTGTAAGGATTAGTGAAATTCGGTTTGTGATGGAAATATATCTAAGGTGGCTAGTTTCAGGTTCATTTCTTGGAAACCTCCTGTGCATGGTTGTGTCAAAATTAATATGGATGGGAGTCTGAGAGCTTGTGATAACTTTATCTCTGCTAGTGGGGTGATTAGAAGTCATGAGAAGTGTTGGTTAGGCGGTTTCGTTTTGAAGATTGGTGTAGGCTGTATCCTTAAAGCAGAGCTTTGGGAATTGCTGGAAGGTTTGAAGCTTGGTTGGGCTGCTGGGTATAGAAAGATTATAGTTGAATCTGATTCCCTTGAAGCTGTCAATTTGGTGGTTAAAGGAGTTGGTACGAATCACCCGTTATTTCATCTTGTTTAGGAAATCGCGTTGCTAAATAAAGTGAAGTGGAACTGGTCTATTTGCCATGTTTTTAGAGAAGTCAATAGGCTTGATGATGGCCTTGCTGGCTTAGGGCATGATATAAATTTAGGCATTAGTTTTTTTGAGGTCCCCCTCACTTTGTTGTTGACCTTTTTGAGGATGATTGTAAGAAACTAGCTTTTGCTAGGCTGGTTCCTTAATTTTGTTTAAGGTATTGTGTTATTTGGGCTTTGCCCTCCTTTGCACAAAAAAAAACAAAAAAAAAAAGGGTTGGCCTCTTAATTTTAGGGGCCAAGCGCCCGTACGCATACATACACACCAGGTCCAAAAAAGATCATGCCATGCGTAGAAAAATGCAAATATGGATGTATATACCTTCGACGCAAGGAAGCTGTTTACCATGGGAAATCAACATGTATTGTTCGTGAAAACAAATTACGAGGACACTTTGAAGTTTGTATGCACAAAGAATTCAGAGAGAAATTAGAGAACAATCTACAAAGTTGAGTTGCCTACCCAACTTGGAGATGCAGGCATGGCCAGCAGATTGAAATCAATGCTCTCCTTATCTAACTTCCTGACACTGGTTGATATTAATGCGTGGTTCAATTCTAGAAAGACAAGACACACCTCAACATCAACTTGTAAAGTTAATATATAGCCCGTGTCCTCTTTATTCGCCCAACAAATTCACTCTCCCAACACAGCCCTACTAGTATTATTTTTCTGCCTCGCGCCTATGGGAATGATGGACCACCTCTCCACGCTAACAAGTCATAACGCCTAACATGTTCTTTCTCCTATCAATTATTTTCAGATTAACACAACGGATCATAAGAATATCACGATCATTCAACGTTCTCATTGATGCCACTAGATTCATAAAATTGGTCATGACATTATCTTATAATGTTTGCATAATTACAAAACCTGTTTGTACAATAACAGTACATCTTGGAGAAAGGTTACGACATAATCTGAGGGCTAAAAGTACAATTCATTCTGTTCCTGTCTAAATTCTACTCAGAAAAGGATTGAATTTACAAATTATGACGTCAATATCAGATGAAGAAATTTACTGTTAACATAATTTCCTTTTTGTGTTGCATTATTTACTTAAATACCTCACCCACGTCAAGGTATTGCAAGCTTACCGAAGATCAACAACATCAAAGCTTGATTTCGCGTTCATGAAGACATGAGAACAGTGCTCATAAATAGGGCTTCCATCTGAAGGCTCCTCGTGGGGATGAAAACCCCGCTGCTGGCAATTACGAATTACAGATACACCACCTGGGTCAGACAGATGAAATATGCCATGCGGACTGCAGTAGCAAAGAAGCTTATATCATTAGCATGCAATTAGTACGATATAGGCCACGCTTTAACTTTTTAACTTTTTTTTTTCAATTTGTCTGTAGCCCTTAATTTATTAATTTGATGATTCAAATAAGTTCTGCAATCTTGCAATTATATAACATTTATTGATAGTTTTCACTTTCCAATCCATAGTCTTGTCTGCAAAATATTATGTTATGTCCTATAAATTGTTCTTAATGCAATGGTCACTGAGAAGAAAAATCAATTTACCTGGATGAATCTGTCGGGGCCATGACAATTGCAACTGCTTCGGGCAACATAATCTAAAAAGATTCCAAAAAGGAAATCCCTTCAGTGAAATACAATGGTATACAATATAACAAAATAAATCTGATTTAAAAATGGAAAAAAGAAAAGGCTATATGCAATTATCTAGTAATTAAGAACATACCCATGCTACCAAACCAATATGAATTCAATTTAATATATCAGCTAATTGTTTAAAAACTAGTGCAATCCAAGAAATTGCAAGTACAAGAAGGAAAATTAAAACACATTAATGAGATCATTGTATTTTAAAATTACAAAATATTGATGATTGGCCGCGCATGTGACAAAGGCAATAGCAAAATATAAGTATACACAATATAAGCCAGATGAATAAACACAATAGGCCAAGATCTAGATGTTAGTATTCTGTTTCTTACCTGATATGAGTAATGAGTGTGCAGATCGACAGATGACATGAAACAAGTCTGTGATGGGTGTGTCTGAAAATAAACATAAGAATCAGATGAAATAACTCCATGGAAACAAACTATAGATGACATTTATGCCCATTAGTACAGCCTGCCTAATATAATAAAGCATCATTCAGATTATCTAGCAGTAAATTACTTTATTCACATTCACAGGGAAGCCATCAAGTGAGTCATCAAATACTCAGCATTCTTTAATTCTATGAGCAAAATATCACACCTAGTCACCAACTTAATTGAGAGCGCAAAAATAACAAGAACTTTACATGGTGCCCCACCATCAGAGATAATTAAATAAATTATTCACCATATAATTAAATAAATGATTCACCATAAAAACTTTTGCCTTTAATGTCTCTTTCTATATTTTTGTAAGGCTGCACATCTGATGTTGTAGCTTCTATATTCCAAAAATTATTTTCTCAGTCATCTTATGATTCTTCTACTTCATCCAAACTACTTTTACAAGAATTACAAATCAAGACACTACTCCGTTGAAATGGTTTTTCAATTTTCATATCACTTCATATTTGAATAATTCCAAATTAAAGAGAAATTAGTACACAGGTCAGTTCAGGCAATACTAATAGCATGGGTACATAGTAATGGCAAACTGGAAGACAGTATTTAAATAATCACGCTTACAAGAAACCAAGAGAAGCCAGCACAACTCAAATAATCACTATTGACCACCAAAACTAATGTGTTAAAACATCATAGAAACATATCCAGAAGAAAAATAAACAGCCAATACTTTTTCAGAACTTTTCTCTCCCACAACAACTGGCTATATGCTAAAAATAACAGACAACATTACGAGACATACAACTAAATTACAGCCAAATTGCAAAATAACTGAAAATTATGTGCCGTCATGGCACTCTGCAACTTACATGAATCCAACCAAGAGGAAAAAGTGATAATCTGTCTTGAACTTCAAAAATTTCTTCTTCATTTAATGTCTGACACTGAAGATTAAATTGTTTCAGTGCAATAAAATTAAAAGCAAATAAACGAAGTGAAAATATATGCAAAAGCTGACAAATATAGAAATATCAATGTCAAAACACATAAATAAGATCAAAATCTGCGCACAAGTATATTACTTTTACGAAATCAACATGCACTATCATGGGTTGCTGTAAAGCTTGAGCTCTATCATTTAAAGATTGGGAACCGTAATATCAAATCTGATCAGGGGTAAAAAGACATGCATCTCATCAAGTGGGAGTGAAACAACTACCATTTGCATTGATTACAGCGAAGGTAGACAACCCCAAAAGTGAACGAGAATAATTATCTATATAACTTGAATGTCCTTGATCTTAAATTCTGCTCTAATATATATGCACTTTACAACTCTGCCCAATCCCCAAATTCTTTTCACATAATCATGGGTTCACACTTCATGGAGTCTTTAGCCCACATAATGGATGGTAGCTACATAAACAATTATATTGATGCACAAGAAAGAAAAATAATAAAATGGACCTTTAAGTTCAAATCAATAAGCTACGACTAGTTTACAGTAAAAGACTTATGATAACAAATAAAATGGTAAAAAAGTAATTGCTATCATACCGAATCAGAAGTTGACTCCTGCTTTGGAATAATGAGTGTAGTGATGTGGAAAACCCTGTTTTTCTATAGACAAATTATTAAAAGAAAAAGAAACTATGTTAACTTTTGCTACAATGATATCTCTTTCCCCTCAGAAAACGAGCAATATATCTTTTTCCTGTAAGAAGAATAGTTCTCTTACCAGTGAACCAGCAAGAACACCACAGGTTTCTAAATTGTTTTCTGTATTTGCACAAGCCAATCTCAAGAAATCTTCCATCAAATTTACTGGCTGCAGAATAGTCAAAAGACAGTCAAGAGAAACTAGCATCACGCTCCCCAAGTATAATAAGCATCATAACCATAACTTAAAAGAGAAGAATGTCTTCATAATCAAATACAGCAAAGAAACAAAGAAAGTGCCACTGAAAGAATATATATCTGCATGGGCGACCTACAATGTGTAAATGTTGGTATGAATTAGAGTTCAGCTTTCCATCTGGAGAAGCCTTTGCTGGACCAGGTCTTGGATCTGCAACTTTTGACGGAGAAATCGGAGCGAAGTCCTGTACTTTAGCAAGAACAGGAGGCGGAGAAGGTTGCTTGATTCCGACAAATTGAAAAGGGTCTTCCCTTGCCTCAACAACTATTGGAGGACATAACTCTTCAGTAGGATGTGACCATCTACCATCATCTAAGGAGAGCACCGACTCCATAGTAGATGTGACGCCCCCAGGATCGCCATCTTTAGTTGACAAAGTGCCATATTGTTCCGCCTGATTCAGGCTATTACAATCGGTGACACCACATAAAAATGTTAAAAGCATTCATATTTTAGCGAGAGCAACTTAACAAGAAACATAATGAGGCACATCTAAACATTCAAAATTTTATAAATATCACAAAGAAAAATGAATCCAACAGACAAAATAAAAGAATATAACAAGGAAAATAAAAGAAACAGTCATGAAGATAAAAAACAAGAACTAAATTTGCAGAAGTGATAAGTCCTACCTTAAATCATCAATAGGGGTTAATTCAGTGTTGCTTGGATATTGAACCTGTATTACACAACAGAATTGATCAATTCATGCAGTTTTAAAAGTTCAGAACATGAAAAAAAAAAAAAATTATAAGACGACTAAAAGACTGAAATAAGTTATACCTTTATCTCAGCACTAGGTCCAAGCCATTGACTTCGAAGACCATTTGGGCCTAAAAATGAGTGTCTAGACAATGTTTCTTTATTTGGAAGAGGTATACTAACAGATCTGCACATATGCAGGAAAAATTGATTAATGTAATATCCTAAGATTATTGTCCTTTCAGCCACAGTAAGTGATAGATGCACATGATCTACCTTCATATATTATGAGTCCAAAATTGCAATTTCAGGAGCATCCAAGATTTTAACAAAACTATAAGCTAAATTAGATAAATCAAAGGAAATAAGAGCATCCACAGGAACAAGGTTAACACCAAATATGCAATCATAATCTATGACTGTTAATACCTTAAAACTCATCTATACAGGAGCAAGGACAAGAAACACAAGATGAGATTTCAATATTACAATGACGTAGAAGCCACTTTCAAGGACTGCAACATGGAAACATTTTTAAAAGTACAGTCTAGTGAGGACTACCTCATAGGGAAACACATAGTGGAAGTGCTAATTTTACACATTTTTATACTAACGCGGCATAAACCTCTATGTATTGATAACATTTTAAACTTTTGGGTGACTACAAAGTTTTGGTACAAAACCCAATATTTCTATCCATAAAGATATTTATTACACAGGTAAACATAAACACAAAAAAACAACACCAAGTGCCACACATATCAATTTCAAAACAGTTAATTGTGTACAGCCCATCTTACAAAAACGAAATCTTCATAAGGCAATACAATGTGCCTCCATCAACTAACTAACTTGTCAATGGCTACAAGCTAAAAGACAAGTGCTGTTTTCTACAGGCCCAATGCCTCTAAAAGATAACTGTATCAACAGGGGATTAAAAAAAAAAAAATACTCACAGCTTCTGCAACTGCTTGTCAATTTGCATGGGATTCGGAGATAAAACTTGAGTCCGATCATAATTATTCCTCCATGAAGACTGTATTGCCTTGCTGGAAGGCTGCAGCCACAAAAAAGGGATAAAAAAAATAAAATCTACATGCAGAAAATCCTACATTTAAGAGCGAGAAAACAATTTATGATGACTAAATAAAAGTTAAGGCTTCCATAAACTTCATAGATAAACAAAACATGAAACAACACTTTGATTTAGCAAGATGAACAGAAAAGAAAAAAAATACCATGCAAAAACAGAAAGGAAAGAAAGCTTTCAAAGCTTAATAATCAAATGAAACAGACTAATATTAGCAATGCCACTATCATAGCAACATGAATTGGGCACCAGTGATGCTTATGCTTAAGGTAGTACCTGCTTTGAATCCACACTTGAGTAAGACTTTTTATTGACAGCAGGCCACTCCAAAGGTGATGTTTCTGCAACATCAGATGTGCTCTCCGTGCCATCAAGTTCAAGCAGTTGAACTCCTCCATGGGTTCTATCCAGTTCATCCAATCGACGATTGAATTCTGGTTTCAAAGATTCAAGCTCATCCAGTACAGCTATTAATCTCTGCAGTAGCAAATTTAACATCCAAATTACACACTGTTATCATATATAAATCATAGAATATAGAGTAACTACAAAAACTAGCAAAATTATCATCCAAAATTACAAACTGTTGCTATATATAAATCATAGAATATAGAGTAACTACAAAAGCTAATACGCCTCACCTTTCTGTAGCTTGCTCTTTCTTTCAGAAGTATTGCTTGGTAGTCCCGATGGAACGGTATGGTTTCTGATACTAAACTGTCAAAAGATTAAGCACAAGCTTACCCATATGAATTTTTGCACGAACATTCGGCAACATGGAAAAAGCAACATAAAATTATGAATAATTATGCTTACCTTGAATATCTAAGAAGTATTATATACAAATCTACAACATTCTTCTCTTCCCGATAAATACTAGCCTGGACATAATAAAAAACAAACACTTTAACCAATTAAAAACAAAATCCACGGCACAAGAATTGCGTTCACCCAAAGCAGTCAATACAGACACATGACTCCAGCTTCTCTCCTTCACTTTTACTCACAAATGAGAAAATACCACTTCGAAAGATACCATTTTTATAACATATCGACGGCTCAAATTCCATTCTCACCGAAGTCTAATCCCACCTATTCACAACCTAGCCGCTGGCTAGTGATACTGCTACAAATAGTAACCTAGTTTTTTATACTATATTTCCTATATAAAAAAAAAACACATATCTTGGCACATTGTAAATGGACATAAATCTCCTAGCTTGAGCTCTAAAACACTGAGAATTTGACAATGTCAATCTAGTGATTGCACTTAAATTAACAGAATCAACTCGATTTGCACTATAATAAACTTGCAACATCAAATTTTATTAGTTCAAACAAAGCTTGAGCAATTTAAATGATCAAATCATCAACAAATATCGTTTTAAGCTCACAAGTTTTAGAAACGGATCACGAAGACAATTAGACAATCGAAAGACGATTATTGACTAGAGTACTAAAAAAAAAAAAAGGACCTGTCTGAGGAGATTATCGGCGATTCGATAGTAATAACGGAGAGGTATCCGATTATCGACCTCGACTTTTCTAGCTTCGGAATTCACGTTGATCCTCATTTTGCTATTTTTTTTCTTCTCCTCCGGCGATTTCAGCCGATTTGTTTAACTCCGATCGAGTTTTCCAGCGACGGCAGGTATCGTGTCTTCTTCTCTCGCTAACTCTCTGTGTAAACGGATCGATGTCTCGACGTGCGATTGAAGGAAAAGTAAAAGAACAGAAAAAAACTCGTCGTTTTGAAGAGGGAGGTCTTTTTTCCGTCCTTTTTTTTTATGTCGACATATAAATATAATGATGAACTGAGGCGCAAAGGAGTTTGGATTGTATACGGTTAAGTATACTAGGTTCTTGTGCGCGCGCCGCACGTGGCAAATAAAAGGCAGAATCGTAAATAAGTCTAACAATATGAAAAAAAATATAGGGTATTATCATTATCTCCTATGTAGTTTATGGTATTTTCTATTTCTACTCTCTAATTTTATTTTTTTAAAATTATTTTATGTTCAATTTTTTTAAATAAAATAATATTTAAATATTTTCATATATAAAAATTTAATAAAAAGATAAATTTAATAAAAAAAATTATTAAAAATTAAAAACATATAATAAAATTTTAATAAACTAAAAATATAATATTTTTTAAAAAAAATTCTAGATCTAGTGGAGATCCAACCATATATCTTCAAAAGATAGACGGTGGAGATTGGTCTTCACTAAATCTCCAATCAAAATTTTTTAAAAAAAAAATATAAACAAACAAAATTAAAAAAAAAATCTCACACCATACCACAAACAATAAAAAAAAAATGTGGTGAGAAAAAGAGAAAGAGAGAGAAAAAAGATGTGAGAAAAGAAGAAAATGATGAGGAGAGAGAGAAAAGAGGAAAGAGATAGTTGAGAGAGAGAAATTATTTCTCTTTTTTATCTTAAATAAAATTTTATTTAATTTAAAATATTTTGAGTATTTATTATATTATAATTACCTTTCTACCCTTCAATATTTAACGGTCAAACTTAAAGTCAAACATGAACTTATCAGGAGGGGGAATTTTGAGTATTTTTACAAACTAAAGGGAGTAAAATAGAGGAAAATAAAACTAAAGAGTGGAAAATAGAGAATATCTCAATCTATAGAGTTGAGAATGATAATATCCCAAAAAATATTACTATAAATTAAAATTTGAGTATTATTTATAAAATTATACACTTCCATATTTTGAGATATTTTTGATAATTTTGACCTTAAATAATGTGATAATTAAGTTATAATTACTATATATTCATGGCCTCATCTTATTATGTATGTGAAATATAACATCTTGCGGGGTAGAGGAGTACCAGTATCTACCGAGATTAAACCTTACGATTATAGTCCGAACATCTACTTCCATTTCATGGGGAGAGGTCTACCTATACAATTAGTTTTATGAGCAATGGTGAGAATAATATATACACTACCTAAATGTTGAACCTTGATTGCTTGAAGGAGTTTGAAACTCCTCCAATCACCAATATAATGGACCTTTGGTTTATGAGAATTATAATATTTATCTAGGTATTAGTTCAATAATAAACAATAAAACATAGTTGTGTTTTATTGTATATGTTTTATTGTTTATTAGTTATCTTATTCAACAACATACATTGTGAAAATTCATGACTTTATACTGTTGTTTCATTAACTATAAAACTTGATTACATTTTAAGAGCAAACTTGATTACATGCTTTGATGAAAATTAAAAAAGTGAAGGTTCAGAATTGCACTGCACAGGCACCAGTTAACAGCAATAACTAGCAAGAGAAAGCTCCTGATTAGAGTGTTCATGTCATTTGCTTGGAATTTCAGTCATGTGTGGGATATCAGCAAAGTAGCATAGAGAAGTTGATTCCAGGAGTCTGGAACGCCAGGAAGGCACCAGTGGCTGCAGTCCTGGATCATTCCAGGGCTTCTTCGGATGTCGGGTTTCCTGTAGATTGAAGGGTGCCCATCTTGTCTGTAGTCTGTCATTTTGGTAATGTTCAGATAAAACACTGGCGTCTTCATTTCTGCTATTACAGATTCAAGGATTCTCATCATCCATGGATATGGAGCAATGCTGCTGTCATTGGTTATAGGCTTTGTCTCCTCATGGCAGTACCCTCCATTGCTCCATTGCCCTTTCCTGATATGCCAACAAACAACATGTAACCCGATAATGCGATAGGCCTATCTCTAATATGATCAGCAATGAGCCAATGACCATTTTTTAGATAGATTATAGATAGCAGAATTTTGCTCAGGTTTATATATGTATGTATGTACCTGAAGTGAGAAGCTGAGTAACCGCGAAAGAAGACCCTGGTTCGGTTACTGTCAACGTTTTCATCAACCCATTGAGCCCATGTTCGCAGGGCTTTCATGTATGCTTCTGTCACTTCCAGTCTGTTGTAGACATGACTGCCTTCCTGGAAGTAATTATTCCTGAAATATCAGAACAAAAAAGAGAGAATCAGGGTATGTATTAGTTGGTCCATACTGAAAAAGTACTAAACATTATTGGGATTTATTAAACAAGATATTTATAGAAGCACAATTTCATACCCTTTAAAGGTTTTGTGGTGAGTCCACCAGTGACCAGTGTTGAAGATGATTATATCAGCATCATAGTACTTGGAGGAGGAGCCCTGGATCATGTCAAGCCTTAGTGTTTCTCTTCGACTTCCGGCCTTATCCAAAATTTTCCATTCTTGAACAAGGAATGGTGATTTGATGAAGTCAATTGAGCATTTGTAATCCTACACCATTGCACAGCAGAAACATATATAAAACAAACAAAATGTTACAAACAACAACACACTTTGCTTGCCAATTTTAGGCCTATAAAAAGAAAGATTAAACAATCAAATCAAAACCAATCAATGAAACATGATCAAATTCAAAGAGTTTTCAATTACTCTGAATTTGAAAGAAAAGAACCCCTGAGTCCTGAACTGGCGCCGGCCCGAAACCTCATAGAGCCTGCTCTTGTCCTTCAACGATTCTCTCAAAGCACACACCAAAGACTCCCACATGTTCCTATTCAAAGAATCACCCACAAACACCAGTCTCTTCCCTCTCAACATCTCCAACATTTTCTTCCCATCGAACCTGTAAACAAAGTTTCACGCGCAACATGATCACACAAACACACAACAAGAAAATCAAAGACAATAACTTTTTTTTTTTCTTTTGTTATCAAACCTTGGGATTTGACATCCATGAGGCCTCCACTTGTATCTGAGATAATCAGAATCAGGCCTGCCATTCTTGTGACAATTGAAGGCATCATCGATAAAAGGGCACGACCCGTGTGGGTAAAGTGGGTCAGAATCATCATCAACCACCCAGTTTCCATCAAAGATGTCACAAGAACTCAGGTTATTGACCATGTCATAGCTTTCTTGATCATCATCATCAACATGATCTTTTCTCGGGCGCTCACGATCAGGTGTCGTCGTTCTTTCGATGGCGGCGATAGAAGAGAGGGTGCAGTTGCTCTCGGAGTCCAGGACAAGGCAGGTGTTGGAGGGAGAGACCGAAGAGAAAGGAGAGATAAAGGAGGTTGCGGCGAAGAGGAGGCGGGAAGCGACGGTGGAGGCCAGAATGGCTGGCCGTGAGTGACTGGTCTGTGAAGCTGAGAAGATGATCAAAGAGAGTAGAAGTGAGACTATGAGTAGAATGTGGGTTCTTGGCTTCGAGAGAGAGCATGATGATGAGAGGGTTCTTGGGAGGTGGTGGGTTAGAGAGAAGAAGAGGTTCTTGAGTGAAGCCATTAGTGGATTTGATTGTTGAAGAGAGAGAGAGGTGTTTTTTTTTTGGAGGGAAATATAACTGTAGAAGTGACCTTGTTTGGTTGATTGAGAAATTTTTTATATGGTATGTTATAAGAGAAGAAAAAGTGGAGTTGCTAGGAGGTTAGTATACAATCTTTAATTAGTTTTAAGCTTCCAAAATGTAACCTTTAATTAGTTTTATTTAACTAATTAAATAGTCCAAATTTAAGAATTTTATATCTATAAATCAATTAGAAAAAAATAAATATAAATTTCACAAAGAGTTTCGTGTTGATTTTCAAAAAGTGAATCATTTTATAAATATTTTTTTTTTTAGGAAAAGCGTTTTTGAACTTAAATACATTTTGTATTTTATTAGTTTTATTCAAACACCACGAAATAGATACGAAATTAGTTATTACTAGACAACGTTTTCAATAACGCACTTCTATATCTATAGCCTTTTTAAGGCACCAACACAAATAAAGATTGCCAGTAGAAAATCAATTATGCTAACCATCTCATCAGGTAAATATGCAATTTTTTTGTCCCAATTTCTTACTACCACACGTAAAACGACACACATAAACTTATTATTTTCTCCCACAGTAACAGTAAGTATATATATGTCAAACAGTGTATATCTTCCATGATACAAGCCAGAGGACTACTGTGTTCTATCACTTTTTTCAAACTATATGAGCCATGAAAGAGCAATTGATAACAAAACAAGACCCTTCCATTCTTCACTCTTTAGCTACATTACATGTCCAAGCAATAAACCCCGAGCTATGATCATCAACCCGAACCCGAGCAGAACCTTGTTTGCAGTTTCAGTCTTCTGTGCACTGTTTTCTTCAGCTTCAACGTGCTCAGCCACATTGAAATCACCTACAAAACACAAATCCCAGATTGTTTTTATTTACCAAGAACCAGAAAAATAAGTCTTAACAAGGTGTTTATATATATATTTATATATGGATATATATAAACTACCTCTTTCGGGGCCATAGCCGCAACCTGCCTTGATTGTGTCTCTAACATCCTGTATGGTTGCCCTGTTGTAGAATACAAAGTGTGACAAGATATTTTCGATGCAGCTGAGCACTAGGTGTGTCTCTGTAAGGCATGGTCCATTACAGTACTGGTCCGTGTAGTCAAGAGGCACATTAAGGTTTCCACTCTCTGTCAATCTATAGGATTCTTCACAGCTGCTGTATATCTGAGATTTTTGCCCAAATGGAAACAAACAAAATGATTGCACGAAGAATAGTAAGAAATCTTATACCGAGAAGAAGAAAAGAAAATCAGAGAATCACTAGAACTAAATGCACAATAAATTTGAAGTCTGCTTAACAGCAAAACAGTTTTCACATATTTTGGTTTTTGTGTATGTACAAGAATTCTCAGGTGTAGGCATGCGGATTTTAACATTCACCACAACTGAATAGTTAATGTGGAGAATTCATTTGGATGTCACTTGCATTAAAATAAAATTTGCACTAGATAATGACTCATCACTCACATATTTGTCATTGAGGCATAACAAGGCTTTGGCGACAATTTCAGCTGGATCATCCCCTGTGATGCCTGTTTGAGGATTACCGCCTTGTCCACCTCCCCCTCCAAAGCCTGTCTGAGGATTACCGCCTCCTTGTCCGCTTCCTCCCCCAAAGCCTGTCTGAGGATTACCGCCTCCTTGTCCACCACCCCCTCCAAATCCTGTCTGAGGATTACCGCCTCCTTGTCCACCTCCCCCTCCAAAGCCTGTCTGAAGATTACGGCCTCTGCCTGCGAAGCCTGTTTGAGCAGGTACATCCTCATCTGACTTCCCTGTGAAGAAATTAATGCATAAACAACACTGTTAAGTGAAATCAAACCATATATCTAAATTGGAGTTTGGGGGGGTGGGGGTGTGTGCTTTATGTTTCTTCAAATACCTAAGTTGCAGCAGAATATAGAGATGCAGACAAGAGGTAGGGCTAATAAAACCCAAAGTTCAACCTTCACAGAATATGCCATTGTTAAAGCTTAGTGCAAGTTCAAACTTAAGATATAGGCTAATTATATAACAATTTCAAGTTGCTAACCAAACCAATTTTAATTCTAACATTGACTGATTTAAATCTGATTTACTAAGATTCTTAACCAATTTAACAAAAACCAATATTCAAGTCCGTGTATTCTAAAAACTTTCTAGTCCATTGAACATCACCAACAAATTTAATCATCTAATGTTCTGGAGCATTTGAGAATGGCAATGAGAGGTGAGGATCAGGAATGAAAGAAGGTTTGGTGAATTTTATTGAAAAAAGAATGAACTTGGGTGGTTGGAAAGACGCAGAATAAGAAAGAGAGAGCAGTTGGAGTGCAAGTCACCAACTTTTACCTGTTGAGGACGTTCTCTGTTTCAGTGGTAAAAATCAAACCTAAAACAGTTTTACCAGTTTCATACTCTGATTACAAGTCAATGTTGCTTTTCATTAGAGAGGAAATTAGTATTTTGGTTCATGCTTCAAGTAATGCATACAGAGAAGTGTAAGATTGGTACATGAGGACATGTGGCGATGAGCCAGTGCGCACACGAGGTCATGTTAGAAACATTTCTTGAAGAATTGAATAAATCAAAGTTGGCATCTTCAATCACATAGATTGCAGCTGAATTACAATCAAGTATTGTATAAGGCAATCGAATGTCACAGAAACATAAAAAATGATTCATTTTATAGCATTCACTGGCCTTGCCTTTGAAATGTGTCAGTACAGATGGTGATTGGCATCACTGCATATAATATATCCACCAGAGAAAACAACAAATTGTGAAGAATATAACAAAAATGATTTTCTTGAAACCTAAAGATGGTGTAAACAGAGCTAATACAAATCATTTACTGTTACTGCCGGGACAAGGAACTAATACAAATCCAATTGCAGGAAAAAACTCCATGGATCAGGCTGCATTTCCACTGGATGTCAAATCACCCCAACTGAATCAAATCTGATTCTGTTTTCAGAGTTACCACTTCCTGCAGTGAGCTCCATGGATTATCGTACACCATTTTGTTTCACCTAAAGAGGACACAATATATGTTATCAATCCTGACAGAGAGCTATTAATCACCGAGACTTTAACTCAAATAGATACTTCCTCTTCCAACTGAGTTAGTCTTAATCACCCAAGATCGTGTTTCTAATTGCAGTCAGCAAAGATCCCAAAGGAAGTGTGAGGTAACTCGTAGAAAGAAACTATGCCTTGCAACCCCAGAACAACAGCCAAGCTATGATAACTGCCACCTTACTTACTGGAGCAAATTCACTTTTACCCAAGAACACGGCAACCAGTAAAGTTATCATCATGTTAACTGATATATGTTCCCCATAACAGTAGGGTAGCACGAAAGCTTGAGCAGGAGACATGAGCTGTGCACACTGCCAAGTCCAAAGGTTATCTTTGGACACACTTGATCCCTTCAACACCTTGCACTCCATCTCCTCATCAGGTTCAAAATATAATATCAAAAAAACTAGTTGAAGCCCAATTCTACAGATTAGGTATTGATTTTAAAAAAATTCCTTTCTCATTACATCTGTTGACTATATCACGGGCCTCTTCAAACCGGGAATGATGCACCAGAGTTTCCAAAATTAAGTTACACACATAAGAATCAGGAATGCAACCATTTGCTTCCATTGAGAGAAACATCTCTTTTGCTACATCTAATCTTCCTGAATCAGATAATGCCTTGATAATAGCACCAAATGAATAATTGTCAGGACTCAAGCCCAGGGTCAACATGGAATTGAAAAGCTTCTTTGCTTTCTCAATCTTATTCAGTCTACAAAAACTCTGAATGAGCGAATTGAAAGAGTAAATATCAGGACTTATTCCATCTGCTTGCATCTTTCCTAAAAGTCTCATTGATCGAGCAACATCTCCAACGACACACAAAGAACGGATTAAAATATTGTATGTGATAGCATTTGGAGGGACACCCCACTCAACCATTTCAGTGAAACAATTCAAAGCATCCTCAATCCGGTGTGCTCGGCAAAGGCCGTCGATTAATGAACTAAATGTGAAGATATCAGGTTTAAAACCATATTCTAAAAGCACTTCCAAAAGTTCACGGGCTTTATGTACCTCTCCATCCTTACAATACCCACTGATTAGGGTATTGAAGGTGACAAGGTTAGGAGCAACACCTTTATGTCGCATCTCACTGAAAGTCTTTGTTGCACTGTCCATCATACTGGCTTTGCAAAAACAATCAATTAACATGTTATATGAAGATACATTTGACACAAGTCCATCGTTGACCATATGCTTCAAATAACAATCACCCTCAGTACCTCTTCCAACTTTGTACAAAGCTTCAATAAGAGTGAGATAAATAGTAAACCCTGGCTTCACACCTCGCTCGATAAAATTATCCAATATCCCACATATCTCATTGAGATCCAATCCTTTTATCAAACAAGTCATTGTAATGTTAAATGTCGAATTTTCAGGCACGTGACCTCTCTCCCCAATCTTTCTTAAGATCATGACTGCCTCTCTTGCCATAGAGTTATTCGCAAGGCAACATAGTAAAGTATCACAAGCTAATTTCCACATGAGAGGCTCCTTCTCCATAAACTGCACTATTAACTCAAATGCCTTCTGTGGGGCCAAACAACGAAACAACCCATGAAGCAATGATCTAACAGTAGCTTCATTTGGACTCACATTTCTCTCCTTCATTATCTCTAAAACCTTGAAAGCTTCATCTACCCTCTTTGCATTACAGAACCCATCAATAAGGATTGAGTAAGTATACACATTAGGCAAATAACTCAATCCCTCCATCTGTTTGACTAACCGAAGTGCCTCATCCACCACACCAGCTTTACAAACTCCATGAATAAGTATGTTGTATGTGAACCTATCCGGTTTGCAATTATCCACCGTCATCTGTTGAAACTTCAAGTAGGCCAAATCGATGGAATTGGATTTCACCAACGCATCAATAACCGCATTATACAACCTTGTACTAGGACTAATACCCAAAAACGAAATTTGCCCAAAAATGTCAGCACAATACTTAGCCAATCCTAACCTTCCCCAACTACCAATCAAAATGCAAAGCAAATCTTCACTAACCCGAAAACCCGAGCTCTTAATATCTCTAAGAAACTCAACTGACAAAATAACAGGACCTTTTCGATAAAGTGCATTAGCTAAAACACCCTTAACCGATTGATTCTTAGCCAATAACGGTTCTATATTAGAAACCCAGATATAAAATCTCAAAGGGTGCAATGGGTTTTCTTGATTTTGCAAAACACTCACCACGAACTGAGGCACCAAACTGATCCTCTGAGCTTTCAATTCATGACTTAGCAATAAAAACCAGTCCTTTCTAGCTAGAATTTGAGAAACGTAACGATGATCAATAGGTCTAACTTGTTTATTAGCAGAAACTGAACTATTCAAGAGTGAAACACGCTTTGTTTTATTGGAGATATGAGAACTTTGAGAAGAAAAAGAAGAGTTACCTCTTGAAGGTGCTTCGGTGCTGTTATACTTTTTGTGTTGAAGAGATTGTTTTAATTTGGGCTTTGAGAGGTTCTGTTTGTTTACTGTTTCGATATTCGACGAATCTTTAGAGAGATTTCTGAGTATAGGTGATGCCCTAGAAGAAGCTAAAGAAGAGAACCCTCTCATGATAGTCCCTTCTCTTCTCTGCACAGACGCAGTTGAACCGAAGAACAGGCAACCATGTGAGAGCTCATCAGCTCAACAGCGTCGAGACTCGAGAATTCTAAGTTAAAGTGATAAAACGACTTGTCGTTTTGAATAAAAAAAAATATAATAGCTTTTGTGTCGTCTTTAGGCCCATTAATGGTTGGGCTAGAAGAGCAGGCACCTACAATAGCAAGAATTACAACGATCGGTACTAACTATACCCCACTTATTTCTAAGAACCCCGAATTAATTTCATTTTTCTATGAACTTGTCAAGTGAAGGACTCGAGGCACATGAAGTGGCAACTTTTTCAAGATAAGGTGGGTTCAACTGAAATCAGCAGCAGCGTTTAAAATTTTGTAATATATAAAGGTAAAGCAACTTTCACATTATGTTGAATGGTAATTGCCTGCTCAACCACCACTTTTAACTACTTCAAGTTAACAATGAAAATTTCATTAAGGTTGTGTGATTGTGTGAATGTCCACCCTACCCAAAGAGATATATAGGCATGTTTGGATACTTTTGATAGTAGAAGATGATGATTTGATATAAAAATGTAAAAAGTGTTATAATGTAAAGTAATAAAATAGTTTTATTATAATATAAAATAACAAAACAAGAGTGAAGGGGGAAAAAAGAAAACATACCAAAACTAAGAGACACCACCAGAATTTTCTTTGTTTTGAGAATTTTGTTGTGTACATTTCAACAAGCATAAACTTGTTTATTTAGACATTCTTGCCACCCTCACTAACCAATGAGAGTGAGTCACTCACCATTCAACCAATTACAATTTAACATAATAAAATAATGTTTGCTTAATATGATGGATATCCACCATTTACAACACTCCCCCTTGAATGTACATCATTTAAAAGTAAATATGTTAAATAATCTAGAATTCGTACAAAATAAATACAATGATCTTCTAGATCATGAATGGCATTTGATGTGCCCAAAACTACCTCATTAAAAACCTTGCCGGTAAAACTCAGTGGGACAAATCCGGTCGAAGGGAAAAAGAATACAGTGCACATATATTGTTTTCTTCAAAAATTTGCTCCCCCTAATTGTATACTCCCCCTGATTGTACACTCCCCCTGATAAAAATTAATTCTATAATTTGCAAAGTCGACCCATGCTAATGTCATATACTAATTTCTCAAACGTTGATGCTGGCAATGTTTGAGTAAACAGATCAGTAAGATTATCTGTAGACCGTATTTGATTAATATCAATCTGTCGACTTTGTTGAAGTTCGTGTGCATAGAAGAATTTTGGAGAAATATGTTTGATTCTATCTTCCTTGATATATCCTCCTCTGATCTAAACAATACAAGCCGCATTATCTTCAAATATTGGTGTCTGCATTTCTGTGGATGATGGAAATTCGCATGTATTTCGAATATGATGAATAACAGAATTTAGCCAAACACATTCTCAACTTGTTTCATGGAGTGCAAGGATTCCCGAATGATTAGAGGATGTAGCAACAACACTCTTGTAACACCCCCTGACCCGACCCGTCTGAGTTGACCCAGGGAGCGCTACCGGGTTTTCAAATACTTTCTAAATTCACTTTATACATTTCAAACCATTTAAAATCATATCACTTTGTAATTTAAAAATGTTTTTCTAATGAGCCCATCAAAAATTCAGTTTTAAAAATTTCGGCAGAGTTCCATCTGTTTTTCTGATTTCCCAAAACCTGTTTTTCACAAAACTCAAATCAAACAAAATTCACAACAACACTTCAAATATCACTTTCAATCAAATGCGCACTCTGCCGTTTAGTGCGACTTTCAAACAGTTTTAAAATAAAATAAGTCATAATTCAATATTTACAAACCTTTTTTAAAATAAAAACAAACATAAATCATAAATTATTTACAAAACATATATATAATTGTCAAATGTATAGACTTCTGTATATGCATGCTACAGAATATAACATACGAAATTATATAACTACCCAATCAATGTGGTGACTCTGAACTCTTCTAGCTGCAGGTACCTCCTATCTACTCTTTTTTTGCCTCGGTATCCCTGTGACCTACACGCGATAAAAACCGACGCGCTAAACATATAGCTTAGTGGGTGTACACTAAACTCATTTATCAAAAGCATAACAAAATTTTCATATTATAACTAGCACAATACAAATGTAAATAAAACAGTACAATATTCAACTCAGTCACTAATTTAAATCATATGAAATCCGTTTAAGAAAAACAACTAAATCAAGTTCATAAATCATACCAAATGAAATTTTCAATTTCTTTTCCAATCATTTTAACTTCGATACTGAATAAACGAATAAAATCAATTTTTGAAATTCACTTATAAACATATCATTCAATTCACTTCAATTCTGACCCACTGTAATACTCAACATAAACCAGGACTGGAATATGGGTCGTTCAACCACAGTGGCTGTCTGTCGAACATAACTCCCACCCTAGGACGAATCCTAAGAGTGGTACGTATCTCCCTACCCTAGGACCGAGGGTTCGGACCCTAGAGAGGTACATATCTCCCTATCCCAGGAACGAATCCTTAGAAAGGTACGTGTCTCCCTACCCCAGGACGAATCCGTGAGGAGGTACATGTCTCCCTACCCCTGGACGAATCCATGATGAGGTACATAATCAATCATCAATATCAATATCAATGTCGGTGCAGTACTGCTCACTGAACCCAGCTGGTATACCAACCTCTGATATCTATTTCTATGTCTACGAATCCTAGGGCCGTTTCAATACACTATTTCACATAACAATTCACAAATCGAATTTAAACGTAACTAAAATAAAAATTTCGATCAATATTTGGAAAACATATATACACAATATCATAAAATAATTCAACGATTCGGTCATTCGAACTTCTGAAACAATTGATTTCAACCTAATCAATAATCAAAATACGATAAATACAATTAAATCGAAATTTATCAATAGAAAAATAATATAAACATATATTGACTAAATTATCCAAAACTCAAATGTAAATAAAAAAACACATAAAAAAAAACATCAAAATCAAGTGTACACCAACCTGGATACCGTTCCTACGCTTTTTCCTTCTGGTTTTCAACTTTTTCTTTTTCCTTTTTCTTTCCCTTTTTTTCTCTTTCTTTTTTCTTTCCTTCCTTTCCTTTCTCTTCTTCTTCTTCTTCTCTTCTTCTTCTTCTTCTTCTCTTCTTTTTCTTCTTCTTCTTCTTCTTTTTTTTTTTTTTTTCTTCTCCCCCGCTATTCCTCTTTCTTCTTTCTGTTTTTGGCTTCCGCAAGAAGTTTTCTTTTTTTATACAAATTCAGTTATCGCGACCTATGGTCGCGCCACCTAGTCGCGGTACTTACTGGAAAAGTTCTACCGCCTTCATCGCGATCACTCATCGCGGTACCATGATCGCGTTGCTCACTGCCCGAATTTGATATTTTTCACCCCAAGCAGCTCATCGCGATTTGTGGTCGCGGTGACTGCTCGCGGTACTCACTGCCAGAAAATGTCATTTTTTACCGCGAGCAGTTCATCGCGATCTCTGGTCACAGTGAGAGTCGCGGCACTCACTATCACTTTTTCTTCACTTCATGCAATCGTTCTGGACCGCTCCATCTGGTCCATCTAGAAACCATAAAAATAAACATATTTTTAATTACGTTTTACACCCCTCAAATCATACATTTTTATATCCACATTTTCAAAATTAATTATTCAAAATTAGGGATGTTACAACTCTGCTTTGTGGATCGCCATGAGATTGTTGTGCCATTATAGGTAAAAACATATCTCGTTTGTGAACAAGTTTTATGGGGATCAAATAAATATTCAGTATTAGCATAACTAGTTAAACCTGAAAAATTGTTAGATGCATAAAATAATCTCAAATCTATTGTACCATGGAGATAACGAAAAATATATTTAATTCCATTACAATGTTTTCGAGTTGGTGCTGAACTGAATCTTGCTAATAAATTTATTGAAAATGCAATATCAGGTCTAGTACATTATGCAAAATATAATAGAGTATCAATCGCATTTAGATATGGTACTTCAGGACCAAGTATCTTTTCATTATCTTCTTTAGGCCGGAATGGATCCTTTTTAGGATTAAGAGATCTAACAACCATAGGAGTACTTAATGGATGATCATTGTCCATATTAAACCTTTTTAGAATCTTTTCAACATATGTTGATTGATGAACAAGTATTCCGTTTGGTTTATACTCGATCTTCAGACCGAGGCAATACTTCGTTTTTCCCAAGTCTTTCATTTCAAACTCCCTTTTTCAAATATTCTGCAGTTTTTAGGAGCTCTTCAGGAGTTTTAATTAAATTCGTATCATCAATATTTACTACTACAATAGCAAATCCATATTCAAATTTCTTTATAAAAACACATGGGCATACCGGATCATTAATATACCTTTCTTTGATCAGATATTCACTAAGACGGTTATACCACATCCGTCCAGATTGTTTTAATCCATACAGGGATCTTTGCAACTTTATCAAATACAAATTATGAGATCTCGATTTATATGCTATCCTTTAGGGATTTTCATATAAATATCTGAATCGAGTGACCCATATAAATAAGTAATCACTACATCCATTAGACGCATTTCAAGCTTTTCTGAAACAGCCATACTTAATTAAAATCGGAATATAATCGTATCTATCACTGGCGAATACATTTCATCGAAATCAATGCCAGGTTTCTGCGAGAAACCTTGTGCTACGAGTCGTGCCTTATATCTCACGACTTTATTATTCTCATTTCGTTTCTGTACAAAAACCCATTTATATTCAACGGGTTTGACATCTTCAAGTGTCTGGACTACAGGTCTAAATACTTCATGTTTGGCCAAAGAATTTAATTATGCTTGAATTGCTTCTTTCTATTTAGGCCAATCATGTATTTGTCTACAATCATCAATACCATAAGGTTCATAATCATCATTAATAATTTCAGTAGCTACTGTGTATAAAATTATATCATCAATGATTGTTTCTTCATGATTCCACATTTCTCTTATATAATTTATGGATATTTCTTCATTTCTAGTTTCTTGTCGCTTTTCAGGGATTTCTGCCACTTTAGGGGTTTTTGCCACTTCAAGGGCTTTTGTCGCTTCTGGAACTTGTGTCTCTTCAGGAACGTCTAACTTTACTGGAGTTGATTTAGAGAAAGTGAATTTATTTTTAACTCGAATTTTATTTACATCAGAATCCTGATAATTTACTTTACTCTTTCAAGGAACTGTATCTTTTGATCTAAGTGGTTTGCCATACTTCAGTCGTGTAACAGGTGATTCAGTTGCTGCCAATTATTTAGATCATTTTTCTGAAATAATCACTCGGGCTGGTACATTAACAGCTGGTATATATGATTTTATTACCCTATTAGCATCTGTAAATACATTTGGTAACTGCTCAGCGATTGTTTGAAAATGCACTATCTTGCGCACTTCATTTTTCACACTGAGATGTGTATGGATCTAAATGAATCAAACTTGAAACCTTCCAAGAAAATTCCCGCTTTTCTTCAGGAGAAGTTTTTATTTTCCCTAGAGATGGAAAATCTGTCTCATCAAAATGACAATCTGCAAATCGTGCGGTAAAAAGATCACCCGTCAAAGGTTTCAAATATCTAATAATTGACGGTAAATCAAAACCAACATATATCCCTAAACGTCTTTGGGGACCCATTTTAGTTCTTTGAGTGGGGGCAATGGGGACCTATATAGCACAACCAAAAGTACATAAATGAGATATAATTATATAATATAATCCGGATGAGAAAGTACGTAATTTCTCTACAATAAGCTTATGGCCCGAATCATTGAAAGTAATACATAGATATTCAACATTCTTTTCATTTATAGTTTTCAATATGGTATCCATTACGCCTTATATCTTTAAAATTAAGTAGATTTCTTCTGAATCTGCTTGAATATAAAGCATCATTGATACATAATTTAGTATCATTTGGTAATTAATAACCACTATATTTATGCCCACTACCACAACTAAAACCATGTCTAAAATTTTTATAGGTATTTAGCATTCACTCCTGGGAATATTGCGGGATTGCACGAGCAGTAGAAACAATCACTTCTTTCTCTTGCTAATATTTGTTTTTACTTCTTACCACAAAACTTCTGATTCTGTAATAGTAATATATTGGGTCTTCAGATTTTAGATGCAATGCAACATCAATGACCCATAACATATAATTGTTTCTAGAAATTTAAAGTACATCAAATTTTAATTCGTAAGGTTTATCATGTTTAGATCTTCTGAATCTAAAAATCACATATATAATCAAAAGTGAACCAGAATTGCGGGACTAAAAATCACAAATAGAATCAGAAATTCTGGTCTGAAAATCATATATAGAATCAAAACTTCTGGTCTGATAAAATTTAGATTCTCACTATATATATTTCAAATATATATATATATATATATATATATATATATATATATATATACACACACGTAAAATTTAATCAAAATTAAGAGCAATAAAGTAAATAATTATAAATAAAATAATATCGGCATAACCAACTTAAGATGCACGACAATAAATAAATTGTATAAATAAAAAATGGCATAGCCAACTTGATATGTATAACAGTAAGTAAATATGTATAAATAATAAATATAGTCGGTATAGTCAACTTAATATGTATAACAGTAAATAAATATGTATAAATAATAAATATTGTTGGCATAGCCAATTTAAATGTATAATAGTAAATAAATATGCATAAACAGTAAATAATGTCGATATAGTCAACTTAAATGTAAATCAGTAAATATGTATAAACAGTAGATAAAATATATTAACAGTAAATTAAAATCAATATTATTAGATTCAAAACTTCAGGTTCTTACTGGATTTAAATTCCTGATATTTAGAGTTTTTGTCCTTTTTATATATTTTATAATCTTTAGATTGTAATATTGTATATATAAATAAAATTATATTTATTTTCTAATATGAAAGATCTAGTAAAGTAACAATCACACAACATAATAATAAATTAACTTTACTGATAACGTGTTATAAAATAAATCAAAATTAAAACTAAACAATAATAAAGCTAATGATTTGAGTAAAAGAAGTAATAAACGAATAAACAAATAAAGAAAACAAAAACGTGACAGATATGTAGGAGAGAGAGCCATCTGTAATCCACTCAGTTCATTTCTACCACTTGATAGGGGCTATTTTTTTTTTTTTTTTTGAGAAAAGGAATAATATTACCAAAGCCAAATAAGTACAAACAGACTAACAAGGCCTGTCAGCCTGGATCAACCCTTCCACAAACGGGGGGCAAGAACCTATCCAAGAGTAAAAAGGAGGGAGCCCAAGAGCAGTTTTAACCAAAGCATCAGCGGCCTTGTTAGCAGACCTAGGAACAAAAGAGAAGTTAAGAATAAACATCGAACAACTATCATGCAAAATGTCAGAAACAATCGAGCCTAATTCCGAAGGAGGGATAAAACTCTCCATAAGTAACTTAACCACACTCAAAGAATCGGACTTCACATGAACTGGAGCCAAACCCAGCTCGCAAGCAAAACGAATACCATGAAAAATAGCAACAGCTTCTGCGACTAAAGGCGAAATGTTCGCACTCAGCCGGGACGACCTAGTCGCCATGAACGACCTAAGGAGTCACAAATGATAAAGTCAAGACCAACCAGTCCTCCTCTTGTTCTTATACTCGCATCCGTATTAAGTTTGAGTGAGCCCGTGGCTGAAGGGGTCCAAGGAACAACCCGGGAAATAGCTGGGGGACGCATCGAATCATGTGCTTCGGCCGCCTGAAAATTTGCCAAAAACTCACAAGATCAATTCACCACTTCGCCAGCAAGAAGACGAATTTGACCGTGTATTGTTCGATTACGTCTAAACCAGGCTCTCCACCAAACCACACAAAGTAACTCGAAGTCATAATTAGTCAACACTGCCCTAGCTTCCATCAAGAGATCCAAAAAACTAGTCTCCTTAACTGAAGAGAGCACCAACCAAGCCACAGAAGCCTTACGAACAATCTTCAAAAGCGAGCAACCTCATACTGCGTGGAAAGTGGTTTTGACACCACGCTTGCAAAGGGGACACTACTTACTCACGTCAACACCTTTAGATGACAAATTAAAAAAATGAATGAATCCAATTAAAAGCAGCCCGTCAAATGAACAGCTTAACTTTGAGAAGGATGGACAGTTTCCAAAGATACTTCTACTAAGATTGAATTAGCTCAATTTCTGAACAACTAGGGATGGAGGAAAATGCCAAAGCCGCCTTGTACCCGCTCTTAACAGAGTAAACTCCCCACTTATCATAATGCCAAAGGAGAGAATTACAACGAACAGATGAACTTGAAGGAATACTAGGGATCGCTTCCTTATCTTCTTTGACAAAGAAACGATCGAGCAAATCAATATTCCAATTCTCAGAGGGCGTCCGTAACTGACTAACCAACAAACCCTCCCCAAGAACTGGCTGAGATAAGGCTCTGAAAGTCGTCGGACGCGGAATCCACCAGTCCTTATACACAAGAACAGACGATCCCCTCTATCCTCCATCGAGAACCCTTACAAAGCAAATCCCATCCCCAAAGAAAGCTCTTCCAAATGAAAGAGCTTGTCCGGTGCCGAGAAGCTATCAAGAAATTGCAAGAGGGGAAATAGTTGCTCTTCAAGACTCGCGCGGCCAACAAGCTTGGGTTCATAACTAACCGCCAGCACTGCTTCGCGATTAAGGCCTGATTAAAAGTAAAAAGGTTACGGAATAAGTGGTCCAATCAGACCACAGGTACATTCTCCTAAAAATAAAATAAAAAAATTCACTTTTTTTTTTCTACAATCTTCCATAATAGATGGAATTAATTAGTGGTAATATTATAATTAATTGATAAAAATTTGATGAAAATAATAACATAATTAATTGAAAATAATCCACAGTCGCCTAGCATAGCTCATTTCTTCTTATCTTATTTTGACTCTCAATTTCCATTTCACAGTCACACTTCTCTCTCTCAAGAGCTCAAACATGCAGCATATCCACGACTCTGATCAGAAACCAGTAGCACTGATAGTTGGCGTGATCGGCATGCCTGGCTTGAGTCTAGCCGAAGCCTTGAAGAGTCCCACGGCCTTAAACGGTCCCTGAAAAGTCTACGGTTCGGCTCGTCGCTCCAAGCCCACCTGGTTCCCCTCCTCCTCCGTCGCTCTCGACCACTACATCACCTTCGATGCCGCCGACACTCGCGAGAAGCTCTCCCCTATATCCGGTGAAGTCACGCACGTCTTCTAGGTCGCGATCCAGGTGCGTGAAGCCGAAGAAGACAACGTCAAAATCAACGAAGCCATGTTAGGTAATGTACTTTCTGTCTTTAAATCGGCGCCGGCTTCGCGACTCAGCTATGTAACTCTTCCAAACAGGCACCCAACACTACATGAGGCTGTATGAGCAGGCCCATTCGGCCCAACTCGTCGCTCACGATCCACCCTTTCGCGAAGACTTGCCTGACTACCCCACCCGAACTTGTACTATGCTCTTGAAGACCTCGTGGCCTCGCACGCGCCTTCTTTGTCTTACTCCGTACACCGGTCATCTATCATAGTAGGCGCGTCTCCCGGAAGCGTGTACAACGCGCTGCTCACTTTGGCGGTTTACGCCATAATTTGTCGACACGAGTGCTCTCCGTTTAGGTCTCTGGGAACCCGGTACACATGGGACCATTTTTGTGATATGTCGGATGCACGTGTGCTGGCCCAACAACACATATGGGCTGCAGTCACGGTCCAATGTAAGAACCAAGCCTTTAATTGCACCAACGGAGATGTTTTCACATGGAAGAGTCTATGGAAAGTGTTATGTGACATCTTTGATCTTGAATTTCTACCGTTTGATGAGAATGATGAGTTTGATTTTGTGGGGATGATGAAAAATAAAGGAAAAGTATGGGTTGATATCGTGGAAAAATATGGGCTACACAAGACCAAGTTGGAGGAGATTACATGTTTTGAGGCGCTCAATAATGTGTTACATTTCGGGTTCCAACATGTAAGTAGCATGAACAAAAGCCGAGAATTCGGCTTCTTTGGGTACTCCGATACGCTCAAGAGTATCGGCATGTGAATGGGAAAATTAAGAGACATGAATATCATACCTTGAAGATAAGATTCACCAGCAACATTCAAACTATCGTGCAGTTTTCATTTGAAGTGGTAATAATTCAAGTTTTAGAATAGATTTTATATTTAGAATGATGAGTTGCATAAAGAGTGCGAAAAGTTTTTCTTTATTGATTGTGGTTGGTTTTCAACAAATAAATTGCTTATATAGTAAGGATAGTCTAGTGATAACTATATCTTTTAAACTGATATTTTGAATTTGAATATCCACTCTTTTAAATAAAATTAAAAAAAAAGAAGCATGAGAAAAAAATGTCAATAATAGCATATCTGTAGATAGCTAGATAGTGGTCTATATTCTTCCAAATAGAAGCCAAATAATTACAAAAATGTACAGAAGATCCCTTTTATTGAAGGCTAATAATAATGCAAAGGGCAATTGTAATGTGTAAAAAACAATTCTCATGAATTAATAGAAGTCTATGTAGTCTCTCTCTGAAACCGCTTCACATACACCAACTGTTCAATCCAAGTATCCAACTATTCTGCCTGGAAAAATTATACAAACCATCCAAAACCAAGTTATAATTATACACTACTCTCGGTACTTTTTATCTAACGTTAACGTTCATATTTTATTTATATTTGAATATCAAATTTTAAATAGGCTTTGAAAAAGTAATGTAATTTTATCTTTAAAAAATAGTGACATCTGCATTTAATAATTTTCATTATGATTCTATAAAATGTGCGAGTTGGGAGAAGATATATACACTCACGTGGTTTTCTCTACCAGATGTGCAAGCAGGTCTTCTAGGAGGAAGTTGCTGGTGTGGGGTTCTCTGCAGACATATAATTTAGTATAGTTAAAATCTTTTTAATATAATTTAAAAATATTTTTCTATTAAAATAAATAAAAAAAATGTCCTGTGGAATTTTAAAAAATATTTAATATATACCTGTAGTTTTGGTCTGAGAGTTTCGATTGCAACTGTGGATTTCTGGTCACCTTGCTGTTCAACATTCAAACAAAAGTGCAAAAAAAGGAAAAATTAATTAATTATTTAATTAAGATTCTACCACTATACTGCTTCAATGTACATATATTAATTGACAAGTAATATCATTGAATTTATACGATAATATAATACGATAACTGTATTGTTACCAGTTACATCATCAAAATTATTGTATACTTTACCTTGCACAATGCCCAATCAGCTGAATCGAAGAAAGCACGTTCATTATCCTATATATATCCATCACAAAATTTAGATTTTAATGTTTATTTATCAATTCAATACAAAATACGATTTCATAAATTATTATACTCACCTTTGAAATTAAAGGTTTCTTCTTGGGTAATCCTCCATACTTCTTCGAACCTCCCTATTATTATTATGATTCAAAAGATATGAAGTAAATTATAAGTTTATACAACAATAACGTTTTAAAGTAAATTTATATTCATATAAATTATAATTCATTATGGCTTTGGTTACGGTTTTACAATACAAGTGTCTGACGTTAAGCAATTAATATTTATTAAATTAAAATCTAGAATTTTCCTATTGATCATTATTTATTGCATAGAGTACTTACTTTTTTTTTTTTTTTAATAACTTGGGATATCACAGTTATTTTTCAAAATTTTAATTTTTTTTAAAAATAAAGAAATCAAAATGGTTTAAAGAAAAAATTTTAAAAAAGAAATTAAAATTTTTATAAATTACTAACCCATTTTTTTTTAAACATTGATTATTTTAGTTTTTAAATAAAAAAAAGTAAATAATGTCTACCTTCTCTATTTTTAAAATATTCTTTATTTTTAATAAAGACCTACCCTGATCAACTGTTATATTTATCAATAAACGATAAAATTGACTTCATTTATAGTTAATAAAACTTCAATAAAAGTAACATAATTAGCTCAAATAAAAAATAAAAAAAAAAAAGTTCAGACGTGATTCACAACTTGTTTCTAACAAGTAACAAGTAGTGTGGAAGTTTCTACTGTGATTGCTGTGTATAATAAGTGTACACTGCCGACATTTCAAAGAATGTCTCTGATGCAACTTCTAGTACTCTAGTACTCTACAATGTTATGTTCCGTCGTGTCAGAATACTAGCCGTTCGATGTGGGACCTAACACCTTCATTTGATACAGACGCGCACATGCGACACTATACACCATTAATCCAAATTAAATAAATATCTAAAGATTTAAATCTACTACGCACTTTCATTTTTTGTTTTCTACCCTTGAAAATCTCACAACCTATCATTGTATTCGAAAAAATCCAATTTAGGAACAGAATAAAGATTTAAAAATTTAATCATATAAAACTGGCTACCAAATCCAACCAAACAAATGATTTATTAAAAAAATTAATCTTGGTTGGAATTTTTTTTAATTAAAGTTTAATACTGTAGTTATGTATCTCATGGAACGTAAAATATATACATCATATCCTATAAACTAGACAATTGATTCTATAATTATAAAAAATAGAACTTTCAACCATTCAAATGTAGCTATTTGAAATGGATGATGTGCATTTATTTTGATGGTAGTTGAGCACCAAGAAGTCTATGGATGTGATTAAATTAATTGTCTTAAAATTTTTTAGACTTTTACATATTCTTATTATATAATTTAATTTATTGTATAAATAATCTATCTATAAAATATGATCTTAACAAGAAGAGAAACTGATGGAAATGCAGCATGATCAATATGAACAATATAATTTTCTTTTTCTTTTTTTTAATTAAATTTCATCTTCCAAAAGATTATTAAACTTCAGGAGGTTTTTAAAAGTAATTTTGTGATTATTTTCTTTACGTTAAAGAAAGATTAACGATAGTTTATCGCGTAATTTAGCTAAACTCAATGAATTTATTAAACTTATTTCTAGTTTAATTGTGTACCTCATTGTCTGGGGAAGAATAGAAGTCTTGGCCTCTGCTGCAATCTGCCATCTCCTCAGCTCTCCTGTGCACACATATATATATATATACACACACATCAATATCACAGACCAGATCAATAACCAAGAAATAAATAATCAAAATCCAACCCCATATACAAAAACTCACAAAAAAAAAGGTAAAAAAACTGCAAAATTTTGGTGTATATTGTGGGTGTTTTGAGTAGTCTGTGTGTTAGATATATATATATATATATATATATACATAGAGAGAGAGAGATACTAGAGAGAGAAAATGATACCAAGAAGACAAAGTATTATAACAAAGGAAAGCAAAACCAAGTAGTAGCACTTGTAATAAAATGGGCAGGACAATTCACCAAGCTAGATATACATATATATAGAAAGCCAGTTTGTGTTTGGTGCACAAAAAACGGATAAAAAAGAAAAACAAAATTAAACAAAAAAGCAAGAAAGATCATAAAAGGATCTTGGAATTACCTTGAAGAGGAGAAAAGAGAGAGATGCAAAGAAATGGAAAGATTAAAGAAGAAGAAAAAGAAGAGACAAAGAAGAACAAAATTTGAAGGTATCACATAAAGAGAGAGAGAGAGAGAGAGAGAGAAGGTTGAGTAAATGAGTGACATAAGAATATCAATAAATCTATATTCTATTATATGAACACTCACACACATACACAATAAAGAAGATAGAAATACAATAACAAAAGCTAACCAGTTAAATATTGAGAGAGGGTAGATAAGAATAAGTTTCAAAGGTTGTTGCATCACTGGTCTCAAGTATTTATTAATTATATTAAAGTTGTATTTATTAGGTAAGTTTTTCATAAATTTTCCGGTCGTTTCAAACTTTATGTTAAATCTTATTTAAGCTAACGACAAATTCTTTAAAATTCATAAACAATATTTTAATAACATTCGTCTAAAATTTGAATTCTTTGTGTTAAAACTGAAATCTCTATGGTAAATTTTGTTTATATATACAAGTTAATGTCAAATTACAGTTAAAATATCAACATCAATTTGGTCCCGGCTAAAACCACATAGTGCCGTACTACCACGTGAAAACATCACTTATTTATTGGTATCCTCCAACATTTTCCTCCCACATATTTCCCATCTGTAAATGTGAACAGTGATTTCATTGTTTTTTTTTTCTTTTTTATTATGTTTTAAATCAAGTACCAAAAAAAAAATAATAATAATAAAGTAATGATTTTCTATTCTTTTTAATTGGTCAATTGATCATTTTTTGGATCTTTGACTTTTTGTAATTTTTAATTTGAAAAAATAAGAACGTGGGTATAAATTATAAGAACTTTAGATTTTAATTGATTAAGAGAAAACATTTGACAATTTCAGTACATAAACTTGTGTAGGTATATTATACGATAATAGTTCTTAAACAAAACAATTGTGATTAATTATAATAGTTCTTAAACAAAACTATAATTAATAAAATCGTCAGGTTATATCAATTTAAAATTTTAACTTTAACATATATCCATTCATTTTCTTATAATTTAACGATAAAAAAAAGTAAATGAAGTCAAATTAAATGACTACCATTAGGTTGCAAGAAAATAAACGAATGTATGGACGTTGAAATTATATATTTTAGTTAAAATTTTAATAAATTAATCTTTCACAATACATACAAACTATCTTTGTTTCGATTTATCAAACACCAAATTCCAAATTATCTTTTTTTTTTCCTCAAACCTTGATTTTGATAACCCTTGTTCATTAATCATTAATATGAATTTAATGTAATATAAAGTAGTTTTTACATGTTTTTGTTTTTCAGTGAATAGTATTAATTGCTAATGTTAATTAATGTAGGTAATCTCCTATCTTATATGTGTTGAGAGGTAGTTATTTGGATTATACTTACTAGCATCACGTGATTTCGACATATTGCAACAGACTCCTCAACTGTTTAAAAAAAAAGTGTAAATACTATTAAAGAAATGATCATATATGTCATTAGTACTTCTAAAATGAATTCTAAAGAAATATGAGTCTGTAAAAGATATGTATAAGTATATATATATATATATTGGATAGATGTTAAGTATGTAACTCTCCAATCTCCACAAATGAGAGTTACAAAATGGGGATTTCAGTTCTATATATTATCAATTAATCTCATTATTTTCTCAATAGAAATAATAATTAAAAGGGTGAAAAGAATAGGATGTGGCCAGTACAATTCAAACTATAATTACATTTATTATATAACAAGAGCTCCTCTTACTTTTGGAGCACAACTTACAATCATCATATTACACATTTATAACAAAGACTTGCAAACCAGCAAAGCTTGAGCTGGTTTTTAATTATTGATTTTCACAATTGACCAATTCCAATTTCCATTCAATTTTGCCTTTGCAATAATGGATTGGAATTTCAATAGTACCCTATTGTGTACAAACTTGCAAAGATATTTTCAAATACTATCACTAACTAAAATCAAATAAAATACTATTTGAGTGTTATTATTAAGGTTTGATCTCCTCCAGAGCTGTTTGGAGGGAGATTGAATGGTTAAGATCACCTCCAATATGAATGTTATGTTCACCCATTGGAATTCTTCGAATTCCGAACCGATCAACGATGCTGAGATGCTTGCAGACATGAATATCAACCTTAACAGTTTGTTGTGACCCTGCTAGGACATGAACTTTGTGGAAACCTATAAGTTGCTTGGTTGCAGACCATTTTCCGGCTGGTGGGGTCGAGAAAACTAGAAGGGTATGGGTTCCATCCATGTCTCCAGTGTTTTTAACATCAACGTGGACACCCAACGAGGGTGTGTTGCAGTTTGTGTGGGAGACTCTAATTCCATTGCCTAAAATGGTGGAGTTTTTTTCCAGGGTGTAGAGGCTTGTTGTTGTGAGGGGTACAGAGACCTGTTTTGGAGCTGCTTTGGCTAATGTGTGTGCAAAAGTGGTGTAGCTCAGTCCATGCCCAAATGGGAAGATAACTGGGCCCTTGTAGAATCTGTAGGTCCGACCAGGGTAGCCTCTTGCTGGGTCTGCTCGCAGGCCCATGTTTGTCATTGGAACCTTGGCTAGGTAATCGTGTGGATACCAAGTCATTGGCAGCTTCCCTCCTAAAAGCAAAAACATTCAAACTCAAAATATGATAACGTTTGTTGCAAGGTTTTAAGAAATAGAACCCAAACCTATTAACCTCTAGTCATGTTTGAGTCAAGTTTACAGGTCTGGATCTTAACATGATATTAGAACCAGTTTTATCAGAAATCGAGGCTCGATTCCTTTATTTGACAGAAATTGTCAACAATATGTATCGATATGGTAATATATAAAGTAGATTACCTGGGTTTGCAGTTCCAAATAAAACATCAGCAATGGCAGTACCACCAGCTTGTCCAGGATAACCAACCCACAAAATGGCACTAATACGAGGATCGTTTTTAGCAAAGGACACGTCAACAGGGCCACCACACATCAAGACCAAAATAGTAGGGCCTCTTGAGGCCCTGGCCACTCGCGAGACAAGCTCTTGTTGGTGTCCAGGCAAGAAAAGCCCGACCCTGTCTTTAAACTCTGCTTCTATGGACTGGTCGAGCCCCATTACCAGGACCGTGGCATCAGCATGGCGGGCTGCCACCTCTGCCGCCCCGATCAGCTGGTTCTCGTTGCAAGCCACGTTTCTGCAACCTGCCTGGTGAATTGTCCTAGCATATCTTGCAATGCCTTGTAAAGGACTAGTGTAACCACATGCAACACCTGAAAGTTGTCAAAAGTACATGATCAGCATCACTCTGTTCAACTAGTTTGCAGCAGAAAATAATTGTTTTTTTTTTTATATAAATAAAATAAAATACATGTATGACATAATTTTGAGATTTCCGTTCTAAAATTAGTTAGAAACCTTCTTTTGATGCAAATTTCTCCTTTATTTATCAAGAAACATCAATAAAATTAACTCCATTAATTTTTTTTATGGACCTAAGTGAACAAAAAATTGGAAATACTTAGCATACCTGCATAGTTGCCAATCATGGTCACAGTAACATCAGAATTGGGCCCAATGACAGCTACAGTATGATGCAGCCTTGTAGAGAGTGGCAAAGCTCTCCCAGAGCTTTTCAACAAAACAATGCCTTGTCGGGCCGCCTCGAGAGCTAGCTGTTGGTGGGCCGGGTTGCAAACGTGGCTTGGGCCAAGATTTCCGAACGGTTGCGCCGTAGGCGCTCCGTCGAACATCCCCAGCCTCATCTGAACCGTAATTGTGTTGGCTAAGGCCAGGTTGACGTCCTCCTCGCTTAACAACCTTCTCTGTATGGCCCCCTCCGTGTGGAGCGCAAGGAATGGGCCACAGTCCAAGTCCAAACCTGCAAAAGTCGGTCCAATTGGCCCAAATAAAGATTCGAATCGATGATTACCGACTGGCCCAAAAAGAAAATAAACAGGTAGAAGCCCAAACAAAAAAATTGAAGAAATATTAACAGTTTAGCTAACCTGCTTTGATGCTGCCTGCAGCGGCTTCTTCTGGTGTCTTGGTATAGTGTTGATTGTCATATAAAACCCCAACAGAGTCGCAGTCTGAGACAATATAACTGTGAAGCCCATCAAAAATAACAAAAAGTTAAGTGTCAGCGGGTGATGAAAATTGATGATAACTAAGTGGACTTTTCTGAATTGGGCCAGCCCCAATCTATAGGCCCATCATGACGTATAGAGTGTGTTATACTGACCCAATCCAATAGATATACCCGTACAATGTGCAAACCGGTAATTCCGTAAAAGAAACACGTGCGAAATCCTACACTTGTAGTTGTTTTGTACATAGAGTGTGTGATGGGTTCCACGAACTCACCCGTTGAGCCTCCATTGACCTCTGATGGTGTTTTTGAGGATATCAGGATCAGCACAAGTCGGTTTTCCATTAACTTGATTGTAAGAACACATAACACTAGCAACTTTCCCTTCCACTACACATGCCTTGAATGGTACATTATATGTGTCTTCCAAGTCCTGCTTGCTCACCTGCATTTTATCAACCCAAATTAATATTTTTTAATATTTTTATCATAATTTTTAATTAGTGTTAACATATATTGTTGTGTTAATGGAAGTTGAGTGGATCGGCATTAAATCTCTCACATATATATCAACAAGATTATAAGTTGTAACAAAAAAATATCTTCTTGTTTGACATTGACACAACCCATTAATACATTTAATAACAAAAATTGATAACATTTAATAATATCGATATCATAAAAATAAAGGAGAGCCACTAAAATCTAAAATATGGTCATTTTCAAGATAAGATTCCAATTAATAGCCAATATTTATTAGGGATACTAGAATGCTTATTTGAGATGCGAAGACAAAGAAAGTGGAAATAAATTGAGTTCATGGGTATCTTCTTGGTTGTTGATATAAAATCTTGACAGCATAACTAATTATTGAACTATATAATATATATAAAATATGCTTGCATGTGAGTCTAATTTGTGACAGCTAAATAAAACGACGTGTCGTAGAGCTACTAAACTACTTATAGTTATAGATAATAATAAGTACGCCTGTGTGGTCCATGGCTTAATAATTAACTATAATCTATTAGAATTTTATATGATACGTGCAAGTCTGCAAGATATGCAAGCACCAGTCGTTTTTCAAGTTACAAATCTTGCAATAAAAATGACATGTAAAATTTCCGACTTTTGGCTTATAAATAATTCAACTTTATCACTAATCTAGATGTTTTTTATTTATTTAGGTAACACTACACACATATACATACTCCCTAGACTGACATATTAATGCATAAAATATATTTAATTATTATTTTTTTTTTTTGTGTTTCCATAAAGTAGACAAAATTTTGAATGATTTATTTATTTATTTTGTTTATAACGTCCTATTTTAAGAAATATGTTGATATTTTTTTTTCTAATAAAAGAGGTTAAATTCTTACCCTAGCATTAAAGTGGTATCGATCCATGCCATTCCAATTATCAAGATCATAGGCCGTGTAATGTTTACAACAAGCAGCCACCTTGAGTCTGTTTCCAGCTCCGTTACCTTGGAGTCCTCGGACGTAGCTGGCGGCATATTTTCCGGCCAGAACGGGGTCTTCTCCGGGAGTCTCTTGGCCACGGCCCCATCTCGGGTCCCGAAATATGTTCACATTCGGACTCCAATATGTCAAACCAGCCATTCCTCCGTTGTACATTGCTCTTGCTTCATCAGACACCACCTAAGATAATACATCCACACAAGAGTGATTTTACATCAAAGTTAATTAAAAGAATGGATTTTATGAATTTTACGTATCATTTTATCTTAATAGGAACCAAATGCATATGTATATATATTTATATTTATTAATAGTCAAAATTATAATTACATATATAAATTTGAAAAAACAAATTTACTATATCTTTAAGTTGTTGAAATTGATAGGTATATTGAAAATGAGACCGAGGCAAAAGTAGCCGCAGAACAGTTGTGCACGCAAATGCTTGCAAGTTGGTCTCCACTTTCTTTCTTCACTGACTCACTGTTGTGTGTGTCGCTGTGCTGAACTTTAATTTGCTCATAATTTGTATATATCTTATATATAAATGTAATGGCCTTTGTCAGTTTTAGTAGTTAAATACAATAATTAAATTACTGTTATATATTTCACTTTCTCATTAATTGATATTATAATGATTCATTTGAAGACTCTAAATGCATGGTTAGGGCAACATATAGTATCTTCAAGTTGCAGAAAACTCATAAAAGCCAAAACTAACCAACCCACCAAAATGATCTGTATAGAGATAAATAAGATATATAATGTTCTGTTTGTGATGATGGCATATTCAGAATCATCATATATATATATATATATATATATATAGAGGTATGGGGTATTATATAGATTATATAACTTTAAATTATGAATTAGAAAATAAAATAATAATCATCTCAGGACAAAAAAAAATTGTATTTTAAAATATAATGTATTGACCCAATAAATTATGTACATGTATTACAAAATTTTCATGTCCAATAATATAGAGCGAGTTTGGAATAAATAGAACCGTAGAATTTTTATGTAATAAATTATGTCATTTTCTAATGTAGACGTGCTAATATAAACTCAATTTATAATAAATATGAAAGTCGATAACAAGAAGATAAATCAAGAAAAGGGACATTAGTGGCTTTGGCCTTTGTGTATAAGTTTAGCAAAATTTGTAAGATAACAAAATAAATAAATAAAAAATGAAGAGAAATAAATGGAAAAAAATCGTTACCCGTCCAATTTCCTCCCACAAAGATTGATTGAAGGAAGCAGCGGTGGTGATGACTTGAGGGAAGCTAGTGGCACCAGGGAAGGCCCCACCAAACTTGGTTCCGGGACCCACATTGGAAACACCATGAAGAGCTTCGGACCACCACTCGTACCCTTGAATGCCCAGCCTAGGCACAGAAATGGCATTGTTCACGAGCAGCCTGATCTTCTCCTGCAACGTCAGCCGTCCGATCAGGTCCCTCACCCGGACGTGTATCGGCAGCGAGCCCCTGCAGAATCGAAGGGTCCTCGTGACCCCATTTCCCGGGTCGCATGCAAACGGGACACGCGAGGACTCCACCACCACAACAGTAGTGGTCAGGGAGAATAATGAAAATATGAAAAGTGTAGCAAAGAGCGAAAAGTGTTTGATGAAATTAGAAATGGAGCGTGACATGTTTTCGAGAGAGAGAGAGTTGTTGTTGGTGTGTTTTGGTGTTTGTTATGTGAAGATTAAAAGAGTATTTATAGAGGAAGGTTGCGTCTAATTAAGTTCGATTCATGGATTGAGTTTACACGTCGTCGAAGATAAACACATTACACATTCTTTTCACTAAAAGAGAGAGACAGGGAGATGGGTGTACCAAGTGAGTGAGTGCAATACGCAGCTAGCAGGTTGTGATTTGGTGACCCAAAAGTTTGATAAATAACACAAATTGAAAATATAAGTTGAGATGGTTCAGTAATAAACATATTACACTCAGCATCAATAATAATGTGGGTTCGGATCATAATTTTTAAAAATAATAATAAATAATACAGAGAGAAAGTGAGAGAGAGAGAGATAGAATTAGTAAAAAACTAATTTACCCATAACCTAGCTAAAAAAAGAAGATGAAACCATAACAGGAAATGTATATAAAAAAAAAAAACGTTAGAATAAAAGGTCACGGATGTGGGAATCTCTGTTCTTTTATGAAATAGCTGACTGGTCTGTCATGTTACCACCACTTAAATGAACAAATTTATAAATAAAATATAAAATAATCGATTTTTTTTTTATATATATTAACATTAAATTTCGTTGGTTCTATTTGTATATATTTGCTATATAATTAATTGTATATTATAGACCAGTCTAGTTTGAAAAAATCTACAGCGCATCAAAATTTTCATAATTTCAGGAGAAGACATTTCTAGTTCAATTTCTAAACTAAAAAACAGTTTTTTTTTTTTTTTTTTTTACATTTTATTTTGTTGTTAGAATACAACAGAATATGCGAAACCTCCCAAACTCTATTCGGTCATGAGATTTTTTACGTAACTATAAGAGATCTCAGGCGTTAAACTAGGTACTAGTCAATTTTTTTTTTATTTTTTTTTAACATTTTAGCTCAATCTTATATAAGATCTTAAAACTAAATAAAAAAAAAAAAAAAAGGGATCGAAACTGATCAAAAGAGAGAAAAAAAACAAGAAACTTTAACGAAAGCTGATATTTTGAAAACGAATCCAATTGGTTTCTTGTAGAGTACTAGCTAGTTAGTAGTCGTCATGTTTTTTTTTTTTTTTTTTGGTTCTTGTCAATAGTGAGGCTGCATGCTTGTTGGCGTAAAAACTTTAATCAAACACGTGATATTAACTTGCAGTTTATTTGACCAAAATACTATATATATTATGATCTCGTGACTGCATATATGAGTTTTCCACCACTGATCAAACGTGAACTTTTATTTGTCTTTGTTAATTAATTTTACATTAAAAGAAAGAAAAAGTATGTTGTCTGTTTTTGGTGACTTTTTTTTTTTCTTTCTTTTTTTCAACCTGTGAACCGCCCAGAACAGCTTATTGAGTAGATGAGAAGTATCATTCACTTAATTATATAACAGGTTTGTTTTGTCTTTAATATAAAGGATTTTTTTTTTAATATAATAATTTAGTATATGTAAATGGTGGTTGACCCAGTTAAGATAATCATATACTTATAATAAGAATTAGTTCGTGAATTAGGACCCAGAAAAATATAATATGGGATATGTTTTTATATTTAATTATAATAGAAGGTTCATTTGCATTTAATTTGATAAAAGTATAATCATATCAAGGACTGAAATTATATCCAAATAATGGGGTTTTGAAAGTTGAAAGCTTTATGTTGGCTGCTAATAATAAATGAGAGCTAGACTTTTAGTGTCAACAAGGACTATAGACAACAATGATGTTTAATTTAATTCAAACAAAAGAGATAATATTTTCAACTACCTTTAATATTTTTCTTTGATAACATATTTCAACCACTTTTATTATTCGTTTATTGGAACGGTGGGTATCCATTGATATCAACTTTATATTATAAATATATGTGTGTGTATGCACGGATTAGCACATTTTTATAATTAGATTATGATAAAAAGCAGAGAAGAAAGTCTTTTAAAATTTCAATAAGAAAAAAAATATGATTACCTTTACTTGTTTTTAAATAATTCTTAAAAATTTATATTATAAAGGTACATTTAGTAAAAATATCAAAAAATTTCATTTGAAGTATCTAAAAATTATTAAAATTATCGAAATAAAAAGAGAATTTTGTCTAATTTTTAAATTTTATGGGTTGACGTGTAGATTCAATCAAACTTCATGATAATGAAATATATATATATATAGAAAATCATTCCCTCCTTTGAGCAAGGTGATAAAGTTAATCCAAGATTGGTCGATAAAAGCAGCAAATGTTTGAGTAAAACAAAAGACAAGCAATATAGACAATGACAAGTAGCATAAAGAATGATGATGATAACACAAAAACAACTAATATTAAAGCTTTTCAACTACTATTAATAGAACTGGCCATGGAGGGTTACAAAATTAATCATCTTTATTGCATCAAACTAGTACTATTTTATTCTTTGTATCAGCAAGCTAGTTACAAGCACAGTTGTGCCAGAAAAACCTTAAAACGATTTCTCAGAGAAAAATCAAACTGTCTTTTCATTTTTTTCTGTTATTTCTGGGCTTGAAAGTCAAGTTCAAGTTTATACAGGTTGTGGGACACTTATTGTTGGATCAAATCATTATGGATTTCTCTGTCAGCTTGCTTCCACTGCAAGCCGGTTCAGTGATCTGTTTGGATTTTTGCTATTTATTTATTTTCTATTTTAATTGTTTTGTTGAGATTACAGTGAGAGAGATTATCGGAACCTAGCAAGATTGAATATCTATTACTAAGGTCCGGACATCTACTTCTATAGTAAAAGTCATTTACTCCCAATACGGGGAGCTGTTTACTGACAACAGGAGAGAGGTCTACTTACATTAATTGCGCTTTTATATATAATGTCAGCAAAACCGTCTATTCTTGATACGGAAGAAGTCTATCCATATTAATTGCGCTTTTATATGCAATGGTAAGACAATATATAGATAACGTGATTATATCTTTGGTAGCTTAAAATCGCTTGTGAGACTCCACTACCAAGGTAAATAAACAACGGTAATTTTTACTATTTTATTAATCTATTATATTATGGTGTGTTTGGCAATATTATTATTGTATACAATACTTTTTAGTTTATCTTAAATTTAAAACAGCAAATTTTAATATAAATACTATTTATTAATAGTTTTGATATTTGTTACTTGGGATGTGAAAAAATTGTATTACAAATTAGAATGTGTAGCCTTATTTTATTTTATTGGAAGTAAAAATTATTTTGGTTCCTAATTTTTTTTTTAAATTATTACTTTTTGATTGATATATATATATATATATATATTTAATTCGTGTGATCTTTAACTTTTCATAAATCCATCAAGTTAGTTAACAGTTAATCAAATTTAATAGTTTTAGAGGTATTTCAGTTTTTAGATACAAAAATAAAAATTAAGGTTTAAAAATAGATAAAAAATTATTAAATTAAATTAAATTCTAAAAATAAAATAATAAAAATTGAAAAAAATAAATAATAGAAAAAATAATAATTTTTAAAAATTTTGTAAATAAATTTGCAAAAGAGATTTTTTGATTTCACATAAATTAAAGGGTTCATTAATTGTAAATTTATTTACTAATTAACACATCATATGTCATGTGTGTTGAAATTTGGGGGAAATATCTAGCATTACTCTTGAAATAAATACCCACCATCTTAAAATTATTTTAGGATCACTAATCAACCACCCTTTAATTTATGTGAAATAAAGTAATTTTTCTTTTCTTTTTTTGAAAAAAGAAAAATTAGGCAGTTTTAAATATTAAAAAAAAGGAAACTCTTTTGCAACCAATGAAGTGTGTTATATATGGTTGTCCTATTTCGAGCTATTTGTTTTTATTCAGGAAATCACATGGTTGGTTTATTCATTTGATAATATTAAAATATATAAATAAAAGGTTGTCTCGGCGGTTGCTTGTGGTCGTTGCCATTTGCCAACTAACACATTTCTATCATCCAATTAATCTTCGATCTGTTTAAGTTTTCCAATGACTTTTTCTTCATTGGTGGGGCTCAGTTAGCTTTATGATTCGATAGACATGCATGGACAGTTAAGGAAGAATGTGATTGATTGGAGAATTCGGCCAAAAATGGGTCCCACATGCTTAACTGGACGGATTGAGTTCAAATGGAGTTTCTCTATTGACTGACGAGAGTTTTATCTAAATAATATCTCAAGAGAAGAGGATTAGTTAGTTAGAGTACGTGTGGTTCAACCGAAGTTTAGATCAGTGGTTCATGGTCCTGATTCGACATAATATGTGTAGGTGTAGGGACATGTTTTTTGGATGAGAATAAGAAGATTTTATATATCTGGAAAATTATCCATCATATATGGATATATTGAAACCACCCAACCAACCTCTGTGTGTGTGAGTGGACTGTGCCTGTGGAGGATAGAGCTGCTGCATGTCTCTCTTGCATGCATGAACAACAATGGCGTGCGGGGATAAACTTGATTAGAGATATCAACATTCTTATCCTCATTAAATAAATAAAAAATAATACTATAAATTGACGTATCAGATAATTCTGCCAACTAATCATCGTATTTTTTTTATTGCCTTATCTTTTAACTTTCTCAAAATTCTTAGGAAACCAAGCTCTTTATTCAAATTTTTTGAAAAAAAGGAGATTCAATTGAATTTGAGATTACCAAAAAGTTAACGACCATAGAAAGAAAGAAAATTCATGTTATAGATTACAAAAAAGTTACTGGCATGACATGACATGTATTATGATGCTTTAGGGGACAAAATTGGATTATTAAGATAGAGTGGGATGCAGTGTGAATGTAACAAAATGGTAACTACGTACATATTTAAGAGATTCTAACTTGTAAGGTTAAATCTCACACCCCAAAAATTAAATAAATACGTTAATGGATTGTCATGACGGGGGTTTTCAAGTTTTTGGGTGTTTTTAGGCCTTACTATATCGACCAAAGCCTTGGTTTTTAATTAAAAATAAGGGAAAATTTTAATTTAATCCCTATTTTATGATAAAACATTACTTTATTACTTATATTTTTTTTTTGTTCGTGTGGTCCCTAATAATTTTAAAATAGATTAAATTGGTTATTCTGAGCAACTTTTTAATGATTAACCATCACAAAATTTTCTAAAAGACAGTTTTATCCTTGAAGAATTTAATTAATATAATTATAATTTTACCTACAAATTAAAATATTATTAAAAAAATTCAAATTAAGTTATTTTATTAGAAAAATTAACATTTAAAAAAGTAAAGAATTAAAAAAGATTAAAAACTATTAAAAAAATAAAATAAAATAAAATAAATGAAGAATAAGGACATTTCCTTTAGTTTTTTTAAGGGATATTATCAAAATTTCCCTATAGTTTGATGTATTCGTTAAAATTCCCCCTCTAATTTCATTTTTAACTAAAATCCCCTCTTAGTTTTGTGTATTCGTCAAAATTTCCCCTACCGTCAGTTTTAATTACTAAAATACTATTAACCGTTAACTTTTCAGTTAGGTATATTATTAAAATTCCCCTATAGCTTCATTTACAGTCAAAATTTCTCCGTAGTTTCATTTTATAGTCAATTTCCCCCATACCGTCAGTTTTAATTACCAAAATACTTTTAACCATTAACTTTCTGTTAAAAACTTTAGGGCACCAAGGGTATAAAGGTAAACATTTATATATATATATATATATATATTAAATTAAAATATTTTAATTTATAATGTAAATGAATCTCTACCGTCCATAATATGATAACATTAGAGATCAAATATAAAAAATTTAAAAAGTTGGATTTCTGTCGTCCATAAATGGACGGTGGAGATCATAAATACAATTTTTTTTTTAAAAAAAATTACAAATAAAAAGATGGATCTCCACCATCTATCTCCATATTATGATGGATATTAGAAATCAAATTTAAAATATTAAAAATTTAAAAAATTTAAAAAAGTTGAATCTCCACCGTGCATAGATGGACGGTGGTCGGTGGAGATCATAAATACAATAATTTTTAAAAAAATTACCAAATTTTTTTTAAAAAAAATTAAAAAATTAAAAATAAAAAGATTGATTTCCACGTCCATCTCCATATTATGATGGACATTAGAGATCAAATCTAAAATATTAAAAAAATAAAATAAGTTGGATCTCCACCGTCCATCTATGAAAGCGTCAGTTTTAATTACCAAAATACTTTTAACCATTAACTTTCTGTTAAAAACTTTAGGGCACCAAGGGTATAAAGGTAAACATTTATATATATATATATATATATATATATATATATTAAATTAAAATATTTTAATTTATAATGTAAATGAATCTCTACCGTCCATAATATGATAACATTAGAGATCAAATATAAAAAATTTAAAAAGTTGGATTTCTGTCGTCCATAAATGGACGGTGGAGATCATAAATACAATTTTTTTTTTTAAAAAAATTACAAATAAAAAGATGGATCTCCACCATCTATCTCCATATTATGATGGATATTAGAAATCAAATTTAAAATATTAAAAATTTAAAAAATTTAAAAAAGTTGAATCTCCACCGTGCATAGATGGACGGTGGTCGGTGGAGATCATAAATACAATAATTTTTAAAAAAATTACCAAAATTTTTTTAAAAAAAATTAAAAAATTAAAAATAAAAAGATTGATTTCCACGTCCATCTCCATATTATGATGGACATTAGAGATCAAATCTAAAATATTAAAAAAATAAAATAAGTTGGATCTCCACCGTCCATCTATGAAAGGTGGAGATCATAGACACAAATTTCTTTTAAAAAAAAATTTAAAAAATTTAAAAATTAAAAATAAAAAGATGGATCTCCACCGTCCATCTCCATATTATGATGAATATTAAAGATAAATTTAAAATGTTAAAAAAATTAAAAATTAAAAAAAGTTGGATCATAAACACAAATTTTTTAAAAACAAATTACCAAAATTTTTTAAAAAAATTAAAAAATTTATAAAAAAAAAAATGAATCTCCATCGTCTATCTCCATAGATGGATAATAGAGATCATAAACACAAAATATTTTTTTAAAAACACATAATTAAAAAATAGACCTCCGCCATCCACCGTCCATATCCAAAGATTTGAAAATTTTTAATTGTTCAATATTTTATATTTGATCTCTATTGTCCATCATATAATGGATGATAGAGATTCATTGATATTATAAATTAAAATATTTTAATTTAACATATATAGATATTTACTTTTATATCCTTGGTTCCTAAAGTTTTTAATAAGAAAGTTAATAGTTAAAAGTATTTTGAAAATTAAAACTGACGATAGGGGAAAAATTAACTATAAAATAAAACTACGAGGGGGATTTTGACCATAAATGAAACTATGAGGGAATTTTGATTAATATATCAAATTATAGGGGGGTTTTAATAATATGCCTAACTGAAAAATTAACGGTCAATGATATTTTGGCAATTAAAACTGACGGTTGGGGGGATTTTGACGAATACAACAAACTACAGGGGGGATTTTAGCCAAAAATAAAACTAGAGGGGGGATTTTGACGAATACACCAAATTATTGGGGATTTTAATAATATCCCTTTTTTAATTCTCCATTTTATTTTTTTATTTTTTAAGCAGTAACATTTCCTTTAGTTTTTTTAATTCTCCATTTTATTTTTTTTTATTTTTTGAGCAGTTTTTAACCTTTTTTTTTTTTTACTTTTTAAATGTTAATTTTTTAATAAAATAACTTAATTTGAATCTTCTTTTAACAAGTTTTATATTTTTATAATTTAGTTTAATTTTATTTTATTAATTAATTAATTTATATTATATTTTAATTAGAAGGTAAAATTGTGTTGGGGTTTATACCCTAAAGACTTGTAATTGTAAATGAGATTAAACATTAATAAAAGTAGTTATTATTTATTCAAATAAAAGTAGTTTATTTAAGTTCATACGTTTATATAATGTGCGCGTAACATCTAAGATTGCAAAATGTAATCTCAATATGAGTATATGAGAGTCATATACAAGATGATTCATTTTAGACTTGCAATCTAAAGAGTCTGTGGAGAGCAAACAAAGTTAGGTACTTAGTTTGCGGTTGATTTACTATTGCGGTCCATTCTATAATATACAATGGTTTTATCCTAGGTCACTGTTGACGTTCGAATATGGTCAACGGAATTATTAGTGATTAATGATAATTTGAAGGGTAAAAATTAATAAAATGGATTGACACAAGGATTTTTAAAGTGGTTCGGCTTACAAGGAATGCCTACATCTACTGTTCTTTATAATATTTAAGTCGAGCTCGCCGAGTGAGTGTGCGGAGGTTGCTTTATGTGTTTTCTTTCTGAGAAAATTTGTAACCCTTTTAACAGAGATGATTCGTCCATTTTATAGTGTGAAGGGATAGAAGTCATTCTGTTTTACATGGAGTCTAATTACATGAATTAAGGGCTAAATTATATCCCTAAAAATCATAATCTGATTTGAATATAATTGCTGGGATTGGGGAATTTGAGATTGATTGGAAATTCGCTAGCCGACCGAATAGAATTCCTATATCCTAAGGATTTTTCCTTTGATTAGGGCTTTGAGCTGCGTGCCACACGGGCTGGGCGTTCTGCGATCTGCTACCAGACTGTTGGTGAGGGGTGGCGCTTGATTCCCTCAGGTTTTATATTACTGGTCGCTTCACATAGAGTTTCCTTTGCTTATTGGGCCTTATGTTTCCGCCATAATTCATATGGGCTTTATTGACTTGTTTGGGCCTGTTGGGTATTTCAGCGTTTTTGGGCCTACTTAGGCCTTGAGTGATTCGGCACATAACAATCACTCATGTAGTTGACATGAGAATAGAGGCACATTATATAATGAGATCATATAGGACTAGACCACGATTTATATGAATATGTTACTAAGATCCGTTTAGTAGATGAGATTCATATATATCGACATATGATGACTATTTATGGGTCATCTTAATCTTTAGTGTCTTATCAACTCCTTCATGTTAGATCGTGGCTTTTGATTTACCATGAGTGAGATCAGCTATAGTTTTCTTGATCAACACTGCTGTATTTTGGAGTTACGGTTTGGCTTGTGGTTGAGAATGTCTAAACACAATATCGGAATCCACTCCTTGACTGAAGTAAATGAGTAGTTCCTTTAAGAGTTGATTCAGAATTTGGACAATTATAAGGCCTCTCCTTCTTTCGTAAGGAAGATATGATTTAATTTTTTATTATATAATCAAAATGGTAACTATGTACACATTTAAGAGATTCTAACTTTTAAGGTTAAATCTCACACCCTAAAAATTAAATAAATAAGTTAATGGATTGTCATGAGGGGGGTTTTCAAGCCTTACTATATCGACCCAAGCCTTGGTTTTTAATTAAAAAATTAGGAAACATTTTAATTTAATCCATACTTTGTGATAAAACATGACTTTATTACTTATATATTTTTTTTTATTCATGGGGTCCCTAATATTTTCAAAATAGATCAAACTGGTCATTCTGACCAACTTTTTTACGGTCAACCATAACAAAAGTTCCTAAAAGGCAGTTTTATCCTTGACGAATTTAATTAATATAATTATAATTTTACCTACAAATTAAAATATAATAAAAATAATAAAATAATATTAAATTAAATTATAACAACTTAAAAATATAAAAATTGTTAAAAAAAGATTCAAATTAAGTTATTTTATTAGAAAAATTAACATTTTAAAAAGTAAAGAATAAAAAAGATGAAAAGTTGTTAAAAAAATAAAATAAATGGAGAATTAAAAAAACTAAAGACATTTCCTTTAATTTTTTTAATTATCCATTTTTTTAGCATTTTTTTTTACTTTTTTAAATATTAGTTTTTTAATAAAATAACTTAATTTGAATCTTCTTTTTATATTTTTCATTACATAATCAACGATGCTTAAAGGAAAAGATATAACTAGAGGGGTATAACGGACATTGTGACCTAACTCTAGCTATGAACTATTTGTGGAGGATCACACCATATGTAATTAGTTGTATCAATGGATACTGAGATTTTAGACTGTGTAAAACATCTACAGTTTTGAGAGTTTAGCTTCAAATTTTTAGTGGAATAACTCTGAAGTTAATAATTAAGGAATATTAATTAAATAGGTTTAATTAATATTTCTAAGTATTACTGGAACTCAAAACTGTAGGTCCATTAGGTCCCCTTGCTAGCCCTTAAGGTTGTTGGTAACAAGGTTCACGGTAAATTAATTGGATAATCCAATTAATATTGTTACGAATGTAACGCGGTTTATTAAAGAGAATTAATTAAATAATATGATTATTTAATTAATAATTTAATAATTTAGAATTATTAATTTAACTATTAAATGAGAGGTTATGATTTCGAATCTTGATAAAAGGGAAAGTTAAATAATTATATTATTTAAAAGTCCCTAGAGGTCAAAAGTTTAAATCTCTCTAGGTGATTAAATAAAAAATAGAATTGAGAATTCTATTTTGACTTGGTCAAATCCTAGAGATTAAATGAATATATAAGTTTTATGTTCTTTTAATTCACAGGCAAGCTATTAGTTTTGCCAAGAAAAAGAAAAACTAAAACTTTAGACACATTAGTGTTCGGCCAAGGCAAGAAAAGGAAAGAAAAATAAAATTTTTTTTCCCTCTCCTCTCTCACCCAAGCTTGCGTAGCCGGCCATTGAAGAAAGAAGGATTATTTCTCCTTTTGCTTGTGATCTCTCTTACATCTCTGTATTCATGATGTGCCCACACATGCGTTGTCAGACTGCGGGTCATAATTCGAAAGATCTAGTGATATCAAAAGGGATCATATCATTCAAGAAACAAATAAAGGTAATCTTATATCTTTTTTAAGTGGCATATGTACAAAATCGATAGTTTTGAAAAGAATTTTCAAAAAGACAAAAAGAAAAATTTTAAAATCTCGTCTAAACCTCCGCTGTGCGATTTTCTTTTTCCTACAAATTGCAATTTTACTAATTGAATTCTTTAAGGCAAAACTATCTTTGAAAAATTATGTTATAGTTAACCGTCAAAAAGTTAATCAGAAGGATCAGTTTGATCTATTTAGAAAATGTTAGAGACCATGTGAACCAAAAAAGGAAAGATAAGTAAAAAAATTATGTTTAAATAAAAAGTAGGGACTAATTGAAGTTTCTCCAAAAAATAATAATAACTATTGGGTTTGTTAAGAGTTACTAATTAATGTTATTATTTATTTATTTATTTATTGTTAAATAAATTATAGTTGTCCTATTCTATAGGAACACTATTGATTCCTATTCTATGGGAACACTGTTGAAGTCTGTAGTGTTTTTTCTTTTTTATAAGAATACCCCAGTAGTGGAGAAAGTGTGTTAACTGTGGACTAGTTGATCCCATAAATTCTGATTAGTTTGTTTATATAGTTCTATTTAAGTGATTATCAATAAATAATTAATAAGCAAGTATCCCATTAATTTTTCAGTTTCTTTTATTCCTTTGTCTTTACATTTGGTATTAGAGTCTCGTTCTGACAAAAAAAAAAAAAAATTAGCAACACTGTTTCCTTGCGGTAGCAAAAGTTGATGGCAACCGATAAAATACTAGAGAACTATGTCCAATCAGCCGTACCTCAATTTGATGGTCATTATGACCACAAGTTGAAGGATCCTGAGGTGAAGAATTATTTGTTCTAGGCCATTGATCACTCAATTTTGGAGACTATTCTTCATAAGAATACATCGAAGCAAATTTGGGATTCAATGAAGAAGAATATCAAGGTTCAACAAAAGTGAAACGTGTATAACTTCAAGTCTTGTGAAGGAATTTTGAGATTCTTTCAATGAAGATTGAAGAGTCCGTTGATGATTATTTTTTAAGAACTGTGGGACTTGCAAATAAGATGAGAATTCATGGAGACAAGATAAAATATGATACAATTATTGAGAAGATTTTACGTTCTATGGCCCCAAAGTTTTGACTATGTAGTTTGTTCGATCGAAGAATCATATGAAATTGATCAAATGTCAATTGATGAGCTCCAAAGTTCCTTGTTAGTACATAAGAAGAAACTAAATCGAAGCACCACAAAGGAACAAGCCTTAAAAGCCTCAATCTATGTTGAGTTCTCAAATTCAAGAGGTAGAGGCTGTGGCAGAGACAGAGGATGAGGAGGATGAGGTTGAGATAATAGAGATGGGAGCAATCAAGAAGGTGTATATGCTGAGAAGTCTGATGATTATCACTTCTCAAACTCTCAAAGTATAGGAAGATGAAGCAGACAACAATTTGACAAATCCAACGTAAAGTACTTCGGTGTCACAATTATGGTTGTTATCGTTCAGAATGTTACACTGAGCTGCCTAAAGACAAAGAGAAAGGGGAGAAGTCGAATTTTATAGATAAAAACGAAGAAGAAACACTTTTGATGGCGTATCATGTTAAGAAAGAGGAACCTAAATTAAAACTCTAGTATTTGGACACTTGTTGCAGCAATCATATGTGCGGTAGTAAGCCATATTTTTTCCATTTAAATAAATTTTTTCATACAACTGTGACTTTTGGTGATAAATCATTTGGGAATGTTACGTGAATATGTGATATTCAAATCAGAACTAAGAATGATACTATTGCGACTATCTTCAATGTTTTTTATGTTCTTTATGTTCTTGATTTGGTAACTAATTTGTTAAGTGTAGGCCAATTACAAGAAAATGGTGTGTGATTACTATCAAGAATGGTGTTCTTAAAATTCATGATCCTGTGAGAGGAACAATTGCTCATGTTGAGATGACAACAAACAGATTGTTTCAATTGTAAATTACTAGTATTCATGATTGTTGATGGGCAAGGTGAATGATCCTATATGGCTCTATCATTTTCGCTATCATCATTTAAATTTTAATGGATTGAAGACACTTTATCATAAGAAAATGGTGATTGATCTTCCTATGATTACTTATCCCTCCAAAGTCTATGAAGATTGTGTTATTGGAAAACAACGCCGTGATCCTTTTCCAAAGGAAAGGCATGGAAAGCACGACAACAGATGGAATTGGTTCACTCGGATTTATGTGGTTCAGTTAACCCACTATCCAATGGCAAAAAGAAATACTTTATTTCTTTATTGACGATTTTAGTTGAATAATGTGTATTTTTTGCAGGAGAAATCTGAAGCTTTTAAAATATTTAAAAGTTTCAAAGCATAAGCTGAAAATGAAGTTGGAAGTGCCATAAAAATACTTCATACTGACCGTGGAGGAGAATTCTGTTCAAAAGAATTTAAGATTTTCTATGATGAGCAAGGTATCCGAAAACAATTCACTGCATCCTATACACTTTAGCAAAATGGTGAATCGGTAAGGAAAAATAGAATCGGTCTAAACATGGTGAGAAGCTTACTTGCGAAAGGGAGAGTTCCAAAGAGTTTTTGGCCTGATGCAGTCAATTGGAGTATTCTTGTATTAAACCGAAGTCCCACTTTTTCCGTTCAAAACATGACACCTGAGGAAGCTTGGAGTGGACGAAAACTAGCCGTAGCATTTCAAAATCTTTGGTTGCATTGCATATGCACATATGCCTGATGAGAAGAGGAAGAAACTAGATGATAAAGGTGAAAAATGTATTTTTCTTATGGTCAGCGAACATTCCAAATCCTACAAGCTATTTAATCCTAATACGAACAAGATTGTCACCAGCCGAGATATGATTTTTGATGAGGAGAACACATGGAACATGGCAGAAAATGGTTCAAGACAACAATACATTGCTGTTAATTTTGATAAAGATGGAGATAAGAATGATGACTAGTCATTCCACCAACATAACTAACAGCTGTTACAACAAAACCAACAATTACAGCCATTTATTTCAAGTGAAAACAAGTTACTAGAGGCATCTTGTTCACGATCTTAACGCTTGAAAAAAAGACCAGCATGGATGATGAATTATGAGGTTAGCAGTGTTGTGACTTCCGGGATTGCTTTTGAGTCACCCGCCAACAGTCACTCACAAGGTACTGTCTGCTTTGGGTTGTCCGGGGCTGCTTTTGAGTCACCCGCCAACGTTGCCCTCACGGTTCTAGTAGCTCAATTGGTACTCAACTTGGTAAGAAATGGTACTTATGGACAAGTACCAGGTTCGAACCTTGATGGGGGAGGCGAAATAAAATCGTGAGGGCAAATTGGCGGGTGACTCAAAAGCAGTCCCGAACTACCCAAAGTAGAAAGTACCTTGTGAGTGACTGTTGGCGGGTGACTCAAAAGCAGCCCCGGATGTCACAATAAAAAGAAGTAGCTCAATTGGTACTCAACTTAGTAAGAAATGGTACTTATGGACAAGTACTAGGTTCGAACCTTGATGGGGGAGGCAAAGAAAAATCGTGAGGGAAACATTGGCGGGTGACTCAAAAGCAGCCCTGGACGACCCAAAGCGGACAGTACCTTGTGAGTGACTGTTGACGGTGACTCAAAAGCAGCCCCGGACATCACAAGTGTTGTTCAATCGAATGATAATAATGATACTATTGTCCATTTCGCCTTGTTCTCATATTGTGATCCAATCAATTTTTAAGAAGATGTGAAATAATCTAAATGGCAAAAGGTTATGGATGTAGAGATCAAGGCTATAGAGAAAAATGACACATGGGAGCTGACAGACCTTCCAAAAGGGCAGAAAAATATTGGTTTGAAATGAGTTTTTAAAACCAAACTAAATGAGAAGAGTGAGATAAACAAGCACAAAGCTCGTTTGGTGGAAAAAGGCTACAAACATGAGTTTGATGTTGATTACAAAGAGGTTTTTGCTCCAGTTGCAAGGTTAGATACTATTCGACTAATGCTTTCCATGGTTATTCAAAATTCATGTCCTATTTTTCAATTGGATGTAAAGCCTGCATTTTTGCATGGAGAGTTGGAAGAGCAAGTGTATGTTAAGCAACCCCCTAGTTATGTGCAACAAAGAATAGAAGAAAAGGCATAGAGATTAAACAAAACACTCTATGGGCTTAAACAAGCACCTAGAGCTTAGTACAACCGTATAAATGCTTAATTTATTAATCAAGGTTTTCAAAAATGTCCATATGAACATACTCTCTATATTAAAATTGCAGCTGAAAGAAAAATTCTTATTGTATATTTATATGTTGATGATTTGATTTACATATGAAGTGATAAGAATATGTTTGTTGATTTTAAAAAATTCATGATGACAAAACTTGATATAAATGTGCTATTATTTGGGCATAGAAGTGAATCAATCACCTGTTGGTATTTTTATCTCACAAAAGAAGTGTGTTCAGGAAGTATTAGATAGGTTTCAATTGAAGAATTGTAATCATGTTACCACATCTACTGAGATGAGTTTGAAGCTTGTGAAAAATCCTGAAGGAAAGAAGGTTGATAGCGCTTGTTAGAAGCAGATTGTATGAAGCTTAATATATTTAACTTCTACAAGACCTGATGTAATGCACATTGTTAGTCTTACTAGCAGGTACATGGAAAGTCCAAGAGAAATACACCTTCTTGCTGCTAAGAGAATTTTGAGATACATGCAAGGCACCATTGATTTTGGGCTCTTTTATAAGAAGAGAGAAAAATTAGATTTATTTGGATTTACAGACAGTGACTATGCGGGAGATCAATATGATCGAAACAGTACCTCAGGTTATGTCTTCATGATGGGTTCAAGGGTTGTATCATGGGCATCTAACAGCAAATTGTGACTCTATCAACAACTGAAGCTCAATTTGTTACAGTAACTTCTTGTGCGTGCCAGGCCCTTTGGTTGAGAAGGTTACTCGAAGCACTCAACTATAGGCAACATGACCAATTGATTATTGTGATAATGTGTCAGTAATCAAGCTTTCAAGGAATCCGGTTTTTCATGGGAGAAGTAATATATAGATGTGAGGTACTATTTTCTCAGATGTTGCCATTAATTTGAACTTTTGTAGAAGTGAAGACCAGACTACAGATATTCTAACCAAGCCTCTCAAGTTGCCCATGTTTGTGAAGTTGAGGCAAATGTTGGGGATATGTTCGTTAAAGGATTTTACTTGAAGGATGAAGTTTTATTTTTCCTATACCGATGTCTGAAGAACATTCAGTTTAAGGGAGGGTGTTTGTAGTAGCTAAAATCTGTCAAGCCCAATCACAAGTGAGGGTCCAACCCAAAAACCCATATACGGGCTAAGGCCCAATCATGTCCCGGCCTAGAACCAAGGGGACCATCCTACATGGCTCAAAGCTTGGGCGACCAACGGCCCAGGATCCACAAAACCTTCGTCACACGACATCCACGAGGCCATGGTCGCACGACACTCGAGTGATATTCGTCGCAGTGGTCCAAGTAACGACAGCCACTTGACTCCACCATGGCCCCACACCTTGGGGTCCCCTTCGCACGACACTTTGTCGCTCGACAAGAAACCTTTTTGGGCCTACGTAGGCCCAATCATGACCTGCCTGAATAGGCCTAGGCCTCGAACTCAACCCATCAGACTTTGAAACTCAATGACCGAGTCAAGGAAGCACCCATATCTTCCTTGATTTGGGGTAACGAATCAGGGAGATGATTCACCATCCCCAACGGGTGAATCACCACCCCTATAAATAAGAGAAGTGTTTATCCAAAAAGGCTCATGCGAAATTAGAGAGAAAACTAGCGAACTATCGACTAAGCAACATTCAGTAAACAGAAAGCATTTTCCGACTGAATTCCACCATCTCCGATCGTCTCCCGATCGTGGTCCGGCTAACCGACTTTACATTACCTCCGACGACAAAGGTCTCAACCCACCGAATTAAGGAAGTATTTCTCACTTTTCCTTGTCTTTTACACTTTATCGTCTACTAGCACTCACTAACTTGACCGTTGGAGTAACTTTGGCCGGCACCACCCCAGTGTCCTAGACGTCCGACGGGTCACGTGCGTTCTTTCTTTGCAGGTTGTAGTGCCCCGTGTCTTTCGAGCGATTTTTGAGGACTACAGTGTTAAGAGTTTACTAATTAATGTTATTATTTATTTTTCTATTAAATAAAATCTAGTTGTCCTATTCTATAGGAACACTGTTAAAGTCCGTAGTGTTTTTCCTTTTCTTTAGGAATATTCCAGTAGTAAAGAAAATGTGTTAATTGTGGACCAGCTGGTCCCATAAATTATGATCAGTTTGCTTATATAGTTCTATCTAAGTGATTATCAATTAATGAAAAATAAGCAGTATCCCATCAATTTTTCAGTCTTCTTTTATTTCTTGTCTTTACAAGGTTCAAATTGTAGTGTGCTTGTACCAAAACCGATGGGAGACACTAGGGGTGGGCACAAAAACCAATTCAAAATGTATTCGAATCGTATTTTATAATTTGAGTCGGTTTTGGGTTTGGGTTTGGGTTCAGTTCGGTTCAGTTTCAATTTAGAAAAATGGTTGGGTTCAATTTGGAGGGGTCCAGAACCGGTTTGACCCGTTGACCCATCATATATAAAGCAAAAAAAAAAAAAAAACCCTAAAATTTTTCTTTCATTTCCTCATCAGTTTTCAAAATAAAAAACCCTAACCCTCTCTCTCTCTCTCTCTCTCTCTCTCTCTCTCTCTCTCTCTCTCTCTCTCTCTCTCTCTCGCCGCTCATCAGACCTTACCTCTCTTACTGCTCATCGCCCGTAACACTGCGGGTCTCTCTCTCTCTCTCTCTCTCTCTCTTTCATCAGACCTTACCTCTCTCACCGCTCATCACCTCGTAACACTACAGTCGTGCCCTCCGCCGCCCTTACGCTGCCCTTGCGTCGCTCTTCGCATAGCACTACTGCACTAGTGCCGCTTTTCTACCGCTTGTCCTTTTCCGCCGCTCTTTCGTTTATCTTCGGCTAGCACCAGCCCTCTTTCACCGTTCTTCCTCGCCTAGCAGTGCCGCCTCCCCACACCTCCCTCTTCCTTGCCCAGTACGGTAAAATCTTATTTCTTCTGATTTTTGTTGTCAATTTCATGTAGATTTCTTCGTTTAAGGCAGTTGTGCATATCATGTGGATTTTTGATGTGGTTATTGATGGGTTTTATGTGGATTTTTGTTGATTTCAGTTTGATTTTGATTTGTCTTCGATATGTTTTGGAAATTAGTTTGATTTCTGTGGAAATTAGTTTTATAGCTTTGTTGTTTCAGTTTGATTTGTATTGGATTTCTTCGATTTGTTTTGGAAATATGAAAAAGGCCCATTAGGCCTAATAAGTCCAAAACCGTATGAATCGAATCGAATCGAAGTAAACCGTATTATTTCGGTTCGGTTTATACCTTCAATTTGATTCGGTTCAGTTCTAATTTTTCAAAAACCGTGTAAATTTCAAGTCGGTTCAAGTTTATCCAAAACCGTGCCGATTCGAATCGTGCCCACCTCTAAGAGACACTATATTTGTGTTTTTAAAAAAATAAAATAAAAAATGGGTAAAAGACACCCAAAAACTTGAAAACCTCCGTTAAAATATGAGATACGAATTTTATACTCGAAGGCCCTGTTTGGTACTCGGAATTAAACTATTTTAGTCCCAATCCTGTGTTTGGCGAAGTGCGCAGACATGAGATTCATTATCCCATGGACTAAAATAGTCTCATGGTGACCGAACTATATAAACCTACCCCACCCCACCCCACCCTTTATCACTAATAGTCCCGGGATTAATAAAAAAAAAAGAATATTTTTTATTATTTTTTTATTAAACCCTCCCTCATCACTAATAATTTCTTATCCCCTTCTCTCTCTATCTCACATAACACACTTCTCTCTCATCACCCATTTAATTAAAATTAATAACCATTAATATGTATACTTTTTGTCCTTTTAATAATAAAATTTTCATTTAAAAAAAATTAAAGTGAACTTTTATTTTTAAAATTATAAACTTTCATCGTGATTTTTAATAAAATTAAATTGGATTTATAATTTTTTTTAATACTTAATTTACCAATATATTAATTTATCTTTAAATTAAATTTTATATTATTTTATTTTGTTTTAAAAAAATAAATTTATGTTTTTATTCAATTTTTTTAATTTAATTATAATTTATGTATCTATTTAATAGACTAATTATATTTAAATTTATTAAATTTAGTTATAATTTAGTCATATAATAAACATTTCATTATATTATTTTTAGTTCAATTCCAAATTATTCCAAATATATAATTACACTAGAGCTAATTGCACCCACAACCCCTGAGGTTTGGCCAACTACAGGTAGAATCAACTTTATCGTTTATTGACACTGACCTCCCCTGCCGTTAGTTGACTTCTGTTAAATTTAATTGTTGACCAACTTTGACCGTTAAAATGACCAAAATACCCCTAAAACAATATTTTTTTATTAAATAAAAAAAAGGTTAAATCTCAGTGAGATGGACGGTAGAGAATGTTTCTTCTTAAAAAAAAATTATTATAAATTTTTAAATTTTAAAAAAAAATTAAAAAAATTAAAGTTTGAATGGATCTCCACCCAAAAAAAAAAAAAAACTTGTTGGATGACGAACCCTTCTGGGTTCGTTAATGATCTGGGTTCGCCGTCGACGGCGAACCCAGATCTAGCTATTAAAAAAAAAAATTCGAAGATCCCAGAAAGGGCTCTTCAAAGAACCCTTTATGGGTTCGAAATCGACGGCGAACAGGTCTTTGACTTTTCTGGGTTCGATTTCAAACCCAAAAATGGTTCTTCGAAGAACCCTTTCTGGGTTCTTCCCAGATTGAGTTCTTCAAAGAACCCAATACATGCTTCCTTTTTTTTTTTTGGAGATCTATTTTTCAGATTGAATCTCAACCATCCATCAATCTTGATGGACGGTTGAGATTCAATCTGGAAAATGGATCTCCATTAATTATAATTAATTTTTTTATTTTTAATTAATTTTATTATTATTATTATTTTAATTTTTAAATAATTTTATTATTTTTTTAATCTTTTAATTTATTATTTAATAAAATAAAATTAAAAAAGTGTGAAAAGACCAAAATACCCCTGACCCTGTTAAATTTGACTAAAGTCAACTAACGACAGGGGAGGTCATTGTATCTGTAGTTGATTCTACCTGTAGTTGGCCAAACCTCAGGGAATGTGAGTACAATTAGCTCATTACACTATTTTAGTCCTATTCCATGTTACACCAAACGGTGGATAGTGCTATATTAATCCAATCCAATTCATTCTCAGTCCAATCCAATATCGCATACCAAACTAGACTTAAAGCTAAAGGACACAAATCTTCCTAGCATGCCTAAAGTAGTCACCATAGGAAGTTGCGTCAATAGAGAGGTATTTGCGGATGTGCTTTTAGGCCAATTTCAGAAAACGATATGGTATAGAAACTCAAAATCTTGAAAAATAGAAACAAAAAAAATTACACACATATTATACTCCATTTTAACTTGAAATAAAGTGACGTGTTTTACTTGTGGAACGGGTAAGAGACGCTACCAAATAGAAGTAAACTTGCTCCAGTTTATTTTGCTGGATATGGATCCGTTAATATATTGGAGCAATAAAGGTTATGTTTTATATATATATATATATAGGTTATCGCATAAAAGCCCTACATCAACCCTAGCCAATAAATACATCTACGATTGTCTATTGTTTCTGAAAAAAAAAAAAAAAAAAAAAACCATAACTGCTGGAAGGAACTGTAAATCTACTTCGAATCACATTGTTAAAATCATTTATCAACATCATAAATCAACCTGTAGCCCATTATACTTTTCATGAGAATTAAAAAAGTATTAATTAAAGAAACAAAAAAACCTCAGGAATTTAGGTATCGGCAAACCGAAGTTTTTTATTATAATTCCAAAATCGTAAAATTATTTTTTGACTTAGACCAAATTCTCCTGTATGAAGCAGCAAGATAATTTGATGAATGTAACCAGCTTTATTACAGACACCCCAGACAACCCCGAAAGAGCTCTTTTACAATGAAAACCTAAACATTATAAGGTAATTAAAATTATACAGCTATAACTTACTTTTTCTGACAGGTCCCATCTCTTTTGCCTTGGCTCTTAGAACATGCTTTTGAATCTTCCCAGTAGCTGTCTTTGGCAATGGTCCAAACACTATTGATTTTGGAACCCAGTAAGCTGGCATCTTTTCCCGGCAAAACTTCATTATATCTTCTGCCAGTTTCCGCTCATCGGATTTATTGACTCCTGGCTTCAATGTCACAAAGGCACAAGGCGATTCTTGCCAACGCTCATCTGGTCTAGCCACCACAGATGCCTCCAGAACTGCCGGGTGCAAGTATAGTACATTCTCTACCTCCAAACTACTAATGTTTTCACCTCCTGAGATGATGATATCCTTTGATCTGTCTTTAATTTCTATGTAACTATCCGGATGTTTTATGCCAAGATCTCCGGAATGAAACCACCCGTCTGCGAAAACTTCTTCATTGACTTTTGGGTTCTTTAAGTAGCCCTTCATCACGCAATTACCACGCATCACTATCTCTCCTATGGTTTTTCCATCAGCAGGGACAGGTTGCTTTGTTTGAGTGTCAATGACATCTAGGACCTCCAAGCCAGTGTATCGGACCCCTTGGCGTGCATTGAGGCGCGCTTGGGTTTCAGGTGGCAGTGAGTCCCACTCAGGCTTCCATGCACATACAGTGGAGGGGCCATAGGTTTCTGAGAGACCATAAGTGTGGGTGACACGAAAGCCTTTTTGGGACATAGCAAAGAGAACAGATTGGGGTGGGGCAGCGCCAGCTGTCATTACTTGTACAACATGAGGGAGGGGAAGGACAGTATCCTCTGGTGAGGCATTGACTATGCTGTTGAGCACAACAGGTGCAGCACAGAAGTGAGTCACACCATACCTGGCTATTGCTGAGTAGACTGCCTTGGCTGTCACCTGCGGAAACATAAAACCAAGCTAAGGCGCATGACCATATCTCAAGCACAGTAGATAGTTTGTTATTATAGGAAAAGAGATTCCAGTGCAAGATATGAATATTGGAAAACCCTGCGCATAAACTAATAATGATTTTAGTGAAGAGCAAATAATTTGGATACACATGGAATATTTTTAGCCCACCCAAAAACTACAAGCTTCTTGTTAATTCAAACACCAAATTCTACCTTTCTAGACAAGATACTGTTGAATTTAACTAACTACAAAATCCTCTCATAACCAATCTTTGCCTGAGGTATATGACGTTCCATATTATCGACATGGTTTAATAGTTACACGCAGATTAGTGATCCATTCATATTTTAAATACTGAATGTGATTTTGCATCAAAGTACATTCAGAGTTAACATGATGGAGATAAGCATAACTACTTTGAAATTTAAAATGATCCACATTTACTAAGCTCACTGATTTACCTGTCGAAGGCATATGCTTGTTCCACAAAGAGCTGCAAGTGTCCAAGTGTAACACCATCCATTGCAATGGAACATAGGTAAAGTCCACAAATAAACAGCTCCTTCATTCATCCCCCAAATAAGAGCACCACTCAGAGCCATGAGATACGCCCCTCGGTGGGACAGTACCACCCCTTTAGGACTTGCTGTTGTACCAGAAGTGTATCCTAATGCAATGCTTTGCCACTCATCCTGTGGTGGTTTCCAGGAAAGTTCAGGATCACCGGTCTGCAGGAATTTCTCATACTCTATGGCCCCTCTACCCAGAGCATAATTCAGTTCCTTAGGATCACAGCTTTCATCACCTATGACTATCAAAATTGGAGGTTTGTATTTGCCTTTGTGTTTCTCGTCCAAGATTTTCAAAGCTTCTTCTGCCAAAGAGAAAAACTCCTGGTCCACCATAACAACAGCAGCTGATGAATGACCTAGAAGAAAAGCAATGGTTGGAGCATTTAGACGAATATTGACACAGTTCAGCACAGCACCAGCCATTGGAACTCCAAAATGAGCTTCATAGATGGCTGGGACATTTGGTGCAATAATTGCAACCTGCAAGCATGAAACAGAAAAAATAACGTCAAGCAACTATCAACTAAAATTCAGATAAAGAAGTATGATATGAGCTCAATGCACCAGATCCAGTATAAGGGAGGGGACTATCACAATATGTACACTCATAGTAAGTTTGCATGTAAATATTTCATGCATTTATGTGGAATAGTCCTTTATCCTATCAAAATCAAAACAGGGAAAGGACCAATAAGTAGCTAAACAATTTTTAAAAATCCATTAGCTAATTATAATTGAATTTCAAGCACAGAAGATCTGTCAAAGAGCAAATGATAAACAACCAAACAAGGGTCTTAAACAACCCAAGATTTAGTAGTGCATGAAGGAATAGACCATAGAAAAAAAATAAACAAATGCAGGAAGCAATACAGAAATTAGAAACAGGCCTCTATTTTAAAACATGGTGAGTTAAGACGACAATTGGAGAGGAAAGAAAGTAGAAAACAAAGATGAGATATTTGCAAATAACTATAGAAACCATATCAAACATGTATGTGAAACAATTTTTCATATTTCGATAGCTTACTACGTAAACTTCTGTGTACTTAATAATTTTCATTTTTCAGACTTCAAAACAACTTATTGCAAACATGCATATTCAGAGCACGTCATTCTTTCTCGTAGTACAAAATCCACCATTACACAAAGCTCCAAAATTGAATGATTTCTGCCTCAAGAAGTTCAATTATATCATTTTAAGCAACATGAAACAATCTAAAAATCCTAAAAAATAAATTTGAATGGTCCCACTCTTCAACCAGTCAAGCTTAGCCAAAATGTTAATCACCACCAAATAGATAGCTCAAAATTGGTCAAAATATTACAAGCACAACAAATCTGCGCCACATAACTGGTAATAGTCCTGTAAGTGTTTAATTTTTTTTAAAGCTTCCCATAATTGGAAATATTCAAGAAATTTGGAACTACTTATAAATATATATATATATATATATGAAATCCAGATATATATATATATATACGGATATACCATATATATATATACCATATGTATGTATTTTCCATATATGTTCCTCTAAATATATAAATTAAAAAACTATAAAGAATTAGGAAACTATAAATTCAGGACATTTTTTTGTTTTGTCCATCCTCTGTTACAACAAAAGTAATCAAATACTTGAATAAAATAATAGAAAAGTTCTAATACTTGAAAGATCAGAACAAGTTTGCTACAAAATCCAAGACAAGAAAAAAAAAATAATAATAATCTTTTTAAGTTTCCAGACACGATTCTACCAAAGCAGTGATTTTTTTATTTTTTTTTATTTTTTGTTTTTTATTTCTAATTTTTAGTTTTTTCTAGGATTCTATCCAGTTTATCGTTAAAATTACTATGAACCAATCCCGTTACATTTTTCGTTTCTAAAATGACAACGAATCTCATCCAGATAACCAACCCAACACAAAAAAATAAAAATAAAAAAAATTTGAAAAAAAAAAATACGCTCAACTTGCAACGTATAAAAGTAAGTATCTGTATAAGTATAATAAAGAGTACCGTGCTACCGAGGCCGATAGAGAGCTTGCTGAGAGCAGAGGCCATTTGACGACATCGCTGGTAAGTCTGGCGCCACGTGTAGCGCTTCGATTCGTGGACCACGGACGTCCTCGAAGGATGCACCGTAGCTGCTCTCTCGAGAAACCAGAGCGGCGTCAGTGCCATGTAGTTCGCCGCGTTTTTGGGAAGATCGTCTATGTCTTTCACCGCCGCCATCTCGTCTCCTCTCGGCTCCGCTCGACCTGAACTGGAGTTCTCTCGGTCTGTTTTGGCGATCAGTAGCAGAGAAGAAATGAATTTTAAATGAGAAGAAATTGGCTGCGAACTGGTATTTATATGGGTTGAGATATTTTTTTAAAAAAAATTTCGGGAACAAGCCGGTGGCCAGAGAAGCCACGTGTCACCTGGCTTACGTGACAAAGTTGTGGGCGTGAAATTCTTTTGTCAATTTCTTTTGATTAACTTGAATTTAATCCGAATAATTATTATGTAAATCTTTATATTGGTATTTGTAGGGGGTTTACTCATTTTATTTATAAAAATAATATTTTTTTTTGGTGAATAATTAAATTTTATTATACCCTTTTTGCCTACGTTGCTCTAATTAAACATGCAATCATTTAATCCTTTAACTTGTTTTGTAAAGTAATTTTAAAATAATAATAATAATAATAGGACAAATTAAATTGTGCAAAGAATAATTTTTAATTTAAATTGTTCGCGTTTTGATAAATTATATATATATATATATATATTTATATATTATACCTTTACGGATTAGAGGATTATCAGGACTAACTGAGATTAAATCATATAATTACGGTTTGAATAACTAATCTCAGTAATGGAAGGACTATCGGGACCAACTGAGATTAAATCATATAAGTACGGTCTTGATAACTACTCCTAGCAATAGGAGACGATAACTACCGGGATCAATGGTCCGGACAACGGGAGGGGTCTACTCACATAATTGTATTTTTATGGGCAATGGTGGAAAAATATATTTATATGTACACACAAAAATTTGAACGTTGGTAGCTTGAAGGATTTTGAGGCCTCCAATTAACAAAACAGGTGATCTTATATTTTGATAAATTATATTAGATATTGATAAGCGTACCCAAAAAAAAAAAAAAAACTAATCACGTGAACAGCATGTAATTTGATCATGGCCATGTGATTTGATCGTGGCCACACATTCCACGAATTAAATACAGAATATGTCATTATCTTGATCGAACAGCTGAGAGAGAGCGTTATTATCAACTTAGAAGTCTCTTTACCTTATTTAACAATCGCATATCTTAAAGTCTTCACACTTACTCATCTTTTCTATTATTATAATTATTTTGTCGTTTTTTTAAAAGATGAAAAGTTCAACTTGCATTAATATACAAGTTTCTTTCCAAATCAAAATAGAATCAGCGAAATTTATAATTATCGACATGATTACTATCTGTCGTTAAACAATAGAGGTCCGTGAGCTGGGCTTTAATTATTTGACCCATCAAAAATAATTACTAATCAAATCAAATATTAATTTAACTTTTTCTAATGTTGAATAGTCCATGAATGGAAGACTTTCAAAAGAAACTCTTAAAAAATTTTAAAAGAAAACTCTAACATTTCATAATTAAATTAAAATTAATATTATTTTTCATATTTGATCAAACTTTATAGAAGTCTTCTAAATTTTTTTTTCCTAGATAATTAAATAAAAGAAAACTCGAATAGAAACCATACAAATCAACTATCATAAAAAAAATTATGTCTTCACAATCGACATGTATATAAGCATTGTTTGAATAAGTACATGTTTCATATATATTATAATAATAATCACACAATCTAATTACAATTTATAAACAGAAGTAACTCAAAATTTTACAGAGCAACCAGATGCAAATCAATATACACACATGAAGATCAAAGTTGAAGGTATTTATGCTAGTAGTTTTGCTTCAGTAACTGTATGCATTCTCAAAAAAAAAAAAAAAACACTTTGCCTCTCCCAAATTATTATTGCTTTTAATTTTCACTTGAAGAGTACTATTGGTTCAATAATGGGTTTTTGCTGCTCATTCATGATCAATACTGTCAAGGAAGCAATCAAGATGCTGACGACGAAGAGGACATGGAGGAACGGGCAGATGATAGATCAAAAGCCTCCTGCTCGGAGCAGTTGAGCACTTCATGAGGTCCTGCCTCCTCGCGGCCAACTCCCATCAGATCAAGGTAGTATAGGTAATGGGAGACCATGTTGTTCATGGATTCATCATCATCTTTCCCGCAAACTTGGTCTCCGTATAGAGCATTCATGGTGGTGCCAAAACCAGGAATGCGCTTAGCCAACGTGTCGTTCTTGGTAGGCTTCCAGTTGCCTACGAAGACGTCGTGAGCTGATGGCAGATTCTTCTTGACTGGGGTCATCCACCTCCAAACTGCAGCCTGGAAGGCCAAGGTGGCATTGTTTTCTAAGTACTCTGGATGGTTCAACAGATCCACCTTCAAGGCCTCTCCAGTCTTTCCATAGTTGTAGTTCCTGAGATAATATAAAAGTACTTGTGCTTGTTATAAAATTATAAAAAAAATTGCAATCAGTTCTATATTGCCTAATTATCTATCAGTTTGAGATTAGGGTTCTATGAGATTTTAAGTCTAAAAAGATTGCTTCTTTCTCAAGCAAAGAATGATTTTCACATGCTTAGAAACTAATGGTTATTTTTATCTAGTTACAACTAGTTATCACTGAAAATGCTTAAAGAATGGACAACCTACCTCTCACTCTCACATGAAACATATATACAACAAAATTATATATCTGAAATTTAAATGTTTCTTCAAATGAAAACCTTTACAATTAACTTTTAGTTATTAGGGGACGATTTCGCCAATTGGGAAGAAAACAGTTATTTGAAATAGGAGGAGGATGCAATGATCGTCTACGGTACTGAAAATATGCGTACCAGTAGATAGGCAAGGCACCACGGCCGTGGTATGAAACTCCAGGAGTGCAGGGATAGGTGTATTTGAAGTCATCATCACAGTATGTCTGGCTGGGACTCATTTCCTTGTTGTAGCATAGACCCCAGGCCAATGGACCACCTGTGGCCACTCCATAACCACCTGCAATTATATATAATCATCATTTGACAAAATTAAAAGTAATTAATCAGGGAGCCAAGGAACATAAATCTAATCTGAAATTACATAAAAAGAACTACCCTAATAATGTAAAGTAAATTCCTTAAATTTGATCTGTATAATCAAATATATTCACGGGTTGGAAAATTAAGGAAAAGAAATTCAAATACTCACATGAGGTTTTGCTCCCAACATGTCCTAGAAAAGCAGCAACCTCCTTCATGCCCGTCAGCTTCCCTCCGGTGGTACCAAAACCATGAGGCTGATACAACGCGGCAGCTGTGATAAAAGAATGATAGTCCCAGAACCCAACCGCATGAGCCACCGGCGTGTTTCGCTTCGAAAACAGGTTCTCAAACTGGTAGGTCTGGAAGTAGTCCGATATGGTGTGGTTGCAACAATACTCTGAAAACCCTTTGCACTCCCAACCCTGGTCACACAATTTCTTACCCTTCACTTTCTTCACTATCAGCTTCGCTTCCGACTCCTCGTCCCCGTGCACGGGAGCCGCCAATAACAGCGCCATTGTTGAAAGAATTACCATCCATTTGAGCTCCATGTTGATGTTGCTTGTGCCGCGACCAAAGAAAGAGAAAAAGAACAAGCGTGGTGAGGTGTATTTTTTTCAGTTGTTGTGATGAGAAACGAAGAAATGAATGTGATGTATATATAAAAGAGAGAAATGGAGGATGAGAAAGGAATGGAAAGTGACTCTGTAACACATTGGTTAGGCTGCAGCTTTTGCTTGCCTTTCGTTCTTCTTGGAATGCAAGGAAAGAAACACTTGAATACTTGGGGGTGTTTTAAACTTTTGCGAGCTGGGCTGCCTCTGACAAACCCAACTTTTTGTTCGGACACGTGTGGGCTTTATCGAAGTTTCATTAGATAAGAGGGGTTCAAGCCCATGTAATTGATCGAGTTTCAAGTGAATCGTCGTTGTCTCAAGCAAGCTAACATGCATGCTGCATCTTCAGTTCAGATTTCGCTGTATGTAAATTTTATCACGTTGCTTAATTTGAGTGTGAGATGCCACCATAGATCTTGATGGGCTCAATTTTTTTTTTTTTTATTAGATGTTTAGCATTATTGAATTTGAAAATATTGTTTCTCAATTATTTCCAACTACTATAATGATGGATAGTTTTTAATTCTTAAAAAAATACCTTCACAACAAAAGTGATGTAATTAGTAATAACATTCGTCAAGTTAAAATTCTAGTCAATTAGTAAGAGAACAAAGTTTATCTTGGTTATCTAATTAAAAATTGTCATATAATAATTGTTTCCATATTTTATTTTTCATCCAATCACATTTAGTATTAAATAATTTAATTAGTCGGATACACGAATGGCCTAAATCGAACTGTCGCACTCAAAATTTTCTGCTTGAATAGACAATTCGGAGGCATACCAACTACTAATATAACCATTGGGGACCCTTGAAAATTAATATGCAAGGGTGTGTTTGTTGTTTGATGGGATAAAGACATAATTGGACTAATTTTAGTCCAATTCTATATTTAGGACATGTGTTCAATCCCAACAGTCCCATCTTATAAAAAAATGAGACAATTTTTTCCTATTTTTTTAATATAATATAATATTTAATATAAATAAAAATTTATTTTATTTTATTTAACATTAATTTTAAATAGTTTTATTTATTTAAAAAATAATTTAAATATTTAATTTTATTCAAAAAATATTTTTTTAACTAAATTTAATTTAATAGTTTTGTTTTTATTTAATTTAAAATCATCTTACTTTATTTAAAATAATTTTATTTATTTTAAAAAATAAAATATTTTTGTTTACTCAAAAATATATTTTAATTAAGTTTGATTTAAATATATTTTTTATTTAATTTAAAATTAAATTTATTTTTTATTTAAGTTAAAATAAATTTAATTTACTTTAAAATAATTTTATTTTATAAAATTAATTTAATATATTATAATTTTATCTCATCCTATATTACACAAAACAAGATACAATACTATTTTTAGTGCAATATATATTATACCAAATACATGACAATACTAATTTAGTTTAGTCTAATCTAATTCAATTCAATCATATTTTATATTATAAAAATAATTTAATTTAATTCCCCACCCCAAAGCACGCCAATAGTTTGGACTGGGCATTGAACCACCGACTGACAAACGCATGCAGATCAGGCCATATCCAAGGTTGACGGCACAACCACGTAAAAATGGGTTTCACTGCAATCCTGGTTTAAAATAGTTATGGGGTAATAAATATTTATTGAATCGTCAATATTTTAAAATTTTAAAAATAATAAAAATTATTGTTTAATCAGAAAGTCCGATGATAACAAAGTTCTAAAAACTGATGTAATATCTCAACTACTTATTGATGTAACGTGTAACCACTATATAGGTTAAAGCCAGAGTCCGGGTTTGCAAGTGTGTCGTATGGGAAATTTTGTGTGCACCGGGTGCAATGCCCGACTAATAAAATTATGCCAGGTGGTAAGAAAAATTCACGTGATGGATTGTTCATATCACGTTGTGTAATTTTATTGAGTAGAAATTATCAAAAATGACCCCCTAAAATTATTTTAACCGTATTTTTAAAAATTTTATTTCAACCCTTAACCAAATAATTATAAAAGCAATCCTGATAAAATTACAAAAGAGACCCCGCCTGTATAATTATATAAATATTTAAAAAAATATAAAATTATAAAAAAACCCTCAAGCCAAATTCTTAAATTCAAAAACCTAATTCGAGTTTTCTCTCCATTTCATATTTGTTTATTGGTTCTAAAATCCACAACTATTTTAGAGGTACGTTGTTTTGTTTAAAAATACATTCATTTACTTTATAATGCATAATATGTTTGTTTTGTTTAAAAATACATTCATTTACTTTATAATGCATAATATGTTATGGGTATTTACAACATTGATATATTAATTAAGTGTATATGGTTAGATTGAATTTCGAATTTATATTAATCCTATAGAACGTTTCACGCAAAAATTTCCAGTGAATCACGCTAAATTTTAACATGGATCACGCTAACTGTTAACGTGAAACATGCATCATATATTATGGGTATTTATTGTATTGATCTATTAATTTAGTGTATATAGTTAGATTGAATCCCGAAATTTTTTTTATCCTATACGCTAAATTTTTCCGTAAAACATGAACAATTTTTAGCGTGAAACATGCTAAAATTTAACGTGATTCAAGCTAAATTTTTATGAAAATCACAGTAATATTTGCGTGAAACATGGTGAAATTTGGCGTGAAAGTTTCTGAAATTTAGCGTGAAACACTTTGAAATTTTACGTAAAATCTTATGAATTCTGAACAATTTTTATTTTTTCAAAAAAATGGCTATACGCAGGCTGATAATTAACTACAACAGGCAGTGAGATGGACTGAAGTATGTTGGTAGGGAGCTGTTTGTTCAGGTGGTTACATATGATTTGACATATGCGCAGTTGTTAAATTTGATATATGGTTTGATTGGGATTGACAAAATTAGGCATGACGTAGTTGTCAGTTTGGTCATCTCCAATGATATTGTTAACAGCAAAAAATAGATCACGTAGTCAACGGGGGTCAACTAAGCCACATGGGATCACTTAGTGGTTTGTTGAGCCAAGCTGTGTGATGTTCGTTGTTGTAAGCCTGCAAATAGGGTTCTTGTAGGGAATAAAAACTCCTTGGAGAGAATTTGGGGAGCTTTTATCTGTCCAAACAAAGAGAGATCGGTGAGAGGGGGGGGGGGGCGCGGTGAGTGGGTGCCGGACTTTAGCCGGCAATTAACCTCCAACGATCAAATCAGTCTTTACTTGAGGGAATAGAAAGATTAAATGATTCAAAGCTTTTTGTCTTAGGGTGGGTGAGAGTATTTAATAGCTTACTTTCATTCTCCATCAATATCCCTATTTATAATCCCACAGACATTTTTCTTGCTTCCAACCTTTTCGGGCATATTCAGACTGTTTAGAAGTATGGTCAGAAGAATGTTACCTTAAACATGTAACCTTTGCCTTCTTGAGGAGACCGTCTGTGGATATGACAAAATTAGGTGGTTGAACGGTAACCTGCACTGTCCGGACATTTATTTCGTCTGGCGCTCATGCTGACAGGCCTTTACCTTTGACTGAGCCTGTCGCAAATGTCAGAATGGTGCTCCACAGCGTTAGGTTCTCTTCTGACTTTGTGAATCTGTTTTGCGATCAAACCTTGGTTGACCACTTATACTTGTGCCTACGAGCACGTGCTGACGTGATTCATACAAAATGTTAGCGTGATTCACGCAAAAATTTACCGTGATTCACGTTAAAAATTAGCGTGATTCATGCTAAATGGTAGCATAATTCACGCAAAAATTAAACGTCATTCACACAAAAATTTAGTGTGATTCACGGTAACTGTTAGCTTGATTCACCCAAAAATTTAGCATGATTCACATTAAAAGTTAACGTGATTCACGTTAAAAGTTAGCGTGATTCACGTTCTATTGTAGCTTGATTCACGCAAAAATTTAGCGAATTCACGTAAAAATTTAGCTAATTCACCCAAAAATTTAGCGTCATTCACCCAAAAATTTAGTGTGATTCACGCTAACAGTTACTCATAAACCGCATTATGTAATAAAAATGTCGTGAAATAAGCAAATGTAAAACCTAATAACAGTACATAAACTTGGAAAAATATATACTTATAAACGAATCAATATGCAATATATATATATATATATATATATATATATATATATGTTGGGATTTATGCCCTAAAGCTTGTAATCGTAAATGATTAAAGACAATAATAAGAATTATTTAGATTACCATTCAAGTTTATAAATGTTTTATATTGAGTAATACATTCATATTGTGCAAAAACATCATAGATTGCAAGATGTAATCTCATAATGAGTATATGATGGTCATATACAGAGAGGATTCATTTTGAGATATGCAATCTAAAGAGTCCGTGAGAGCGAATAAAACTGGGTATTTTGTTTGTGATTGATCTACTGCTGCGGTCATTTCTGTAAAGTATGGTGGTCTTACCCTAGATCGCTCATGTAGTTGACATGAGAATAGAGGCACCTTATGTAACACCCCCTGACCCGACCCGTCTGGATCGACCCAGGGAGCGTTACCGGGTTTTCAAAACTTTACTAAATTCTGTTTATAAACTGAAAACCATATAATTTATAATTTAAAAACCTTTTCGAGTGAGCCCATCAAAATTCAGTTTTTAAAAATTTCGGCAGAGTTTCCTCTGTTTTTCTGATTTCCCAAAACCTGTTTTCAAATCAATCTCAAACCAAATATAATTCACAACAACACTTCAAATATCTATCAATCAAATGCGCACTTTGCCGTTTAGTGCGACTTCCAAACAGTTTTTAAAATAAAACAATTCATAATTCATTATTTACAGTCCTTCGAAAATGAAAAACAGAAAGCATAAAACAATTAATTACAGCACATAATTACAAAACATAATTATATAACTCAATTACAATTTCTCTGTATATGCATGCATATCTAACTACATTACACAGGAATATATATAACTACCCAAAATGTGGTGACTGTGACTCTGTATATCTGCCTGCAACTCTCTATCTATTCAATCTTTTACTTCCTCAGTATTCCTATTACCTACGCGCGATAAAAACCGACGCGCTAAGCATATAGCTTAGTGAGTGTACACTAAAATAAATTGCAATATAATATAAAACACTAAATCTTAATTTCAGAACATAAATTCAGAACTTCAGAAAGATATATATATATATATATATATATATATATATATAAACAACAAATCTTAAATGCAGCATTTCAGAAATATCTATATGAAACAATGAATCAGATTTCAATCTCTAAAACTATATAAAATAAAGTATTTTAAAAGTTTTTGGATTTCATTCGTAGTAACATTTCTTTGTTTTTCTGGTTTTCAATTCCCAATTGGGCCCGTGATACACATAACAGAGTTTACAGGACTGGATTACGGGTTTTACAGTCGGGTTTCCCATCTCATATGAAATGGTATCCCTATATAAACAGTCGGTTTCCCATTTCACGAGGAAATGGTATCCGTGTTTAACAGTCGGTTTCCCATTTCACGAGAAAATGGTATCAGTATAATCAACATCAGAGGCATCATAAATCACGGTGCAGTACTGCCATATATTCACTGAATTGACATGTCAATCTCCTATATCCATATTTCCCTATACATATATCAGGGCCGTTCAAATATCATAACAAATTAGTTCTTTGTTTTCAGGAATTAACAAATATAAATTTCAATCAAAATCCATAAGTAGGAAAACCAAACAATAGTTGTAAACCAGGTTTTGAAAACATACGCTTTTATTCGAATTTCCATAATATCAGAATATTGCATAAATAGTTCCAACAATATTTAAAATGAAATACAAGTATATAAAAAAAATCAATACGAGTATATAAAATCCATAACTATATTTTCAGAGTTACTAAATCAAAACATCTATCGAAAATAAGTTCAGAAAAGTGTGTACACCAACCTGGATACCATTTTACGACAGTTTTCTTTCTGAATTTTTTTTTTCCCTTTTTCCTTTCTTCCTCATCTTTCCTTTCTTCTTCTCTTTTCTTTCTCCTTCTTTTCTTCTTCTTTCCCTTCTCTTCTTCTTCTTTTCTTCTTCCTCTTCTTCCTCTCTTCTTCTTTCTTTCTTTTCTCCTCTCACGGTTTTTCCCTCTTTTCTTTTCTGTCTTTCTTGATTGCTTCTTCCAGAAGCCAATTTTTTTTATACAATTTCAGTATCACGACCGTCATCGCGACCTGTGGTCGCGCCACCTGGTAGCGGTACTCTCTTGAGAAGTTCCACCGCTTTCATCGCGATCACACATCGCGGTACCATGGTCACGCTGGTGGTCGCGTTGCTCACTGCCCGAATTTGATATTTTTCACTGCGAGCTAGTCAGCGTGATCTGTGGTCGCGGTGACTGGTCGCGGTGCTCACTGCCAAAAATTTCATTTTTCACCGCGAGCAGCTCATCGCAATCTTTGGTCGCGGTGAGAGGTCGCGGTACTCACTGTCCACTTTTTCCTTCACTTCATGCAATCTTTCTGGACCGCTCCATCTGGTCCATCTGGAAACCATAAAAATAAACATACCTTTAATTACGTTTTACACCCCTCAAATCATACATTTTTATATTCACATATTCAAAATTAATTATTCGAAATTAGGGGATGTTATACCTTATATGATAAGATCATATAGGACTGAACCACGATTTATATGAATCTCTCACCAAGATCCGTTAGTAAATGAGATTCATATATAATCTATAAAACGATGGCTATTTATAGGTGATCTTAATCCTGAGTGTCTTATCGACTCCTTCAGGTTGGATCGTGGCTTTTGATTTACCATGAGTGAGGTTGATATGAATCTCGACCAATACCTCTGTATCTTGGAGTTGCGGTTTAGCTTGTGGTTAGAAAGGTTTGAACATAATAGTGGAATCACTCCTTTTTTATTGAAGTAGATGAGTAGTTCCCTTAAGGGTTGATTCGAGGCTTAAACGATTATGAGCGCTCTCCTTCTTCCGTGAGGAAGACAGGATTTAATTGTTCATTAGAGAATCAATAATACTTAAAGGAAAAGATATTTCTAAAGGGGTATAACGGACTTTATGACCCAGCTCTAGTTATGAACTATTTGTGGAGGATCATACTATATGCAATTAGCTATATCAATGGACACTGAGACTTCAGATTGTATAAACACATCTACAGTTTTGAGAGTGCAGCTTCGGGTTTTTAGTGGAATAACTCCGAGGTTAATAATCGTGAAATATTAATTAAAGAGTTTTTAATTAATATTACTGAGTATTATTAGAGCTCAAAACTGTGGGTCCATTAGGTCTTCTTGCTAGCCCTTGTAGTTGTTGGTAACGAGGGTCACAGTAGATTAATTGGATAGTCCAATTAATAGTGTTATGAAAGTAATGCGATTTAAATAAAAGAGAATAATTAAATAATGTGATTATTTAATTAATTAAATATTTAATAAAATAATATAAATTAATAATTATAAATTATTAATTTTATTTATTAAATATGAGGTCATGTACGTAAATACTGACTAGGACAATAGAATTAAAATAATTTGATTATTTTAAAAGTCATAATAGTCAATTATTAAAGTCTTTAGGGAGACTAAAATAAAATGGGATTAGGAATCCTATTTTGATTTGGTCAAAACTTGTAACACCCCCTGACCCGACCCGGCTGGATCGACCCAGGGAGCGCTACTCGGGTTTTCAAAACTTTCTCAATTCAATTTATAATTTCAAACCATTTAAAAATCATATCAATTTGTAATTCAAAAAGACTTTTCTAGTGAGCCCATCGAAATACACTTTTTACAGAAATTTCGGCAGAGTTTTCTTTGTTTTTCGGATTTCCCAAAACCTGTTTTTTTTTTTCACAACTCAAATCAAATACAAATTCAATAACACTTCAAATCTCATTTTCAATCAATTGCGCACTCTGCCGTTTAGTGCGACTTTCAAACAATTTATAAAATAAAATACTTTAGAATTCAATATTTACAAACATTCTAAAAATGAAAAACAGAAATCATAAACCAATTTAATTACAAGACAGAATTATACAAAACGTTTACAAATTTTTGTATATACATGCATATCAATCATAATACACATCAACATAAATATCTACTCCAGAAATGTGACTCTACGCCTCTGTCTGCAGGAAACTCCTCTTCAGTCTTTTGCCTCTTCAGTATCCCTGGTACCTACGCGTTAGAAATAAAACTAACGCGCTAAGCATATAGCTTAGTGGGTGTACACTAAACTCAAATATTAAAATCATAACATAACTTTTCATAATATAAATATTACAATACAAACATAAGGAAAACATTACTAATTAAAATCATATGAAATCAGATTAGTAAACTCAACTAAATCAGTAATCATACTCAATTAACTACTCCATTCATTTACAAACAGTTTTATATAAACACTAAAATAAACGTATCAAATCGATTTCGAAAGACACTTATAAACATATCACTTATTTCAATTCAATTCTGGCCCTCTAGAATACTTAACATAAGCCAGGACTGGAATATGGGTCGTTCGACCACAGTGGCTGTTTGTCGAACATAGCTCCCACCCTACTAAATCAGTAATCATACTCAATTAACTACTCCATTCATTTACAAACAGTTTTATATAAACACTAAAATAAACGTATCAAATCGATTTCGAAAGACACTTATAAACATATCACTTATTTCAATTCAATTCTGGCCCTCTAGAATACTTAACATAAGCCAGGACTGGAATATGGGTCGTTCGACCACAGTGGCTGTCTGTCGAACATAGCTCCCACCCTAGGACGAATCCTAAGAGTGGTACGTATCTCCCTACTCTAGGACCGAGTGGTCGGAACCTAGAGAGGTACATAACTCCCTGTCCCAGGAACGAATCCTTAGGAAGGTACGTGTCTCCCTACCCCAGGACGAATCCGTGAGGAGGTACGTGTCTCCCTACCTCTGGACGAATCCATGAGGAGGTACATAATAATCATCAATAGCATATCAATATCGGTGCAGTACTGCTCACTGAACCCAACTGGTATACCAACCTCCTATATCCATTTCTATGTCTAAGTATTCTAGGGCCGTTTCGATAAACTATTTTTCATATATTCACTGTATTTGCAGATCAATGGAAACATACGATTTCAACAACATAGATTTTTCATGGAAAATCAAAAATATTCATGCAAAAGTCGAAAACAAGTAATTTCAGCGGAATCGTAATAATCAAGATACGATCAACAATAAAATCATTTCAATAAAATAATATAAACACATAAAATTAAAAGTCTTATAACAAATCTCAGATTCAAACTAAAATACTTAATACTTTTCGTAAAGATTTCGAAAACGAAGGTACACCAACCTGGATACCGTTTTTCTTTCGACTATCGCGGTTCTAGGTTTCTTTTCCTTTCCCTTTCTCTTTCTCCTACACTTTCCTTTTCTCTTTCCTTCCTCTTCTCTTCTTCTTCTTCCTCTTCTTTCTCTTCTTTCTTTCTTCTTCTTTCTCTTCTTTCTTTCTTCTTCTTTCTCTTCTTTCTTTCTCTCGGTCTCTCACTCACTCTTTTCTCTTTTCTCTTTTCTGTGGCTTCTGCGAGAAGCCAAATTTTTTTTATATTTTTCGGTCGTCGCGACCTGTGGTCGCTATACTCGCTGGAGCGTTTCCACCGCCTTCATCGTGAGCACACCTAGCGGTACTATAGTCGCGCTGGTGGTCGCGTTGCTCACTGTCAGAATTTGACATTTTCATCGCGAGCAGTTCATCGCGATCTGTGGTCGCATTGACTGGTCGCGATGCTCACTGCCAAAAATTCACATTTTTCACCGCGAGCAGGTCATCGCGATATGTGGTCGCGGTGACCAGGTCACGATACTCACTGCCTCGGTTTTCAATCTTCATGCATCATTTCTGGACCGTTCCATCTGGTCGACCTGAAAATCATAAAAATTATTTTCACCCCCTCCAATCACAAAATTTATTTTCACATATTCAAAATTAATTATCCGAAATCCGGGATGTTACAAAACTAAAACCCTAAAGACCTAATATATAAGAGTTATTATACTAGGAAAAATAGACCTAACACATTAGTGAAGAAGCAAGAGAATTCGGCCACCACAAAAAAAGAGAAGAAAAAGAAAATTTTTTTTCTGACCTTTACCTGTAGGGGGCGGCCGGCCATAGGAGAAGAAGTTCTCCATCTGTTTCTCACGTGTCCTCCATCTCTTGTCATGACGTGCCCACACACACGTTGTCAGACCGCGGGTCATAACTCGAAAGATCTGGTGGTAGATTAAGGAATCAGAAAAACTAAAATCAAGAAAAAGGTATGTAGTTTCTAAAGTCTTTTTCTGCGTATATACAGGAACTCGTTCCTGATTGAAAAATAGTTTTTCAAAATAAAAAAAAAAATTTGAAACCCAATTCTGCATGTTATATGATAATCAAACGTTTTCTAAAACTCCCTTCAATATATATGCACAATCCGAAAACCGGCAAATTTAGCTTCAAACATGCTAATATTTACTGTAAAACACGATTTATTATTGCGAGAATCACGTTAAAATAAAGCGTGATTCACGCTAAAATTTTAAATGATTCACGCAAAAATTTAGTGTGAATCACGCTAATTGGTAGCGTGATTCACGCAAAAATAAATCGTGATTCACGTTAAAATTTAGCGTGATCACACTAACAGTTAGTCATAAACGACATTATGTAATAAAAATGCCGTGAAGTAACTCGTGGTGGTAAAATAACAACAGTACAAAACCTGGTAAAATAGATACTCATAAATGAATCAATATGCAATATATATATATATATATATACACACACACAATCCAAACAATTTGTAATAAAAATCCACATCAATCAACTGGTTCATTATTTATAAAAATATCTCTAGCTATTTTCTCCCGTATACACTTTTCATCCTTCTCTTCGAAGTCCCATTTGTGGTCCTTGGACCTCATTATATTCTCCATGAACTTCATAACAAATGCACCGCAACTAACCCTCACAATGAGTTAAAACATTCATCACTTGAGGTCCAAAGGACATATCCAGGTGGTTGCTGGGGAAGTAATCGGCGATCGACCACAGACACATCAATACCATCAACCCATGAATCTATATTCGTGTGATCAAAGAAAGCCCCACATCGCAGCATGGCTGGTAAGAACCTTGTGAGAGGTTCTACGTCTTTAATTCGCTGATTCAGATCCCACCAAGGAATGCCTGTGTCCTTCTCTCCACTGACATATGCTGGCCACAAATATGAGCATTCATACGTGCTAGCATCATAATCCATATCCCGCCCGGTTGTTACAAAATCACGTTTCCAAAGAGCTGCTAACTCTCCTTGTAAATTTACAATTAAAATGGAGTATTTATAGTGCAAGCTATAATGTGTGAAGAAGTTTATATAACACTAGCATTGTAACATCTCTAATTTCAAATAATTAATTTTGAGTATATGCATATAATATTTATGATTTGAGGGGTATAAAATGTAATTAAATGTACCAGTTTGAACGGTCGAAAAATAATGCACGAAGAGAAGGGTGAAAAACTGGGCAGTGAGTACCACGACCAGGGATCGCGATGAGCTGCTCGCGGTGAAAATGATGATTTTAGGCAGTGAGCACCGCGACTAGTCACCGCGACCACAGATCGCGCTGAGAAGCTCGCGGCGAAAATATCGAATTTGGGCAGTGAGCATGGCGACCAACGTCGCGACCAGGTACCGCGATGGTTGATCGCGACGAAAGTGGTGAAATTACTCCAGTGAGTAACACGACTAGGTGGCGCGACCACAGGTGGCGCGACTACAGGTCGCGATAACCGAATTTGTATAAAAAAAATAAGCTGGTGATGAAACTTCTAGAAGAAGCTATCCAGAAAAACAGAAAGAAAAAGAGAGAAAACGGGAGAGAAAGAGAGAAAGAAAAAGAAAGAAAGAAAAAGAGAAAGAAAAAGAAGAGAAAGAGAGAGAAAGAAAGAAGAAAAGAAGAAGAAGAAGAAGAAGAAGAAGAAGAAGAGAAAAGGAAGAAGAGGAAAGGAAAAGGAAAGGAAGAAAGAAAAGGAAAATAGGAGAAAAGAAACGAAAAAGGGAAAAAGAAAATCCAAAAAAGAAATAGTCGGAAAGAAAACGGTATCCAGGTTGGTGTACACTCGTTTCTGAAATTATTTTCGATATGTGTTTTTGATTAAGTGAGTTTGGAAACATAATTATGGATTTTCATATACTCATAATTTGTTTTCGTACATTGTTGGAATTGTTTGTTAAATATTTTGATATAGTTTCAATGCAATCGTATCCTTTCAAAATCTGATTTATGAATATAGTTTTACGAATATTGTTTGGTTTTCTAATTATTGATTTTGATTGAAATTTATATTCATTGATTCTTGAAATAAATGAACTAATTTGATAACTGAATAACGGTCCTGATATATGTATAGGGAAATATGGATATAGGAGATTGACATGTCAATTGGGTGTATATATAGCAGTACTGCATCGATATTCCTGATGCTTATGATGATGATTTTACGAATACCATTTCCTTAGAAATGGGAAACCGACTGTGAAATCCGGATACCATTTCATTCTGAAATAGGAAACCGATTGTGAGAACATATGGATACCATTTCATTATGAAATGAGAAACCGACTGTTTATATAGGGATACCATTTCATACGAGATGGGAAACCCGACTGTAAAACCCGTAATCCAGTCCTGTAAACCCTGTTATGTGTATCAGGGGTCTAATTGAGAACTGAAAGCCAGAAAATGATGTGGCAAAATAAAGAAATGTTATTACGAATGAAATCCAGAAACTTTTGAAATACTTTATTTTATATAGTTTCAGTAATTGAAATATGATGGTTGTTTTATATATATATATATATATATATATATATATATATATATATATATATATATATTTCTGAATTTCTGAATTTAAGATTTATTGCTTTATATTATATTGAAATTTATTTTAGTGTACACCCACTAAGCATTATTTCTTAACTCGTTGATATTTATCGCTTTTAGGTGACAGAGATACCGAGGAAGGAAATGTGTTATATCGCTTGTAGTCATATATTTATCGCTTGTAGACAGAGATCTAGAGTCACCACATTTTGGGTAGTCATATATTTCTGTATATTACGCATGCATATACAAGAATATGTAAATGTGTTATATATTTATGTTTTGTAATTAATTGTTTTATGATTTCTGTTTTTCATTTTCAAAGGATTGTAAATAATGAATTATGAACTGTTTTATTTTAAAACTATTTGGAAAGTCGCACTAAACGGCAGAGTGCGCATTGGTTTGAAAATTTGATATAGAAGTGTTGAAATTATATTGTTTTGGACGTTTGTTGAAAACAGGTTTTGGGAAATCAGAAAAACAGAGGAAACTCTGCCGAAATTTTTGAAAACTGATTTTGATGGGCTCACTAGAAATGATTTTAAATTATAAATTATTTGGTTTTCAGATTATAAACAGAATTAAGAAAAGTTTTGAAAACCCGGTAACACTCCCTGGGTCGATCCAGACGGGTCGGGTCAGGGGGTGTTACAAGCATAATACATACAAACAACATTGTCCCCTACATAACGGTCTTTTTGTCCCAATTCTACTATCCATGATTCTGATTCATCTTATTATGTAGTACACATATGTACGAATCAATATGCTGTAATGCTGATATTGAATTAGTGTAAAAATAGACAAAATATATGATGTACTGTTTAATTTGAATTGATACGAATCATGGTCCAACCGCATGAACGACTTCATTGTTTGACGAAAAAATAATGTCAAATGGAAACAAATAAGAGAAAATGTAGATATAAATCTAAAAAACCATACCGCATATACCCATTACCTGTCAAACACCCTAAAAATCGAGTGTGATTCACGCGAGAATTCCATCATGATTCACGCTGGATTTCTTGCGTGATTCACGCGAGAAAGAAAATGTAGATATAAATCTAAAAAAATCATACCGCATATACCCATTACCTATCAAACACTCTGAAAATTGAGTGTGATTCACGGGAGAAATCCAGAGTGATTCACGCAAGAAATCCATCATGAATCACAATTGGATTCTCGCGTGAATCACGGTTTAAATACACAAATATCAAAAATATCCAAAGCACTGAAAGATAAAAACTTTAGAGCAATAATAGATGACCAAAAAAAGTAATAGAGAAGTACCTTAGCAGCCACCTCCAAAGACTTCTGATAAAGCTCATTAGAGTGTTCCTCCAAACAACCAAAATCATTGTCATGCATCTAAAACTAGTGTCACTCTCTGTAACAATCACATTGAAATATATACCTCGTCAACGGCTTGCTTAAAGTATAGAGCGGCCTTGTTGAAATATTCCTTAGCCCCTCCAGTTCTGGCATTATAAATGCATGAGAAGTATAAGCGTTTCCCTGGCACTATAAAGTATCATGCTTCGCAATCGCATCTGTTATTCGAAAAAATTGTTACCATTACTATACCAACAAATTTGACAACCAATTAACCACTTGTTCAGTAAGCAACTGCAAAGTTAGAGAGTTCCCAAAATAAATTACATAAAAAAAAATCTAGCATTAATATGTGATCAAGAAAAAAAAAAAAAGACCCAGATTTTTTATTAAAAAAACTAATAATCCATGCTTAATTTCAACAAAAATTGAATCAGTTATCAGAAAAATAAGAACCTAAAATCATCTTTTTCGAATCCGGAACGTTTTGAAACTGAGACAACTCCAGCAGAGCTCCACCCCATCTCATTAAATTCTGCACCCAACAACAAAAAGTTTTTTTTTTTTTTTCATTGCTAAATAACGAAAATACAACAAAGAGTTCTAACTCTCTACTACTTACTCACGATTCTCTTCTTCTTCCGCTTTTCCTTCTCCTTCTCGCGTTTGGTTCTTCTTTTTCTTCTTCTTGCGTTCGGTTCTTCTCCTCTTCCTCCTCCTCCTTCTTCTTCTTCTTCTTTGCTGGCGTTCTTCTTTCCGCCGTTCTCCTCTCTCTAAAAACTCTCTATCTAAAACTACTTCTTCTTCTTCTTCTTCACCAGCGTTCTTCTCTCCGCCGTTCTCCTCTCTCTAAAAACTCTCTATCTAAAACTACTACTTCTTCTTTTTCTTCTTCTTCTTCTTCGCCGCCGTTCTCCTCTCTCTAAAAAATCTCTATCTAAAACTTCTTCTCCGTTCTCCTCTCTCTAAAAACTCTCTATCTAAAACTACTACTTCTTCTTCTTCGCCGCCGTTCTCCTATCTCTAAAAGCTTTCTATCTAAAACTTCTTCTTCTTCTCCTCTCCGCCGTTCTCCTCTCTCTAAAAACTCTCCATCTAAAACTACTACTTCTTCTTCTTCGCCACCGTTCTCCTCTCCGCTGTTCTTCTCTCTTTAAAAACTCTCTATCTAAATCTTCTTCTTCTTCTTCTCTTCGCCGTTCTCCTCTCTCTAAAAACTTTCTATCTAAAACTTCTTAAAAAAAGCGGCAATCTTCTTTTTCTCTCTGCCGTTCTCCTCTCTCTAAAAACTCTCTATCTAAAACTTCTTCTTAAAAAAAAAAAAAAAGCGGCAATCTTCTTCTTCTCTCCGCCGTTCTCCTCTCTCTAAAAACTTTCTATCTAAAAAAAAAGCAGCAATGTGTGAATTAGGTTTAGGAAATCAGATTTTAACTCTCTCCGGCGTTCTTCTCTCCGCTGTTCTCCTCTCTCTTAAAACTCTCTATCTAAAAAAAAGCGGCAATGTGTGAATTAGGTTTAGGAAATCAGATTTTAAGTCTGTTTATTTAATGGGTTGACCTGTAATTTTATACATATTTTTTAAAAAAATTTTACAGGATCACTGATAATTAAATTTAAAAATAAGGTTAAAAATAATCTTTCCCATACTTAGAGCGTTATATTTGAATTTTTCCCTTTTATTGATTAGAGTACAATACATTCGGTATATTAAAGGTTTTTTTCTGTGGAATAAGGTTTTTGATGTAAAGGGAAATCAGGGTTTTGAACTTAAGGCTTGTAATGAGCATTTAAAATTATTAGAGAATTCATACGCGAAGCTAAAGAATATTGAAATGAATCTCATATTGAAAAAATATAAAGTAAGAGAATATATATATTAACGAATACTACAGTTAATAGAATATAAATTTGTCACAGGTGTTAAAGTTTAATGAAAATTGACCTATTTTTGGTCATCATTTGATGGAATGACTTGCATTTTTGCCTTTATTTAAATTAGATTGAAATATAATTATTCTAATCAATCCAGATAAAAATAAACTCAAATCTTTAACAACAATCATCAACTATTATTCTTATTAAATCGGTCAAACAAAATGGATAACATAATTTTTTTATATATAAAAGAGGATAATAGACAAACATAATAAGAAATACATATATATATATATATATATATATATATCAGCACATTTAATACTATCTTATTTATTATTTTATGTATCTTATAAAATATGATGAATTGTAATGAAGTACTTTGACGTTTAATTATATTGCAGTGAAATCGTAAGTTTAGCCTTAATTACACGTTAGTATCCTACCGTCAGTTGACCCAGTCAAACTTAACGGTTTGACATTGACTTATATGTAAAATGACGTAACTACCTCTAGTTAAAAAATTAAATTAAACAAAAATTAAAAAAAAATGAAAAAAATTAATTTTTTAAAAAAATGGATCTTCACCATCCATTAATCTTGATGGACGGTGGAGATACATTTTAAATTTTTTTTTTTTGAAAAATCAAACAATTAAAAAAAGATAAAAAATTTATTTTATATTGAAATTTTTTTTTTGTGTTCTCGGTGGATCTCCACCATCCATCAATATTAATGGACAGTGGAGATCCAATCTGGATCTCCACTAAGAACACAACCCTATATATATATATATTTATTTATTTCTGTAGATCTGCTCCCGTTGATGGAGCAGATCTGTAGAATTTTTTTTTTTTTTTTGTGTTCTTGGAGTTCTTGGTGGAGATCCAACTAAGAACTCCAAGAATATAAATTTTTTTAATTTTTTAATTTTAATTTTAAATTTTTTTTAAATATTTTTATCAATATAATTTCCACCATCTATCAAGATTGATGGAGGGTGGAGATTCATTTAATCTTTATATAATTTGTAATATTTTTTTTTTAAAAAAAAAATTAAGGTTAAAATGACCAAAATACCCTTTGACTATTGGTTGACCGTCAACTCTAATGGTCAACCAGTTAGTCAAGGGTAGTAATGTGTAATTAAGATTAAACTCACGATTTTATTACAGTATGGCCAAACGTTAGGGTACTTTATTACAATTCGTCCTATAAAATAGCCCGAAACTCACAAGTCATAAATACAATATTGCTCAAAGAATTTATCACTCTCTCATTATTTATTTCTCACTTTAATCATACCCTTCTTAACATATATATATATATATATATTATATTATATACATATTATTTTTTATATTTTTATGTGTGTATATTGTATTTTTTTTAAGCGATATTATTGTATATTCTGTTTTTGAAAAGAAACTATATTCAAACACCATAAGGGCTAAAGAAAACAGAAACATCAACCTAAGAAAGTTTCCTCAACTAAGGAGGGAAAACCGACTCCTACACAGTAAAGCTATTACAACCCAAAGCCTATTTGGCAATATTATGAGCAACCATATTACTGGATCTGGGAATAAAAGAAATGGAGACAGACTCATCACTATTACATATCACTTTAATGTCATGGATGATGTTGCCAAGATCACACCTGGTGAAAGAAGCACCTTCGTATAAATTAACCACATTCAAAGCGTCAAACTCTATGTACAAGGGGAACAAACCTCTCCTTGCAGCTAGCTGGGCACCCAACAAAATTGCTTTTGTTTGAGCAACAGCAGCTGAAGCAACATTGGAGGAGCACAGGCCTACAACAAAAACTAACATACCAACAGAATTTCTCACCACAATTTCAATACCAATCTGACCATTGCAGTTATTAACCGCAGCATCAACATTCATTTTTAAAAGAACACCTTCAAGAGGGTAAAGCCACAGATAAACCAAGAAAAGGACTGCACGCATTAGCTGAATTAAAATCAGCCAGAAGAAAACCTAGCTATCTGCCAGAAATCTTCGGAAAACAAACCTTTCTTGCCATGAACTATTTGATTCCTTCTGTTTCAAATAAGCCATGAAGCCACAACAAAATGGGCGACCAATCCTTCTCAACCACAGAGGCCACAAAAAAAAAATCTATGAATAAATAAGACTTCTCTCAATGTCCTATACTCAACCAGAAAAGGGAAGTCTCCCCAGATAGCCTTAGATTCAGGACAACCCCAGAGGGCATGGTCAATTGACTACGGAAACTTCCCACACAAAACACAAACATTTGAATAAATAATCTTTCTCTTGCACAATAAAACTCTAGTTGGAAGGATATCACAACAAGTCCTCCAACAGAAAACCTTAACTTTACCAGGAATTTGAAGATTCCAAAGGAATTTCCAAAGAAAATGAAGCTCTCTAGAACAAGAAGGCTGATCAAAGTTCAGGTTATGGAAAGCAATTTCGTAAGCGCTTTTGACAGAAAAATTACCTTTGCTGTCGTAATGCCACAGTAAGGAGTCATACTGATGAAGGCTAAGAGGGATCTGCAGGATTGCCTCGGCCTCTTCTTTAACAAAACTGCTCTTGATCAGGGATGAATTCCAATAACCTGGCTGAGAAATTAGGACAAAGACTTTAGCATCTTCTAGATGAGTCTTTGGAAAAAGACTTTGAAAGTTGTCTCTCTTGGCAGCCACTGATCTCTATAAATTGAGATACTCGACCCATCACCAATTCTTCATCAAATACCCATTCTCAACACTTCACAGCCCTAAATAATGCTCCTCCAAATAAAATAAGGTTGTCTACCAATCGAACAATCCAAGAAAGTAGAATCCGAAAAACACCTGGCTTTTAGAATTCTAGCCATAAAAGAGTGAGGATGAGAAAGAATTCTCCAACCTTGTTTAGCGATCATAGCTTGGTTAAAAGAACTAACATCCCTAAAGCCCATGCCCCCACACTCCTTAGGAGCACACATTTTCCTCCAAGTGCACCAATGAGCTTTCCTTTTAATCCCCGAAAAGCCCCACCAGAAATCTGAAAATAAATTATGCAATTCATGGTACAAAGAAACTGGCAACCTAAAACAACTTATAGTGTAAGTTGGGACAGCCTGAGCCACTGCTTTGATGAGAATTTCCCTACCTCCACTCCAAAACAACTTGTGTTTCCAACCTTGAAGTTTCTGTCAAACTCTATCCTTGAGAGAGCCAAAAACTTGCCTTTTATTCCTCCCAATGATGGAAGGAAGGCCTAAATACTTGGTATGACATGATACCACTTCCATGCTGAAAATGTGCTTGACAACTTCTCTAGTATCTCATGAAGAATTTGGGCTGAATGAGAGTGCAGACTTTTCAAAATTGATTACTTGACCAGAAACTTCTTCGTACATATTAAAGATGTCTTTGACCTGTTGGCATTCCTCCCGTAAAGCTCTAGCAAAGATCAAGCTGTCGTCAGCGAAAAATAAATGAGAAATTGTCAGGGCAACTCTAGCAACTTTGATTACATGAATTTTACCCAGCCTCTCAGCTTGAAGAAGAAGAGCTGGCAACTCTTCTGCATACAGCAAAAATAGATACTGTGAATGTAACGCCCCTAATTTTTCATAATTATGAAAAATATTATTATTAATTATTATTAAGAATGCAACAATCAAGTATGTGATTTAACTTGGTGGAAAGTATATATTTGCTATATGGTGTATAAACGAATAGTGATTTTTAACCGATTTAACTCTCATTAGAGATATTATTTTCATGGTGCATTTGGATCATAATGGGTCCAATTGAATATTGGTGAAGTCAATTTGATGATTGGATAAATGTGGAATATTTTTGGAACATTATTGAGATGGAATGTGATTGGTGGGTCAGTTTGATAATTCAAGGATGATTGGTAAATCACATGTAATTAATTGTGAAGTTGTTGCCATTTTAGAATTTTAAGAAGTGCAAGGGAGCAAATTGCAATTGTTGAGATATATATATATATATATATACACACACATATATATATATATATATATATATACATATATAAAAGCTTGACAAGTGGAATTCCACTTATCCAAACCAAAAAACAAAAGCAAAACATAAATTGCAAGTCAAAAAAAAAAATGGCATAGCAACTAGAAATCAAAAACAAAAACAGAGACAGTGATGCAAACTCGGCAAAGAGAGAAAGAAGGAGAGAAAGAAGGAAAAAAAAAAAGGAGGGACATTCGGTTGAAGAAGTAGAGAAGAAGAAGGAGGAGGAGGAGGAGGAGGAAGGAAGAGGTAGAGGAAAAGGAAAAAAAAAAGTGTTGAGAAATTATCTAGGTTCGGTATACACTAGTTTTAATTTTTTCAAAATATTTCGGAATAATCGAATTTTATTGATTTTGAATTATTTGAATTATATTGATTAGAATTTATAGTTTGAAATTGATTTTGGATTGATTTGAATTACTTATTTTCGAAATATAGTTTATATTCGAAATATTGATTGTGAATAATATTACGAATTAATTTTAATATGTTATAATTTTATTATTGAGATGTGAAATATCATTGAAAGTGATTTGAAATATATTATTTTGTGAAATGTATAAAAAAAATGATTTTGGGGTATTTTGATTTAATATGGATTTACGAAATATATTTGAATACGATTTTGAATTGATTTGATGCAATTATTGGTTTCATAAATATATTTGAATATGATTTTGTATATTTCCTTTATATGAATATTGATAAAATTTGGATTTCGTAAATATTTATATCGATTTGAATTAATTGAAAGTTGAATTTATTTATAAAAGAATCATCTGTAAATTTGTATTGTGAAATTGAAATTTCGAAATCGAATCTGAATGAAAAGAAATGAGTTGATATTGAATTTAAGAAATCATATTATAAAATGGCTCTGATATATATGAACATAGATATGGATATAGGAGATTGACATATCAATTGGGTTCACTTAGCAGTACTGCATTGAGATTTCTGATATTTTGATGATTATGATACCACTCTTTGGATTATATGTAGTCACCGTTGTGGACGGTCCTAGAGTGAAGACATTTTCGTCAGGCAGTCCCCATAGGGTCCGATGTCGGAAATGATACCTGTTTAGGAATACCATTTCATGCTAAAATGGGAAACCCGACTGTATATAATTTAGCGAGCAGTCCCCGTTGGGTTCCAGTGCTGAACAACCCATAATCCAGTCCTGAAATTATGTTATGTATGTTAGGAGCCCGATATGAAAATAGAAATGTGATTTGAATTGAAACGTAATTTAATTTGAAAAGTGATTTGAGATTATTAGTGAAATTATGAAATTGATATGTGATTTAAAAGTATTTGACTTGATTTGAGCCCCATAGTTGAATATTTATTTGTTATTTATATTTATGATAAATTGATAGAAATTGTTATAGTATTTATAAATTCAGTTTTGTGTACACCCACTAAGCAATATGTTTAGCGTGTTGAGTTTCTCACGCGTAGGTAAAGGAGGTTCCAAAGAAGTTAAAGACTGAGAGGAGTTGAAACTGCAGGAGCAGAGACCGGAGTCACATCATTTCTGTATATTTGGGTAGCTATTTTGCATTTAGCATATATATTTTAATTAGCATACATATACAGTAAAAGTTTGTAAACATGTGTAAAAGTTTGATTTTGTCCATATTTCTCTAAATGATTATATTGAATGAAAATATGGGATTTATTATTTTAGAATTGATATTGATTATATATTTTGAAGAAATGATGGGAGAAGTCGCACTGAATTTGGAAGGGTGCGTAAAATGATTGAAATGAAATTGAAGTGTAGAATTTTGATATATTATGATTTTATTGTAAACAGGTTTTTGGAAAGTCAGAAAAACAGAGGAAGCTCTGGCGAAATTTTCAGAAATTTAATTGGGTCATTATTAAAGTTTACGTTTTAATTTTATAAGTATGGTTTTATAAAAGTGAAGTAGAGATTTCAGTATATGGTAGCGCTCTCTGATTCGGTCTGAGCGGATTGGGTCAGGGGGTGTTACAGTGAAAGTGGGCAGCCTTATCTAGGGCTGTGGGAAGGAACTACCCTACCTCTAGCTTCACCATTGATAAGAAAACCATAGATGACAGAAGAAACACACTTCATAATGTTAGAAATCTAGCCCTCCTTAAAACCTAAACACTTCATTATCCTTCGCAAGAAATACCACTCAACTCTGTCATAAGCCTTGCTCATATCGAGCTTCAAGGCAATTTGACCCACCCTGCCTTTTCTTTTATTCTTCAAGGAATGTAAACATTCGAACATCAACACCACATTGTCTGTGATAAGCCTAGATAGGATGAAAGCACCTTGATTAGGGGATATGATGACATCAAGAACATTTTTTAATCTGTTAGCTAGCACCTTTGCCATTAGCTTATAAGTCACGTTGCAAAGACTTATGGCCTGAAATCACAAGTTTGAGGAGGAGTTTTAACCTTTAGAATGAGGACCACCACCGCTTCTCCCATAGAACCCATATCAGTCCCCTCATTGAGTGCTTCTAAGACAACCTTAAAGACTTTCGAACCTACTAAATCCTAGGATTTTTGATAGAAGGAAGCTAGAAGTCCATCCGGGCCAGGGGCCTTGAGGGGAGCCATTTGGTTTAGAGCCTCTCAAACCTCTGCTGAGCTAAATCTGGCAGCAAGCTTTTCGTTCATACTGGAGGTCATTTTACACAACATAGAGCTGCAGACCTCTTCAATCTTCGAAATTGAAGGAGAAGAAGAGCAAACCAGCTTGTTATAATAACTTGAAACTACCTCTTCCACCCCCTCTGGTGTATCCTGCCAGACCCCTTACTCATTCATTAAGCCCAAAATCCGATTCCTTTTCCTTCTAACTGAAGCCTTTGCATAGAAAAATCTCGTATTTCTGTCACCAACCTTCAACCATAATGCCCTGGACTGCTACCTCCAGAACAGCTCATTATTCTCTAAAAACTATTCATTTTGAACTCCAACTCTCTAACTTTGTTTAAAACACCACTACTACCATCTTCAATCTCTCTAAGTTCCCTTCTCAGATTTTTTAAATTCAGCATTCCTTTCTTTTTTTTTTTTTTTGTTCCAAGAACTCAACACATCAGCCACAGCCAAAGAATAGGTATTCACATCCAGCACAACATTACTGCTACTGTCCGAACCCCAGACCGCAGCCATTAACCACATCTCTGAAATTAGCCATAGACTTGAAAATTCTGCATCGACCACCTTGCTTCTCATCATCTTTGAGAATCTCATTAAAATCCTCGCTAATAAACCATGGCAGAGAAAAGAGACCCTTTAACCTGCGCATCAATTACCACGAATGAAACCTAAGAACATAATTTGGTTCTTCGTAGAAACCAGTAAAACGCCATTTCAAACCCTCACAGTCCCTAACAATCTAATCCATATGACCTTTAGAAAACGATTTAAAATCAACCTCAATACCTCCTTTCCATAACAGAAGTAAGCCTCCACCTAAACCATTCCTATCCCTAGCAAAGCAGCTTTCGAAACCCAAACCAATCCTAACACCTTCAACAGCTCCATGATCCAATCGTGTCTTCGAGAGAAACACTAATAAGGGGTTTTCCCTATGAATCAACTCTCGCAAGTCTCTGAATATCTTAGAATTCCCCAAACCTTAGACATTCTAACATAAGCTTTTCACGGTTATCGGCGGTGCTGGACCCCAGCTACCACCGACTGATCAGAGTTGATCAAACATCTTTCTCACTTCTTGACATGAGAATCCTCCCTATTGTCACCAAAATTTCTTTTACCCAGCCCCTCCAGTTTAGGCTCATCACACATCCCTTTAAACTTCATTCTAGCCAATCTCGTCCACTTTCTAGCCCTAAAACTGGATACCTCAGCCACATCTTCCCCTTCACACTCTTGAATAGCAGCTGAAATCTGGACCTCTGAATCACCTGAAGTATCCTTTGAGAAAGGATTTATATGGCTTGACACATTTGATTTCTCAGCATTCAGAAAGATGCTAAAATTTGAAATTCTCATGGCTGAACCAGAAACATCTTTCTCAACCTCCCTAAAAATTTCTGCATCCCCACTCTTAATAATAGGTACAAACGAGCACCCTTTCTCCCTCTTTAAGTTAGGATTAGGATCTGAAAAAGAATTATGTAACTTGTATACCCCCTAAATTTCCTTTAAAAGACAGCTCCAATTTAGGGTCATTATCCTAGGTTTCTAAACAGGACCACTAAGAGGCACATCACTGTTACCTTCAAAGAAACTAGGAACATAAGACTCCTTGTCTATATCAAACCCAACCACAACTAGAGTAAAAACAGAGCTTTCCTTCCCACGATCAAACTCACTACTAAATAGACCTGAATAGAGTTTTTCCTTCCCATGAACACTCTCAGTTACTTGAGGACTAGAATTGGAAAAACCTTATCACGAAAATCCATATTCACTACTTGGATTTGGATTAAAATTCTCTTTTCCATGCTCAGACTCATCAGGACCACCTCTAAAATTACTACCACCATAGGATTTGTTAACAGTAGGACCTATAGCTCTCATCCAGCTCCCAAATTTTAGCTGTGATTCATCAACAATATTCTTAATATTTTCTGAGCATTCCCTAATCAAATGACCAACTCTACCACAGAAGTAACAAAAATTTGGCAATCGTTCATACTTTATAACCACCATACAAACCTGCTCAGGATTACCCATCAAAACCCTCAGACCCATCTTTAAAGGCTACCCCATATCAACCACAACTCTAACTCTCACAAACTTCTCCAAATAATCACCACAATCATCGAACCAATCATTCCCCCCAAAAACAAACCCACTTCTCTACTCATATAGACAAAAGGTAGATTATGTAATTGAATCCACGTAAAAGAGAAATGAAAGTCAGATTCAGAGATCTTACCAATCCCCTTAGCTTCGCATAGAACTAGAAGATGCTTATCAAATCACCACGGTCCACCTTCAAGTATTCTTTTCCTGTCCCAGGCATAACTGAATCTGAATACAAAAATATTTGTGCCAATAGCTTCTGTCTCGAAATCTTTCGTAGATCTCCAAATTTTGGGAATCGCCGATCGAAAAGCTTTACGATTAATCTATCTGTTTACAATCAACTTCCCAAACAAACACATAGAGACCGATTTCAGACCCCGTTCTTGTAAAGGTAGACCCACCCTCGCAATTGGCCCATCGTCCTCCGATAAAGACAGTCGTTCACAGAACCTTAATAGTTCTTCAGTCTCCATACCGATGATTAGCAGCAAGACAGAAGAAAAATTATGAGAAAAAAATCAAAAGAAGGATGAGAACTGTACGCAAGAAGCGTATACTCTACTTTTACTTGGTACAGTGATCGGTTCATATTTGTTATTCTTTTTGACCTGTTTTACTGTGTATTTTATGCTTGTTTTAGAGTGAATTTAGCGATTTTGATGTGTTTGTTGAGCTTGTGTAGGTTTTTATGCGTTGGTCATGGAGTTACGCGAAGAATGGGAATTTCGAGCTGAAAACGTGCATTTTTGGACCAGTGAGTACTGCTACCCATGTCTCGAGACCAAAGGTCACCATAGGAGGTCGTGGTGAAGAGGTGAATTCCAGATAATGTGTACTGCGACCAGCCATCGTGATCACTGGTCGCGATACGGTGATCGTGGTAAGAATGTGAAAAGCAATCCAATGAGTATGGCGACCAAGCTATCGCGACCCCTGGTCACAATGGCGAAATCCAGCAGCCCTAATCTGCGACTACAAAAAGGAAACTTTCTAAAATTAAAAGGGGCTTCTTCCAGCTGCGAAAAAAGCTACCAAGGGTTCCAGAGCTCCGTTTTCTCTCATTCTCGCTTTGTCTTTGGTGTTTTCAAGCACGGAAGCAAGTTTCACACATCATTAGTCAGCTACGTCATCAGCAATTCATCGGAGGAGATGAAGTTTTGGAGAAGACGAGTTTCGGTCGGACCAAAGCCGGAGTCTTTTCCAATTCAGTTCTTCATAATGGGTTTTATCAACCCTTCTTCTCTTTTTATTGTTTTGCTAATTAGCATGTTGAACTAATTCCCTAGTTAGGAGGTCAATAGATCAGGATTGAGATTTAATGGTGTAATTGACTGATATATTTTTTTATATATATTTCAAGAACTTGTTGCTATATAATTTAGTCTGTTAATTTATAATTTTTGTTGTTTGCATTGCGAAAGTGTTTGCATGAATTTGAATTATTATTAATAAAAAAATTATAATCTTTATGAGGAATCAATAGGTTGTAATTGAATTAATTATAAATCTAGAGAAATTAAGGGAAGAGTGCCAGAGAAAGCAAAGCCAAGGGATGTGGGTGATCTGAACCCAGAGTTTCCAGCCAGGTTGAAGGCCTAGGAGGGGAGACAGCTTCTCTGGAGAGGGGCATCAGCTTGGAAGCGTTGGCCACCACATTCGTCGCCAACCATATTGATCAGCAGGGTTGGGGTAACTTTGTGCGAACACCCAATAGTGCGAACTAGAGGGTGGTATGAGAATTTTATGCGGCCATGTACCCGCCTCACTTTCATAACCATGGTTTAGTGACAGTTTGGTGGGTTCAAATACGGGTTACCCCAGAGGTTATCAATGTCCATTTCGGCACAGTCCCACAGCCAGCTCTCCGATTAGGCTATCCGGAGCTTACATTGTTCTCGACCTATAACTTAGAGTTGGCCGCTATTTTGAGGATGTCAGGATAGGGTATTTGGACCAATGACAGTTGTGCTATCAAGCACCACCTGCATATCGACGCAGCATTCTAGCATATCTTCTTCGATTTTTCCCTGTACCCGACAAGGCACCACACGACACTTATCATAGAGACCGCCCGGTTAGTTCACTGTATCCAGGCTAGTCTAGCTTTAGACGTGGGGGTTCTGATCCAAGATAAGATACTCTATGTAGACCGACGCTTGCGGGGTGTTTATGCTAATTACTCACATATGCGCTTCGCACGGTATCGATGCTTATGCTGAGGAAGAGCATCGGCACATCCGTTTGCCTTTACAAAACATCAATAAGAAAACATATAATGATATGGTGAGATCGAGATGGGTGTCACCACTTGGAGGACCGGAGCCCCAGCCTCAGGCTGTGGATGAGGATATGGATGATTTGTTAGCAGGCATTGACGACCCAGGATTAGTCGCCAGGGCTAATGTAGAGACTGCAACAGGCGGATCACAAGCACGATCCGAGAGAGGGCTGAGAGCTCTTAGTAGGCCAAAGTTCTAGAGGCCTTGCAAGATATACAGGGTCAATTGATTGACATGTGGCGGCACTTTGATCAGCAGGTGACAGACCTGCGGACCCATGTAGATCAGCGTTAGGATTGGCAAGACACAGTTATAAATGACATTAGTGGTAGCCTCCAGGCGCTCACTACATATTTGTGCAGGCATATCACCACAAGAGAGTGCGTTCTGAGTCCTCGAGTCAGCAGCCACCGCCACCTCCGTCCGTATGAATTTGCATTGTTTTTCCATGTGCCTGTTTATTTTTGTTATTTTGTACTTTGTTATTCATAATATAGTTTCGTTGTGTGTTTATTTGATTGCGCTTTACGATTGTATCCTTATGCTGTGATTTTAAACATTGAGGACAATGTTTGATTTAGGTTTGGGGGTGCATTTCGTTGTTATGTGTTTATGTTTTTATGTGTAGTTTTTATTTTTTTGATTTTATTTAGTGTTGTTTTTAGGGTGTCTCGAGCTATATTCATGTTCCGTGTGGATATCTGAATAAATAGTATGATTGCGTTTGAACATGTGATTTCACAGGGTTTTAACTAGTGTGTTTCCAATCTGAGTTTTGTGTATTAAAGTCATGTGAGTTCTGACGTCTTAGCATTGTCACATGTAAGCCGTTCAATTAGTGTGCCTAGATTAATAGTAGAGACTTCCTTTGGTGAGAATCGATCCGAAATCGTATTTTTCTAAGAGTTGTCGTTTCTATTTTTATACACGTACTCGTGCTTATTGAATTTAGATTGATCTCTATAGGTTTGCATTAGATATTAATGAACTGCCTTCATAAGAATCATGCATGTTTGTGTTGAATAATGATTTGAGTGAAATTGGGAGAGGTGATTTAGGCACTATGTGTTGAAACTCCTAAACAGCTTCATGTTTTCCTTCTCATGAACTGTGTGCTCTATAGCCTCTTTATAGTCAAACACTTTAGCCTTTTTGTTGAATAATCGAAAAATTTCAAGGCCAAGCCGAAAATATAAAGCCTTACTGTATAGCTTGGAAATTATAGAAAACAGAAGGTGATGGGTGTAAGGATGGAAAGACGGAAAGAAAAAGAAAAAAATATACGGGAGAAAGATGGAAGGTCAATTCAGTTGTTGCTAAAAAAAAAATCAATTTCTCTGTCAACTGAAGGAAAAAAGGAGTATCAATGTGTGAAAGAATAGAAAAATGAGGGTAAATGGTGAAGAAGTTAAGTAAAAAAAAAAGGAAAAGACGAGTTGAATGAGTTTGGAGAGTGCGAGATGATTGAATCCCTGTGTAAACAAATGTGAGGTTTCTCTTAGTATTTCCAAGCTAGTTAAATTCTGTTTTCCCTTCTTTTTTTTTATGCAACCATAATCCCTTAAGCCCCATTACAACCTAGAAAAAGACCTTTTGATTTCTTAATAACACTTAATATTGTTATTTGATACTATGTGTAGTGATTTTTACGTTCGTAATGTCTGATATTGTTGATGAGATCTTTTGATAAAAATCTATACGTTCTTTCTGATTATTATATGTACGACTTACTTTTGTATTTCTTTTACTCATAAATTTCAATCGTATGTAATAGAGAGTGTGAAAACTTAGGTTCAAGCGTACCGAGTAAAAACTTGTGAGCATAGAGTCGAAGCGAATTACATCCATGGCTCACGAAATATGAAAGGATTACGGTTATTAATGTTTTTTTTTGTCAGAGTCTTATTGTGATATTTGATGCACCAATTTGGTTAGAAATCTGTTAGTCTAAACTTAGTGTTATTATATGTTCTTTCACGATTATGCGTTTGTTTTGATTGATATGTGGGTGTATTTGTAGCTCCTGTATAGCGTTTGTGGGTAGCGTAGCTGGTAAACCCTCACGAGACTATAACTCGTCCACTAGGGCCACCTAAGGATTTAAAGGCTTGTGGCACGTGTTAAGTGTCATCGTTCATCCTACGAAAATGGAAATAAAGTAGTTGTTTATTTGTGTGTTTTTGTTTTTGTTTTTGTTGTGTCAATTTGCTTGAGGACAAGCAAAAGATAGGTTTGGGGGTATTTGATCGGTTCATATTTGTTATTCTTTTTGACCCCTTTTACCGTGTCTTTTATGCTTGTTTTCAAGTGAATTTGGCGGTTTTGATGTGTTTGTTGAGCTTGCGCAGGTTTTTATGCTTTAGTCACAGAATTACATGATGAATGGGAATTTCGAGCTGAAAACGTGCATTTCTGGACCAATGAGTACTGCTACCCCTGTCTTGCGACCAAAGGCCGCCATAGGAGGTCGCGATGAAGAGGTGAATTCCAGGCAGTATATACTACGACCAGACGGTGATCACGGTGAGAAGGTGAAAAACAATCTAGTGAGTATGGCGACCAAACGACGGCGAAATCAGCAGCCCTAATCTGTGACTATAAAAAGGAAATTTTCTAAAATTAGAAGGGGCTTCTTCCAGCTGCGAAAAAGGCTACCAAGGGTTCCAGAGCTCCGTTTTCGCTCATTCTCGCTTTGTCTTTGGTGTTTTCAAGCACAGAAGCAAGTTTTACACATCATTAGTCAGCTATGTCATCGGCAATTCATCGGAGGAGACAAAGTTCTGGAGAAGACGAGTTTTGGCTGGACTAAAGCCGGAGTCTTTTCCAATTCAATTCTTCATAATGGGTTTTATCAATCCTTCATCTCTTTTTGTTGTTTTGCTGATTAGCATGTTGAACTAATTCCCTAGTTAGGAGGTCAATGGACCAGGATTGAGATTTAATTGTATAATTGACTGATATATTTTTTTTATATATATTATTTTTTATATCTATATTTCAAGAACTTGTTGCTAGATAATTTAGTCTGTTAATTTATAATTCTTGTTGTTTGCATTATGAAAGTATTTGCATGAATTTTGGATTATTATTAATAAGAAAATTATAATCTTTATGAGAAATCAGTAGGTTATAATTGAGTTAATTATAAATCTAGCAATAAGAGATAGGTTGATTAAGGCATGAAAGTGCTTAATTGACCTATGAATTATCACTACATTGGGTGTTTAATTACTTCACTCTAGGACCAGTAGGTGAAGTTGATTGAATTCACAACATCATTGCATGACCTTATAATTTGATGTGCCAATGTTAGGAAATAATTTAATCTTGAATATATTGTGTTTCAATTAGTGGATTACACTACCGCGTCTCATTATTGGTACCATTTGACTGCCTGACGCTTTCTCACCCTTGGATAAACTTTTGAGTAGATTATAGCTTTAGTTTAAATTTAAGTTTACAAAATCATTCTCCAAATCATTGATTTAAATTCTGTCTTTATTTTATATCCTTAGTTTAGTAGTAGTTACCACTACTTCTTTGTGGATTCGACCCCGTACTCACGGAAATTTATTACTTTGACACATCCTGCACTTGGAATTTATCTCATGCATTGTGAGCGTGTCAAGTAGCTCTAGCAGCTTTAGAGATAAAGCTCTAGAAAGGACCAAGAAAAATGCTTAACCTGAAAGCGATATTATTGTTGAACATCTGTTTTGCTATTTTAATATTTTTGGTTATTTATATACATTTTTTTATTTCTAATTTTGTTTTGATTAAATATATATGTGCAAATTTCATTCTAGTCCTAATATTTTCATCAATTATCATTTTTTAACACAATTTGCTTTATCACCAAATTGATGGAGGTAATGGAGAGACTCGACTGGGTCTCCACTTCTGTCAAGAGAGACCCAGCCGGGTCTTTATCCTATATGCGAAGGAGACCTAACTGGGTTTCCACCGCTGTAGACCACAAAAACAATAGGATAATAATCGGAGCACTACAACCTGCAAAACCAAAAAATACGATGTCGATAGAATGTTTGGTCACTGGGGCAATGCCAATCAAGTACACTCTGATGCTCAAATCAGTCAACTATGAATAAATAGAGTGAAAACGTAGAAAGAGTGAATAAGAATGCTTCCTGCGTACGAAGGTTAGGTCGTCGATAGTAGAGAGTATGATTGCACGGGGATCAAGATCGTGGATGAACGGTAACCGTCGGTAGCTAAAATTTACTTATGAATGGTGATTCTCGGGAATCATGCAACTTTAGAAAGTTGCAAATGCTTAGTGAATTATTAGAGCGTCTAAAATTCTGAGAAAAAATATAAACCCTCACTTATAGTGAGGGTTGGGCTTTTATAGTAGGTGATCCACCCGTTGAATGGTGGATCACATGCCTTGATATTTCGGCCTAAATCAATGAAGATATGATTGCCTCATTGACTGGTCCATCAGACTTCAAATTTAAAGTCTGATGGTTATGGCTTGGGTCAACTGTCGAGGTCGAGATATATCTCATCAGCTGATTAACGAGGTCGAGACGTGACTCTCTAGTAGAATGACATGGTCGAGACATGACTCACGAGTTGAGTGACATGATGGAATCGTGACACCCAAATCGATCGTCGAGGTCGAGGTATGATTTCTGGGTTGACTGTCGAGGTTACTAGTCGATATATTGACCTTACTTATAGGTCTAGGGTCGACCATCCAGAGTTAGATATGCGGGACTCGACTTGGGTATGGTCAAGCTTGGGCCAAAGTATGGATCTTGATTCTGGGCCTTTTACTCAATAGATGCATGGCTGGGCTTAAGTAAGTATTAGACCATGGAGAAGAAAATTCTATTTAATTTGGCCATCGGGCTAGATTTTATTCGGGCTTTGATATTTTGGACCTGACCAATTTTGGTTACTATAATCGCCAAGTCAAATATGGGTAGAGTGTATTTGCCTTGATCTTGATCCTACGTGCTTCATTTTAGTCGGCAGTAGAGTGTCATTGACTAGATAGTAAATTTTGGGTATCATTCATGTGGGTTCGACCGTGATGGGAGCGACCTCTACTTCTGCTTGTTTCCATACAGCTAACCATTGGATGAAGACCATGGGGACGGACCATTCACTAGTCGTGACAAGTGCCTATTGGGATTTATGCCCTACAACTTATAATTGTAAATGCTATTAGACATAGATAAAAAGTTAAATGTTTATCATTCAAATAAAAAGTATTTTATTTTAGTGCATACGTTTATATTGTGCAAGTAACTGTTGGCTCCATTTCTTGATCAAAAATGGGCTTCCAACTTTACCTACTTTTGTTCTGTTCCAAGATAATTATCGGTTGTTTTTAATATTTTTCTTTAGTGTGTAGGTATAGGGATCTAAGTGAAGATTTTATATAATTTTATGGAAAAAAGTGTAATTTCAGTAACTTGATAATAAGGGCCTAAGTGAATGCTTCTCAGACTGTTAGAGCAAAAATGTAATTTTAGAAAATTGATTTTATGAAACGGTGCATTTTGCACCCAGAGAATTGTTGAAGCTGTTTTTAGTTGAAACGGCACTGTTTTGGCAAAGACTTTTGGTGCCAACACGGCGACGTTTCAACTAAAAACAGCTTCAACAATTCTCTTGGTGCAAAATGCACGGTTTCATTAAACTAATTTTCTGAAATTGCACTTTTGCTCCAGCATTCTGAGAAGCATTCACTTAGGCCCTTATTACTAAGTTACTGAAATTACACTTTTGCTCATAAAATTATATAAAATCTTCACTGAAATCCCTATACATGCACACTAAATAAAAATATTAAAAACAACCGATAATTACCCGAGAACAGAACAAAAGTAGGTAAAGATGGAAGCTCATTTTCGATCAAGAAATGGAGCCAACAAATACTCCCAAACCTAAGTTTTGATCGTCCTCGAGCAAAATTGGAACAAAACAAAAATGCAAATAAAAATAAAAAGAAAACTAAAACAAAAAATAAATATAAACAAACAACTAGCCTAAACCACTTTCATAGGTAACACGATGGCACTTAGTATGTGCCACGAGCTTTTAAACCCCTAGGTGTCCCTAGTGGACGAGTTATAGTTTCATGAGGGTTTATCAGCAACGATACCCACAAACGCATTTCTGAACATTAAAGAATTAATTTGTCAAATGAAACACAATCAATTAAGATAAAAATTAGCAAAAACAATAAGTAAAATTCGAAAGCATCCACTCTCAGATTTTTGCACCACTTGCCACACACATGCCAACACTCTTAGAATCTTAATAAGAAAACAACTGTGTTCAAATAACCGGGATAGAATTCACCTCGACTCTAAACCTCTCAGGATAATTCTCTAGAAAATCGCTCAGAACCTAGGCAGCACACTCATCAAACACATGCGAAACGAATTTATGCTCAAATAAATACGACTATACATCGCATGTGAAAATCAATTTGAAAACGCTACTTTTTAAGCACAAAGATCTCATTGAAGGGATCGAACATTATGAACAAGATAACAACATGAAAACCTCTATATTAAAGCTAGACTTCCCAAAAGATCAGCAGGTCTTAATAAAGGTTGTATTGAGGCTATTGGGTGATGGGTTAAGAAAGAAAAGGAAAACGGAATACAAAGAGCTTGATCACATTAAGAAATCACTTAACATTTTCAATACATGGATCATTTTCTTTTATTGACATTTCTTATGCCACAATACTTGCATGATTCCTTTCGTTTATTTTTTTTTCTTTTCTTTTCTTTTTTTTTTCTTTTTTTTTTCAACAATAGCAACATTTACCTTGGCATATTTCTTGTGAAATTTACCCATGTAATTCTTTTTTTTTTCTTATCATCTTAAAAATGATCCAAGCTTAAAGGGAAAGGCCATTTATTACATAGTTTGGTTATAGATTTATATAGGTGATGAAAGAAAATGCTTCTAAGTGTTTGACTTCAAAATGGTTATTGGAGCACACACAAGGATAGCATGAAATTATGAATTTATAGTAGCTCAACATGCATAGCCTACATCACTTCTAAAGGGGAAAACCAACTCAACATAGGGTAAACACATGATATCTTAGACACTGTTAAAAAATGTTCAATGCAAAACCTCAATGAAATGAAATTAATCAATCAAAATTGAAGATAAATATGTAAAGAATATAAACAAAAATACCTTCTCAAATAACAAAGTATAAGCTCAAAAACTCATTGGGTAAGTCTCCACTATTTATCCTAGTCGATCGAACATGACATATTTTCATAAAAAAATAAATAGAGTGTAACACAATGCGGAGCACAACATGGCACAAAAACAAATCTGAGTGGTCCCAAACAAATTAAAACTCATTGAAAAAGCTAACAATTATGTTTCAACATAAAGTGCACACATGACAAAAATAAATATTCAAAAATGTTCAGAGTCTAAACTAGACACACTAAACATAGACTAGACGTACATGGCATTGTTATACCTAAGTCTTCCAGACGCAAAATGCGTGTAAGGAAAGTCCAGCCGATAAATGTCAACTAAACACAAAAAACAAAACACATATCCTAAGACAAAATAAAGAAAAAAATAAATAAATCAAAAAACACAATAAAAACACTACACACTATAATCACAAAAAACAACCAAAAGTAATATCCGAGATTGTAAAATGTAATCTCAAAATGAGTATATGAAAGTCATATACAATAGGATTCATTTTGAGACATGCAATTTAAAGAGTCCGTAGAGAGCAAACAAAGCTGGGTACTTTAGTTGTAATTGATCTACTGTTGCGGTCCATTCTGTATAGTACAGTGGTCTTATCCTAGACCGTCCATGCAGTTGACATTAGAATGGAGGCACCTTATATGATGAGATCATTTAAAACTGATCCACAATTTATATGAATCTCTTACCAAGATCCGTTAGTAAATGAGATTCACATATATATATATATATATCGACAAACGATGGCTATTTATAGGTGATCTTAATCCTGAGCATCTTATCAACTCCTTCAGGTTGGATTGTGGCTTTTGATTTACCATGAATGAGGTCAATGTAGTATTCTCGAGCAATACATCTGTATCTTAGAGTTACGGTTTGCCTTGTGGCTGGGAAGGTATGAACACAATAGTGGAATCCACTCCTTCTTGATTGAAGTAAATGAGTAGTTCCCTTAAGGGTTGATTCAGGGCTTGAACGATTATAAGCGCTCTCCTTCGTCCATGAGGAAGACATGATTTAATTGTTCATTATAGAATCAATGGTACTTAAATGAATAGATATAGCTAGAGGGGTATAACAAACATTATAACCAGCTCTAGCTATGAACTACTTGTGGAATATCACACTATATGCAAATAGCTATATCAATGGACAATGAAACTTCAGATTGTATAAACATGTCTACAGTTCTGAAAGTGCAGCCTCGCGTTTTTAGTGGAATAACTCCGAGATTAATAATAATGAAATATTAATTAAAGAATTTAATTAATATTACTAAGTATTATTAGAGCTCAAAATTGTGGGTCCATTAGGTCCCCTTGCTAGCCCTAGTGGTTGTGGTAACGAGGGTCACGGTAAATTAATTGGATAGTCCAATTAATAGTGTTACGAAAGTAACACAATTTAATTAAAGAGAATTAATTAAATAATGTGATTATTTAATTAATAATTAAATAATAATTAATAATTATTTTACTTATTAAATAGGAGGTTGTAGATTCAAACCATGACAAGAACAAAATAAATTAAATAATATGATTATTTGATTGTCCTATTGGTCACATGTTCAAACTCTAGGGAGACCAAAATTAAAAGGATTTAGAATCTTATTTTGACATGGTCAAATTAAAACCCTAGAGCCCTAGTATATATATGGTATGTTACTATAGAAATTGACTTAATGCAACTAGTCTAAGAAAAGAAAGGAGCGGCCACTATAAAAAGAGAAAAGAGAAAAAAAGTTTTTTTTTTTTTTTTCTGACTCTTCCTTGCAGGGGGCGACCGGCCAAGAGAAGAAGAAATCTTCTCCGCTTTTCTGCTTCCTCCATCTCTCCATCCATGACGTGCCCTAATATGCATTATCAGATCGCTGGTCATAGCTCGAAAGGCTTAATGGTGAATCAAGAAGTCAGAGAGTCAAATCACAACAAAAGGTAATTGTAGTTTCAATTTGATATTCACGTATATACAGGAACTCGTTCCTGATTGAAAAGTGTTTTCAAATAAAATAAAAAATTTTAAAATCCATTACGCTGCGTTTATAAGATAAAACTGATTTTTCTTCCCTTCAAGTTCGCCAAGGCATTAGCGTGTGAATTTTCTGAACGTGGGATTGGGTTGATGTCGAAAGACTCAAATGAAGCTTGTAGTTGCTTCACGAGTGTGAGGTAGGACGTCATCTTCATATCCCTAGTTTGGTAGGACCCTTGCAGTTGTCTAACTATTAGTTGAAAGTTACTCCTGACCTTGAGTTGCTAGATTCTCATGTCTTTGGCTAAAGTTAACCCAGCTATGAGAGCTTTGTACTCTGCTTCGTTATTCATCGTTTTAAACCCGTAATTGATGATTTATGTATTCGTTAGGTGAGGTGAAGATTATGCCAAGTCCGCTATCTGTGGCGTTGCTGGAGCCATCGATTGTAAGGGTACACTCGCCTTCTGTAGAGTCGTCCGTCAAGGTGAGTAGTTCCTTCTCAGCTTGAGGATATATATCTGGTGTGAAGTCGGCGATGAAGTCTACTAATACTTCTAGCTTGATCGCAGTTTGAGGTTGATAGTTGATATTGTGCTCTCTCAATTCTACAGCCTACTTGACTAGTCGACCGAACAATTCGGGCTTATGAATGATGTTCTTTAATGGGAAGGTAGTCAACACACTGATGATGTGGCATTGAAAATAGAGCCTTAGCTTCATTGCGATCGTGATGAGTGCAAGAGCTAACTTCTCTAGCTGACTGCAACGTGTCTCAACATCAAGTAGAGACTTACTTATGTAGTAGACATGTAGTTGCTTCACATCTTCCTCTCTAATCAATATGGTGCTAACAGTTGTCTCAGACACCGCTAGGTAGACTAGCAAGGTCTCACTGACTTTGGGTTTCGAGAGGAGTGGAAGGCTCGCCAAATATTGCATGATACTTTGGAAATCCTCCTCATATGATTGAGTCCACTCGAATGTCTTGCTCTTCCGTATGGTGTTAAAGAAGGGTAGACATCGTTCGGACGACTTGGAGATGAAGCGGTTGAGAGCTGCGAGTCGACCAGTTAGCTTCTGGACATCTTTGATGCTCTTGGGAGAATGTAGACCCATGATAGACTGGATCTGTTCGAGGTTAGCCTCGATAGCCTTCTTAGTTACGAGGTAGCCAAGTAACTTTCCGGATGAGACCCCAAATGAGCACTTGGTAGGATTAAACTTCATATTATACTTGTCGGTCACATTGAATGACTGTCGAAGATGGTCTAGATATTGTTCTGCCACGAGGGACTTGACCAACATGTCGTCGATATACACTTCCATGGTTTGCCCAAGCATTTCGGTGAACATTTTGTTGACCAACCTCGTATAGGTCACCCCTGCGTTCTTAAGGCCGAAGGGCATTACCTTGTAGCAAAAGATCCCCCGCTCTGTGATGAAGGAAGTATTCTCTTGATCGTCTAGATGCATCAGGATCTAGTTGTAGACTAAGAATGCATCCATGAAGCTTAGCAGGTCAAGTCTGGCCGTGGCATTTTACCATCATGTTAATGTGTGGTAGAGGGAATAAGTCCTTGGGACAAACTTTGTTTAAGTCTGTGAAGTCTATGCAAACTCGTCATTTCCCATTCGTTTCCTTCACGACCAAGAATTTGCTAGCCAGTTGGGGTAGTTGACCTTCTTTACTAATTCGATGTCGATGAGTTTTTGAATCTCTTCGTTAATGACCTTGTTGTGTTCGAGCTCAAACTTTCATCGTTTCTACTTCACGGGAGGGTAGTCTGAATCCACTTGTAGTTTTTGGACCATCACCTCCAGGTCAATACCTGTTATGTCCACGTGTAACCAGGCGAAACTGTCGTGTCTGGTTGATAAGAAGTCAATGAGTCTGACCCTAAGGTCGGGTGTGATTATGGACCCTATGTTGACCTTGTGATCCAGTTAGTCCGAGTGTATAGGCACTTCGTCAAGCTCCTTCATCTATGGCCAGTCCTTATGGACCTAGAGGTCGAACCCTGTAGTTGCTATAAGTCGGTTGGTTTAGCCTTCAGGGTGTTTTGGTAGCAATTGCGTGATGTCTTCTGCTGCTCCCGGATCTCACGGACTCTCCACTTAGTCGAGAAGCATATCACTTGGTAATAGGTCGAAGGGACTACCCTCATTTTATAGGTTTATGGCCGACCCATGATGATATTGTAGGAGGGGCAGTCAAGTATCATAAACCGGGTGTTCAGATTGACTCCTTCATCGTAAACTTGTAGAATGATCTCTCCGACAGTGCTCTTTTGCTCGCCGCTAAAGCCTACTAGGACAGTCGACCGTCGAGTTATATTGGCTTCGTCAATCTGCATCTCCCTCAAAGCATCACGGAAGAGCACATTAGTCAAGATACCATTGTTGACTAGTATTCTCTTTATTATGGCAGTTGGTTACTGTTAAAGAGATGACTGGGGCATCGTGGTGTGGGTTGAGTAGGTCTGTATATTCATCGCTGCTGAAGCTGATGGGATGGTCGAGTGTAGAGCCGACATGTCGGTGTAGTCGAATCTCTAAATTTCCAACTTGTCGAGCGTAGCGTTTGGCTTTGAAGAAAGTGACTCCACCTACTTCGGACCCACCCGAGATCACGTTAATTGTTCTCTCATGTCGATGAGGCTCTGGTGGTGGTGTCACATGAGTTTCGCATTGCCTCTCGTCGCGTAGAGCTATAATGTTCTTGCCTTTGTCTATTAAGAACCCCTTGAGGTGTCCCCTCTTGAAGAGCTCTGCCACCTCTAGTTGAAGTGCAATGCAATCTTTTGTCCCGTGGCCATGGTCGCCGTGGAACTCGTACCACTTCGAGCTATCTCTTTGGTCGGGTGGACTCTTGATCTTCGTGGGCCATCTTACTGAAGCTATCACTCTTTTGACGACGGCTATGACCTCCTCTAGTTTGATGTTTAGGTTGTACTTGGGCAACCTATTTTTCGGTTGTATGGTTGGTTGAGCCCATCGATTGGTGGGTTGACGTCCGTCTCTATTCCTACTGTTTCTACGAGATGTGGTAGGGTAGAATTCTGGCCTACGTTCGTTCGAGTGTTGCTTAACTCTGCTATTAGCTCTACTATCACTTCTACTCGACCTGACAGGTTGGTAGTTCACCTCATCTTTTTCCCACTTGATTTGGGTCCATGCCTTGGCTAGAACGTCCTTCATGGTCTTGCATGGATACTTGGTCAACTCCTTGTACAAGTCCGAGTCTTGTACAAGCCCTTCTAGAAGGCTGATATAGTTTTTGTTGGGTTGCAGTAAGGGATGAAGACATTCTCCTTGTTAAAACGTCCTATATAGTTACATAAGCGTTCTGCTTGCCTCTGGCTGATGGTGTCGATGTCGTTCGACTGCTTCTCTAACTTCCTGCTACTGGCGAACTGCTCCACGAAGGTATCCGTAAGCTAAGCGAAGGAGTTGATGGAGATATTGGGTAGGTTGGTGCACCATTGTAGAGCTGGTCCTACCAAACTCGACCCAAAGCCTTTGCACGTGCACGCCTCCCTCAAGTCGCGTGGAATTGCTGCAATGAACATTCACTGAAGATACTGTGCTTTGTGGACGTCTGGATCAATCGTGTCGTCGTAATGCTTCATGTTACGAAAGCTGAACTTCATGGGCACTTCTACCAAGGCTATAGAGTCAACAAAAGGTAAGTCGGCGAAACTGTTCACCGCGTTTTTCTTTATCAGGGTAGGCATTTTCAGAATTCATTGGATGAGAGCCTTCATATCAGCAAACATGCGAGCTAAATCAGGGTTAGCAAAGGTAAGGTTAGAGCTTACCATCTCTGGGCTCGACGGGGTTAAGTGTGATGGGCTGATGACGTCCTCTGTGGTATAACGGTCGGTCAAGCCAAGCTATTATTAGACACGGGCTACACCTTTCAGGTCGCTCGCTGTAAGTCGTCAACTTTGGTCATCGTCGCCCCAACTTGCGGATTCAACATTGGTGAGGGGACAATGTCGACTGTTCCACCTATCGCCTGTAAACCATGTTCTACATCTACACGGATCGGGTTGAGGTCGCTAGTAATAAAGCCTTGATCCTCTGGTCAGACAGTGGAGTAGGGTAGAGTAGGAGCAGCGTGGTCGAGTGGAGTTGCATAGGATGTTGATGGGTTCCCATATAGTCGAGTGGTTGAGAGGAAGTGAACCTTGCTTTGAAGTTCTTGGTTCTCTACTCTCACCACCTGGTTCTCCTCATCGAGGGCTTGGAGCCTCTGAGGGTTTTCATGCATCTGGGAGATGGGAGTTAAAGTTGAGCCTCCATTGCATCATGGGCTGAGTCGTGGGCCATCGTAGTGTAGGGGCGTAGAGATCTAGCTTTGCTCGTTGAATGGTTGTCGTGCTCCATAATGGGCACCAAATTGTAGACCACGAAAATAGTAGGATGATAATTGAGGCACTACAACCTGCAAAATTACAGAATACGAGGTCGATAGAATGCTTGGTCACCAGGGCGGTGCCGGCGAAGTACACTCTGACGCTCAAGTCAGTCAACTACGAATAAGTAGAGTTAAAATGTAAAAGAGTGAATAAGAATACTTCATGCGTACGAAGGTTAGGTCGTTGATGTCGGAACAGTTTTTCCGTTCTACTGGTCACGCAGCGGAAATAAAATTTTAAAATTTTTTATATAGATTGCAAAAACAATCTGTGACCAGTGAAACTTTGGAACTATATTTTCGGAATAATAAAAATAATATATATTACATATATATTTATTTTATATACAGAAAATCGTAATCAATGAAAAAAAATAAAAATAAATTAAGACACATACCACCGTTGGAGGCTCCTTCATATTTATTTTTTTATTTTATTTTTTTGCAGCTCCTAGTCTGTACCACTACGTCTTCCTTGCTATATCCCGGCACCGGTAACTTGCGTGTGGGCGCGTCACGTTGTCAGGATCAGTGAAGAGGTTGAATAGAAAAAAGAGTTTGAGAGATACTGTATCTCTCCGGTCACTTTTCTTTTTTCTGTATATCTTACGTAAAAAAACTTTGAACGTCAAACTCTTTAGTTCAGTTGTCTGTTAAATTAAAAACTCTTTTTAATATATCTATTTAAGTTACCAAATTAATAAAAACTCTTTTTATTAATTTTTCAGTAACTTTTGAATATAAACTTTTTAAATTCAATTTTATTTAATAAATGAGATAATTCTATTATCTCTTTATTCAAAATAAAAATAAAAATAAACTATTATCAGACTTTTGAATTTAAACTTTTTAAATTCAAATTTATTTTATTTTATTTAATAAATGAGATAATCATATTATCTCTATATTCAAAAAATAAAAATAAACTATTATAATTTAAACTTTTTAAATTCAAATTTATTTTATTTTATTTAATAAATGAGATAATCATATTATCTCACTATTCAAAATAAAATATCAACTATCACCCTCCTCTTATGACTAATTACATAATTAAATAATCTTATTATTTAATTGTTATAATTGCCATTATTTAATTAATTGAATAATCACATCACTCAATTTACTCCTGACACGTGTCACTTTCGCAACACTATTAATTGGACCATCCAATTAATTATATGTGACCCTTGTTACCTAAATGGATCGGGCTAGCAAGGGGACCTAATTGACCCACAGTATTTTGAGCTCCAATAATCTTCAGAATCATTAATTGAACTCTTTAATTAATATTCCTTGATTATCAACTCCGGTATTATTCCACTAAAAATCCGAAGCTACATTCTCTCAACTGCGGACGCTTTTACACAAATCGATATCACTCGGTGTCCATCGATATAGCTATTACATATGGTGTGACCCTCCACGGTAGTTCATAATTAGAGCTTGGTGATAATGTCTGTTATACCCCTCTAATTATATATATCCTTTAAGCACCGTTGATTCTCTAATGAACAATAAATCCTGTTTCCTCACGGAATCAGGAGAGCGCTCATATTGTTTAAGCCCTGAATAAACTCTTAAGGGAACTACTCTCTACTTCTCACAAGAATGAGTGGATTCCACTATTGTGTGCAAACCTTCCCAACCACAAGCCAAATCGCAATCGCAACATACGGAGAATATTGATCGGGAATAATCATCCGACCTTACCCATGGTATATCAAAGATCACGATCTAACCTAAAGGAGTCGATAAGACACTCAGGATTGAGATCACCCACATATAGCCATCATAAGTTAATGTATATGAATCTCATCGGTAAACGGATCTTAGTGAAAGATTCATATAGATCATGGCCCAGTCCTATATGATCACATGATACAAGGTGCCTCCATTCTCATATCTCCATATGAATGATTCAGGATAGAATCATCGTACAATACAGAATGGACCGCAGCTATAGATTAACTATAAATAAAGTACCCAGCTTTATTTGCTATCTATGGACTCTTTAGATTGCACATCTATTACTGTATCCATCTGTATATGACAATCATATACACAGTATGAGATTACATCCGACAATCTAGGATGTTATAATGCACAAGTTTATATAATATAAATGACACGATAAGAATGAATTGAACTCTTCTTTTATTTATTTATAAAAAATCATTTACAAATTACATCTTTAGGGCAAAAACCCCAACAGTTGATGGTAGAGAGTGTGAATGCACGCCAATCGGGATCGTGGATGAACGGTAACCACTAGTGGTCGGAATTTACTTGGGAATGGTGATTCTTGGGAATTGTGCAACTTTAAAAAGTTGGAAATGCTTAATGAATTATTAGAGCATCTAAAAGTCTGAGAAAAAAATATGAACCCTCACTTAGAGTGAGAGCTGGGCTTTTATAGTGGGTGATCCAGTCGTTGGAGGGTGGATCACCTGCCCTGATATTTCGATCCAAATCAAAGAGGATATGATTGCTTCCTTGACTTGGTCCATCAGACTTCAAATTTGAAGTCTGATGGTTATGGCTTAGGTCAATAGTCGAGGTCGAGATATGTCTCCTCAATCCACTGACGAAGTCGAGACGTGACTCTTTAGTCAACTGACATGGTCGAGATATGACTCCCGGGTCAAGTGATATGGTCGAGTTGTAACACCCGAATCGACCGTCGAGGTATAATTTCTGGGTTGACTGTCAAAGTCACTGGTCGACATATTGGCCTTGCTTCTAGGTCTTGGGTCGACCATTCAGAAGTAGATATGCGGGACTCGACTTGGTTATGGTCAAGCTTGGGCCAAAGTATGGATCTTGATTTTAGGCATTTTACTCAATAGACCCATAGTTGAGCTTAAGTAAAATGGAGAAGAAAAGTCTATTTGATTTGGGCTTTGGCCCATGTCACTTTTAATATTTGAATTTAGCCTAATTTGGGCTAAGGGTTATTCGGGCTTTGATATCTTAAGCTGACCAATTTTGGCCACTACAATCGCCAAGTCGATGGAGGTGATGAAGACCCAGACAGGTCTCCATCGATTTCATAGGTCTCCACCTCCGGCGATAGAGACCTAGGGTCTCCATCTTCCCATGATGAATCAATGGAGACCTAGGGTCTCCATTTTTCTTTTTCTTTTTGTTGCTTTTTTATAGTTTATTAAATGACTTTTATTTCATTTTATTATATCAGTTTTAATTTTTATTTTTTTGGGTGTTGACACATGGATGTTCATGGTTTAAAGATAAAAATATTCCTAGAATCTTTATGTCTGACTAACAGTTGACTAATAGAAAGACTTATTTAATGTATTTATAAAAACTTAAGGCTCAAGTATACCAAAAAAGAAAACTGCGTTAAAAAATTGATAATTTATAAAAATATTAGGGACTAAATTGATAATTACATTATATATTTATTTATTTTGGCAAAATATATTTATAATTTGTGGGTGTAGTTTTAAAATTTATAGCATTAGGATGTAATGGGTATAAGAGTATTTATAAAATGTAAGAAATAATAAATAAAGAAAATATTAATGGGCTGATTTACAGGGTACATTGGTATGTGCCCAGTGCCCCCTGCCCACCACACAAAAACAAAGAAAGCGCGTAAGACGACGACTAAACAAAATCAGTGTAAAATGTACGATTTACAAGTTTTTTTATAACCAGATTCAACGGAAGTTAAATAACAGCTATAACACGTTGGTCGGTCGGCGTTCGTCGGCCGAAACGTGTAAACTGTACTGTTACTGTCAGCATCCAATTTTCCTCGTACACGGAACTTGCTTACTACGGTCTACGGGTCGTTTTGTGAACTCGTGAGTCGTAAGAAATTAGTGGTCCAATAACATCAAGGCATTTACTTAACAGCAGTTCAGCACACTCGTGAATAATATAATACAACAAAATTAATCATAATTATTTTAAATTTAAATTATTTCGTCAAATAATGTAAATGTGAATACTTTAAGAATACAAATTTTGAAAAAATGTATTTGGTGATTTTTTTTTTTTTTTTTTTTCGTACCTACAATCACAATTTCTTTAAATATTTGTGTCCATCCGTGACACATGGCAAAGAAATATTACTGTTCTCATCTTTTACACTATCACAGGAAACACCAAGGACACTTTTTTTTTTTCTTATAAAAAATTCTACTATTAGATTTTTTATTTTTATTTTTATTTTAGATAACTATTAGATTTTTTTTATTAACATTTAGGAGGAGGGAAAAAAAAACCATTCACAAATCACAATGTTAATATGTCAAAGGGTAATTATTAATTTGATCCCTAATTTTTAAAAAATTATTAATTTTTTAATGCAGTTTCATTTATTGATATCTTTGGATCCTAACTTTCTGAAAATGTATCAATTTAGTCCTTGTGTGAGTCAACCGCTAGTCAAACTTAATAGTTTCAGGAGTATTTTTATTTTTCAACCTATCAATGGGTCAACAATAAATTTATTGGTAAAATGACATAGCTACACTTTAAAAAATTAAAATAAAATTAATTAAAAAAATTTAAATGAATCTCCACCATCCATCAAGATTAATAGACGGTAGAGATTATATTGAAATTTTTTTTATAAAAAAAATTATGAATGAAGAATTAAAAAAAATTATTATTAAGGGAGATCCAATCTCCACCGCCTATCAATTGATGGACGGTGGAGATCCAATCTTCCACAAAAAAAAAAATTTAAAATCTTCAACGAACTTAAATTTGGGTTTTTTAATTTTTTTTTTATTTTGGGACGAACCTAGATCCCCAACAATGGAGACTGGGAGATCGATTTCCATTACTGGATATTCAAGCTTTCCATTTTTTTCATTTTTGTGTTCTTGGTGGATCTCCACCATTTCGAGTTTCAAATTTTTTACTTTTTTTTGCTATTCTTGGTGAATTGGATCTCCACACCAAGAGGTAAGAACAGAAGAAAAAAAAGTTGAAAATTGATTTTTTTTTATTTTTGGATCTCCATTAAAAATTTCAATATGATATCCACTATCCATTAATCTTGATGAACGATGGAGATCCATTTAAAAATGTTTTAAAATTTTATTTTATAAAACTTAATCTAAAATAATAATATTACCCTTTTAATTATTAATAATCTTTTTTAAAATTTAATGAAATTGTAATTTTGACTCATTTAAATAGAGTTAAGGGCAAATCAGTCTTTTTGCTAATTATGTGAAGTTTGACCGTTGAAAAACTAGTTAAAGAGACTAGAATGATACATTTTTAAAAAGTTAAGGTCTAAGAATATCAATAAATAAAATTGTATTAAAAAATTAATGATTTCACAAAAATTAAGGACTAAATTAATAATTATCTTATATCAAATTATAAATTTGACCAAACCTATCTAGATAAATTATTAAATACGTGATTCATATATCTAAAAAAAAATAATGTGTACTAATCACTACTCCCTTGAATTATCAGTAGAAAAATAGAAAACTAGGCAGACAAGTTTTTGTCAAGCAATGATGACGTTTTATATAATAAATTAAAAATAAAACCTAATTAATTTACCATAAAATCCCCGTCTACATTTAATAACATACAAATTATAATAACTAAGCCAATTTGGAGTAATTGGGGAGCTAATCAGGTACATATTCAGTAAAAAAAAAAAGACGATCAAGCACTTGACTTTTCTGTTCACAATTTGCTAGATCCATCTTCAGAATTTTCCCAAAGTAAATCAAGTGGGCCCGACTCCGTCAGTGGTCAGCGCAGAAAATTCGGACCACATTATTTATTTTATTTTTTTTAGCAAGGGGACCACATTATTAATGCACAGTTTTCACACAGAAAAATCGTTCCTTCTCACTATGACGTGTCGATTTCTGTCTTAAGATACGTAGATAATTTCAAAACAATGCTTCCTGCAACGTGTGTGAAAATGAGAGTTAACTTGGCAAAAATGATTGTTTTAAAAAAAAAAAAAAACTTGGCAAAAATGATACGTTGCAAACAAAACATTAATTTTGTAATGGGGGATTATCATTTTGGTCCCTTAATTTTAGAGAATTATCAATTTTTTAAATGAGTTATGATTAATGGTACATTTAGTCCTTAACTTTTAGAAAATGTATCAATTTAGTCTCCCTAATTAAATTTTTATTAGTCAACCCTGACAAAATTGGCAAAAAGACAGTTTTGCCCTTAATACTATTTAAATGATTTAAATAATAATTTTAACCTCAAAATTTTAAAATAATTATTAATTAATAAAAGGGTAATATGATCATTTCATTTAAATATTTAAAATATTTAAAAAATATTTTTTAATGGATCTTCACCGTCCATCAATATTGATGAACGATAAAGATTATATTAAAATTGTTTAAAAAAATTAAAGTGAAAATGTAACACCTCCTGACCCAATTCGCTCGGTCCGAATCAGGTAGCGCTACACTGTACGAAAAACTTTGCTTTACTGTATAAAAATTGTGTCCTTCAAATTAAAAGATTTCCCGCCACCGTATACGGAAAACATATTTCAGAACAGGAACTTTAAGTAATGATCCAAATAAATATTTAAAATTATGGTCCAAAAAGATTTTCTGAAATTTTCGCCAGAGTTTCATCTATTTTTCCGACTTTTCAAAAACCTGTTTTCAACAATTTCGTGAACACAATTCATATAAAATATTTATAAACATTCAACTTCAAAAGCATTAAAATCCATGGGCCCAATTATCACGAATATTTATAAACATACATAAAACTAAATATCCATTACATATATTTACAAAAAAAAACATTTATATCCATGCATGCCGATATAATACATATAAAACATCAAATACGTAATGGGCTACCAAAAATGCAGGAGTGATGTGACTCTGAACACTATCCCTGCAGATTCTACTCTTTCTGATCCTTGTCCCCTTCAATAATTCTTTTACCTGCGTGTGAGAAACTCAACACGCTAAGCATAACACTTAGTGGGTGTACCCAAAAAGTCAAATGTGCAAAATAACATTTAATATCAACATATAGGGCCCATGTAAATCGAATATATCAAATAACATTTCGAATATACAAGTCCATCGGAAAACTGAAATAAATATCATATCGAAGCAAATATCAATAAATCCATCGGAATTTAGAATAAATATCTTATGAAAACATAATAATACCAAATCAAATCATTTCTCATCTCAAATCATATACAGATCATATCACATTTCTAATTCTTTTTCGGGCTCCTGATATACTAAACATATTTTTCGGACTTACGGGCTATACGGAACAGAGTTGGATACCAACGGAGGACCCGCTGTGTATCCATATACATATCAGAATTGGACACCAACGGAGAACCCGCTGCGTATCTCATATACATATCAGAATCGGCGTAGTACTACTCAGAAAACCCAATTGACATGTCAATCTCCTATATCTATATCTATGTTTACATTTATCAGAGCCAAATCACTTTTCGAAAATCATATAATTCATTCCGAACAGAATCGTCAATTTAAATTCTGAAATCATATCCAAATCAGTATACACATTTCCGGAATTCGAATCGCATCAATATACATATACAAGCAAATTACAAAATCATTTCCGAAAATATTTATGAATCCAGAAATCGCTTTAAATCACATTTAAAATCACATGCAATTGTATATCGTAAATCCATAGTAAATCCAAATGCCCTGAATCACTTTTCGAAATAAATCGCAAAACAATATATACGAAATCGCTTTTAATAATATTCTCCGTAATATTACTATAATCAAAACATATCGAAAATCAATTCAGAATATTTTTTATAAACAATATTACGGATCCAGAATATATTCCAAATATACGTAATCCAAAACATCCCAAAATCAATTTCAAACAATATATCATAATCAATATAGCTCAAATAAACTAAAAACAATATAATATAACGATTCTGAAATATTCTGAAAAATCTGAAAAATATGAAAACTGTATCACCAAACCTGAAATGCTATTCTTTACACAAAACTCTTCTTGACCAACTTTACCTTCCTTCTCCTTCTTCTTCTTCTAGCACTTTCTCTCTCTAAAATCTCTCACTTTCTCTCTCTATTTCTTCTTTCACGCCAACCTTCTGGTTTCTTTTTTTTTTAGTTTAAATGCTTCTTGTTTGACTTCAACTTCGTGGAATTTTCCACTATTACAATATATTATTATTATTTTTGCTTTTTGTGCTTCTAAGGTTTGTTATGCAATAATATTGTTCTCCACCACTATCCACTAACATTATATTATATATAAATATCTCACAATTGTAGTTTGCTCCCTTAACTTCCACAAAATCACCAAATGGCAAACAATTTACAATTAATCACATTCCATTTCGATAATTATTCTAAAAATATTCCACACCTATCCAATTACCAAATTGACTTCACCAATATTCAATTAGACCCATTATTATCCAAATGCACCATGAAAATAATATCTCTAATGGGATTTAACTCGGTTAAAATTACTATTTGTTTATACATCATATAGCAAATATATATTTTCCACCAAGTTAAATCACATATTTAACTGTTTCATGCTTAATAATAATTAATAATAATACTTTTCATAATTACGAAAAATTAGGGACGTTACAGAAAATATTATTATTTTTTTAAAATTTTTGTTTTTAAAAAAATTGAAAATGAAAAAGGTGGAGATCCACCAACCCAAAAAAAAAAAAAATGAAGAAACTTGTTGGAGATCCAGCGCGACGAACCCAGAAGGGTTCATCAACGATCTGGGTTCGCCTTCGAAGCAACCTAGATCTAGGTACTAAAAAAAAAAAAAAAATTGAAGAACCCATTTTCTAGATTCTTCGAAAAACCCAGAAAGGGTTCTTAGAAGAACCTTCTGGGTTCGATTCATTCGAACACTTTTTGGGTTCTTCGAAGAACCCAAAAATTCTTCCCAAAATTTTTTTTTTTTTTAGTTCCATTTTTCAGATTGAATTTCCACCGTCCACCAATCTTGATGGATGGTTGAGATCCAATTTGAAAAATGGATCTACATTAACTATAATTAATTTTTTATTTTTAATTAATTTTATTATTATTATTATTTTAATTTTTAAATAAATCCTATTTTTTAATTTTTTATAATCTTTACCGTCCATCAAAATTGATGGACGGTGGAGATCAATAGAAGATCATTTTGAAATTTTTAATTTTTTAATTTAATTTATTTTAAATTTTTAATTAGGAATAGATATGTCATTTTACTAAAAAATTTACTGTTGAGTTATTGATAGGTTTAAAGACGAAAATAACACTGGAACCGTTAAGTTTGACTAACAGAGAGACCAAATTGATATATTTTCTAAAAGTTAAGGACCAAGTGTACCATTAATCATAACTCATTTGAAAAACTGATAATTGTCCAAAATTTAGGGACCAAAATGATAATTCCCCTTTTATAATTTGGATAACTAATTATACCACCTAAATGACATTTCTATAAATTTGGACAACTAATTTTTTTCAGATAGACAATTGGTGTTATGATATAGATTTGTATGAAAATAAAGTAGGTATGCCTGCACTGCACATGCTCGATGAATATTTATTAACATGATCCTTATAAATTTTTCCTTTTACTCCTGTCAAAATAAACGGATATATAATTTGGATAATTAAATATGCAATTTATACCATATTTTAAAATTTTGGATGACTGATTTTACTAAATAGATGATTTTCAATATGGAAAATTTGGTTACAATACATATATTCATATAAAAATAAAGCATGGGTGTATGCACGCACTTGATTAAAATCATCAATAATGATATTTTTAAAGTATGGACAACTAAGCTTTTTAAAAATAAGAAGAGTAGAATGTAAAATTCTAACCATAAAATTTATATTTCTTAAAATATAAAAAAATTTAGAAAAAATTTAAGTTAGAAGATATGCTAATTCGAATTGAATTAGAACAACTGATTTTAGGAGTAGATCACAATTTAGGTTTGCAAGGAATAAAAATGTTAATGCCCACACCAGATTAAAATTTGATTCTAATATATATATATATATATTTTAAAAGGAATACAAATATAACATTAATAATTGATTAATGTTGGGATTTAAGGCCGAATATCTACTCGGATAACAGGAGATATCTACTCCCATAATAAAGGAAAAAACTACCCATATATACTGATATATATATATGATAGAAATTAAACCCCTCACCAGTAAGGTGGGAGGGAGTTGCACCAACCACTTTACTATAAATTTATTAATCATACGACCTTTTTAGTTTTTATTTATAAATAAAATTATAATCTACAAGACTACAACAGTAGTCTTCGCACATTTTTTCATTTCGAACAAAAGTCACAAGGAGACACGCTTCCCTCTAACATCACATAATCAGGTAAACTCACTTTTCTTTTTGCTCTTTTTTGCGTTGTCAATAGTATCGATTAATGCTCTTTTATGTGTAAATAAATGAACAGAGATTGGGGTTTTCCTGTGCTTGGTTTGTCGAATAATCGTCGTCGGTTGATTTAAGTGTTCTAGAGCGAATTATTATCGTGGCTTTTTACGCGATGGACGAGGAGCAGCTCGTCGGCTCGGAGATTCATGGATTTCATACATTTAAAGGTAATTGTGTTTTTTGTTGTTCTTTTATTTTTGTGGTTTTGTTGTTCGAATTTGATTAGAGTGAGTGAGTCATTGGGGACGAGATGGAATTCAACATGATTGATGTTTTGGAAGTGCTTTTCATCCTTGTTTTGAAATTAGAACTTTTTGAAGTAAAATTGAAGTTGATTTCGAATCAAAAACGGATAAACAACTCATGAGAGCAAGAGAAAGTACTTTTTAAATGCCAGTTGAAGTTATTTTTGTTTTTATTTATCCAACCATTTGAAGTTCTTTTGACTATGTTTTTTCGTCGAAAACATAGAAGAGAACTGATTTTTTTTTTTTTCATTTTTTAGGTATTTTTACAGTTGCTTTTACTCTTTTTTTTTTTTTTTTTTTTTTAGCTTTCTTATATACTGGGTATATCATTACTCTCTCTAGCACATCTTTGTGGCTTGAACTGTTGAGATGTTTTCGCCGGTGCATAGGATTTATGCTATCTGAATATAAATTTTAATGATTTAATTGGTTTCTCGAACAGATTTAGATGTTGTAAACATGATGGAGGAAGCGAAAACGAGATGGCTGCGCCCAAATGAAATTCAAGCAATACTCTGCAATAGCAAGCATTTCAGCATCAATGCCAAGCCAGTAAACTTACCAAAAAGTAACTACTTAATACTTAAATCTAAACATGAATGAAGAGTTATGTTTATATTGCTTTTCATGTACGGAAAATCTTAGTTGCTATGGTCTTTGGATTCATATCGTCGATACAAAATTTCTACCAAACAAGACTTTGACTATATTTAACTCCACTTTTGTGATTACTTTTCTGTCAATTAGTAATTCTCACTACTTTTGCAACAAATGTTAATCTTTACATCCCACTGCCTTTATTTTTCCGTACAGTTCATGAATAACCAAGAAGCAAAATTTTCACTTATGTTTGATAAAGTATGCAGACGTGTTCCAATTATTCCTGTGTATCAGCTAATTAGAAAAAATGGGTTGCTAATATTGGTATATTGGTTTTCTTGTCATGTACCAGGTGGCACTATTGTATTGTTTGACCGTAAGATGCTTAGGAATTTCCGGAAAGATGGTCATAACTGGAAGAAGAAAAAGGACGGGAAGACCGTTAAGGAAGCTCATGAACACCTAAAAGTATGGTTACTACGTCTTAACATGTCATTGACTTCAAATAAAAGCTGGTTTAGCTAGCAAAGTGAATTGATAGTGCAGGTTTCAATATGTATGTTTAGATTAAATCCAGATAAGTAGTTAAATATATTAGAAGGCAAACTGAATAAAAAGTGCAAGGCCTCAGTTGACAGTATGCATTAATGGCAACAGTTTTATTTAAATTGAGTTTATAACTAGATTCTAAATCAATCAAAATATGTTGATTGATCGAATGTATGATATGCCTGTAATGATGTTGGAATATTTATATATATATATATACACGCACACACATACGTATAATATATATATATCCTCTCACTTATTATTTGAAAATTATGAGGAAATGTTGGAAACATGAATCCCAGAACTAAGCATATGATGCTCTACACCCTTTTATTCTATGGACACAATGTAGTATTGCTTTGTGTTGTTATTTCTTATCAAGGTTATATTACTTCATGCTGTTAACTGCATTTTTATCAAGAGCATTGATTCTGAAATGGGATATCTTTTTTCTTAAAAAAATTTTATTTTCTGTAATCTCATGGGGGGACGTGGTGCTTCAGTAGGTTTATATGTTACTATTCTTGATGATTTAGAACTTACATTCCTTCACACCTATAGCAACCATTACCTAGTAATCGTACAATATTGGGCTGTGCAGTGCAAGAACACAGGTTTTAGTATTTAGGGAGGTCGTGTTATTTTAAATTACTAAAGGTTGAGACCATATCGGAACCAGCACCCTATTTTGCTGAGCTCTTGAGTCATGACCTCTTCATGCTATTTAACCCATCAATGAAGATTTGATTTGTAATGTGGATCCAAAGAAAATGACCATGCTATACTGCAGGTCTCTTAATATGTTTGTAATTGTCATTTTTTTTCTGTTGTCTAGGTTGGTAATGAAGAAAGAATTCATGTATATTATGCTCATGGTGAAGATAGTCCAACCTTTGTTCGCAGGTGTTATTGGCTACTTGATAAGTAAGTAATCCCGTTGATCCGTTAATGAATTATTCCTACTTGTTACCTTATTAATTTCTTTGAAATTAAAGATGATGCTCTCTCCCTGTCTCTCGCATAACAGTCATATTGGTTTGCTTGTGAGTAGTTTGACCTGTGGTTTTGTTGATGTCTTTGCTTCAGGACTCTGGAAAACATAGTCCTTGTTCATTATCGTGAAACACAGGAGGTTGGTCTTATCTAAATTCTTCAACTATCATTAAATCTGTGTCAGAATGGGATCTAGGTTGGAATAATATAAACAGTCTACATTTGACATCAATACTTCTCTATCTTTCTTTATATACTTAAACGTAGTTAGTCATCGCATGCATCGGATGTCATGCGGTCTTTTCATCAGTATGGTTCTGGGTAACTCCATTTTTATATTTGCTCCATAAAGTGTGAGGCCTCATGAGATGCACACATGACCTATTGAGGTATGCACAGTCATGCTAACTCCTTTAATCAAACATAAAATTCTTGTCGAGAAAATGGTGACTAAATTATGTTGTTTGTTTTCATGCTTTTGAGATAACCTTTTATTAATTAATATATAAACCCTGAAAAACGGAAATAGTTAGAGACCCCATGAACATTGTTGGTCTCCCTGAGCCTGTTGTTGTCAATGCTTTTTGTTGATTTATTGCAACTTATCTTTGGGGTCTTCGCCACTAAAGCAAATGGATGGCTGATCATACTTCTTTTATTTCAAAATCAAATATGAGTATGAGTTGCTTGTCTCTTGCATAATTGTTTTCCATGCAATGGATGCTTCAATGTGTCATTTGATGTATGTTATAGTTTAATGTTTTATTATTAGACTTGCAATTATGCTGTATACGGAAGTCTAGAATATTGTTGCTAAATAACTATATAGCTTGGACTCTGGGCCTCACTTTGAGCTGTGGTCTACTAATGATAAGTTGCAGGGTTCACCAGTAACTCCTATGAATTCGCATTCTAGTTCAGTCTCAGATCAGTCTACTCCTTGGCCTTTATCAGAAGAATTTGATTCTGCAGCTGGATGTGCATATTATGCTGGAGAGAAAGAACTTAAAGGTAATTTTGTTGAATTATTCTGTACCGCATCATCAAATCTTGGCAGTGTGAACTGAATAATTGCGTCTCAATTTGATATAATGGGAATTATCAGTTCGGCTAGGTTCAAAAATGGACTTACCTTTTACTTTTAACATTGCAACAGAGCCAAGTGACAAGCTAACTGTCCAGAATCATGAAATGAGGCTTCATGAACTTAATACACTTGAATGGGACGAGCTTGTAGTGACAAATGATTCCAACAATTCTTCTGCACCTAAAGGAGGTAAGTGTAGATGCTAGTTGAAGACAGTTGTTTAATCAGGAAGTTGTTACTTGGGTTTGTATATGTATTAATTCTTCTTTCTTGTTGCAGGCAATATTTCATGCTTTGAGCAGCAGAACCAAATCTTGGTAAATGGGATCATGAGTAATGTAAGTTGGATTATTCATAATTTTAAATTTCTACCTTTGACTTATTTTCTCTCCATGTGAAAAATTTGTTTCCAGTCTTAATTATGTTTCTTTATTAACTCCTGAGGACATTAGTGTCTCATTTAGATCTGACCTCAACATTACAACTATCAAGTGTGCTTGTGTTATCATCATTATGTAATTTTGACCATTCAAGAGGAGCATGTCACTATGTAGTTAACATAACTAGAACTTCATGCAGTTACTTGCCAACTCTAATACTAGAAGGCTAACTGTTCCATATGACATGACTTTATAATTACCAGTTGTTGAAATTCAAGTTCTTTTGTTTTGTTCCTTTGCCCTTTTTGTTTTCCACATAAAATAATCAATTCAAAATGTATATAAAGTAACTTTAATTCGAGTATGAAATTGTTCATTGCCAACTTTGTTATGTCCTGTTTGATGCACTGTGTAATCTATGGTTTTGCAGATCACTAAGAGCAAACTTCGGAAACAATATTGCACCCTTTAGTATTTTTAAGATTACTCAAACTACCTTCATTTTGCTTTATTGCTCATATTTGTTAATCTAAAAATTTATCTGTGCAGGGTGTCTCTCTTCCAGCTTATAGTTTATCATCAGAAGTTTCTTCAGTGGGTAATCTAACTGAGCCAGTTGCTAGGATTAATCATGCTAATTTCAATCTCCCAGATGTTGTTTATAGTCACACAATGGGGAGTCAAGTGAATTTAAGTGTTCAGAGAAAAGATCCTAGTGTAGTGTGCACTGGTGATACTTTGGACATTTTGGCAAGTGATGGTTTGCAAAGTCAGGACAGTTTTGGAAGATGGATGAACTATATCATGGCTGATTCTCCGGGTTCTGTGGATAACCCTACACCTGAGTCCTCAATTTCATCTGGTTATCATCAAAATACTGTTCCTGAGCACATATTTAACATTACCGATGTTTCACCTACACGAGCCTTTTCAACCGAGAAGACAAAGGTTTTTTTGATTTGCTACTGCCCTATGTTACTTTCTGTAGCATTTGTTGCTGTTGGATCTTTCGATTTGCAATTATCATTATAATCTGATTGATCCGATGTGTTGAATTTGAATTATATGTGACTATATAATGTTTATTGCTAGTTTAGTAGAAACTTCTTGTATTGTGACTATTTATGATAGATTTGATTGGGTTAAACTTGCTTCTTGTGAAATCTTGAGCTTTATTTAACTGTTGTTGCAGATCCTAGTCACCGGATTCTTTCGAGAGGATTATTTGCACCTTGTGAAGTCCAATCTCTACTGTGTCTGTGGTGATGTATGTGTGCTTGCAGAGTTTGTTCAGGTTGGGGTGTATCGCTGTTTGGTTCCACCACATTCTCCGGGATTAGTACACCTTTATTTGAGTCTTGATGGCCATAAGCCTATCAGTCAAGTTCTTAGTTTTGAGTATCAAACTCCTGTATTGCCTGAGCCAGTGGTTATTTCAGAAGACAAGTCCAAATGGGAAGAGTTTCAAGTTCAGACAAGACTTGCTCATCTGCTTTTCTCTACATCGAAGAGCCTTGACATTTTATCAAGTAAAGTGTCACCAAATGCCCTGAGAGAGGCTAAGACATTTGCCGTGAAGACCTCTCATCTTAGTCATAGTTTGACATACTTGATGAAGTCGATTGAGAGTGGCAGCATTTCATTTCAAGAAGCAAAAGACAGTTTATTTGAACTCACTTTGAAGAACAGACTGAAGGAATGGCTGTTGGAAAGAGTAGTTGATGGCTGTAAAAAACCCACTGAATATGATGTTCAAGGTCAAGCAGTAATACATTTGTGCGCTATTCTTGGATACACATGGACTGTACATTTATTTTCATGGTCGGGCTTATCATTAGATTTTCGAGATAAACATGGATGGACAGCTCTTCATTGGGCTGCATATCATGGAAGGTATGATATTCCAAGATGTATTTATCTGCTGAAGAACTATTTGACTGGTTAGATTTGTTGCATTATCCTTTATTCCTGATGGTGATGGACGTAAAATGATACCTTTCCCAATCTCATTTACTCACACGTTAGTACGAGAGTTTGGCACTGTTGTTTGATTTGTTTGTTCATCAGTTTTACTTTGATTTTATGTTGATTTGTCCTATACAGGCTTTCAGAAGATACAATTGTCTAAAAGAATGTATAGGAAAACAAAATCTTCAGTTAGAAATTTGCATGCATCATGTAAAAGGACTGGGAGCATTTTTTATTCTTCGATTTGGTTTTGGAGGATACTTGTAATTTATTGAAGTGCTTTCTCTTATATATATTAGTTGGAAATATATCCATTTGCAGGAAGAAAATGGTTGCAGTTCTTTTATCAGCAGGGGCGAAACCAAACTTGGTCACTGACCCCACTTCAGATTATCCTGGTGGATGCACAGCTGCAGATCTCGCATCTAGTAAGGGTTATGATGGCTTAGCAGCTTATCTCTCAGAACTGGCTTTAGTAGCGCAGTTCCAGGATATGACTGTTGCTGGAAATATTAGTGGGACTCTGAAAACAAACTCTACTGATACTGTGGACACTCAGAACCTCACTGAGGAGGAGCTGTATCTGAAGGAAACTTTGAATGCTTATAGAACAGCTGCTGAAGCAGCAGCACGTATACAGGCTGCATTCAGGGATCACTCATTAAAAGTAAGGGCTAAAACAGTTCACTTTTCCACTCCAGAGGAAGAAGCAGAAAATATAATCGCTGCATTGAAGATTCAACATGCCTTCCGCAAGTATGACACACGGAAAAAAATGGCAGCTGCTGCCCGCATCCAATATAGGTTCCGTACCTGGAAAATTCGAAAAGAATTTATCAATATGCGTCGTCAGGCTATCAAAATTCAAGTAATCCTTCTCCCATTTTCTTGCTGACCTAATCTATACGTGAAACTAGTACATTCATCATGGGGGTTGAATCAGGGTCAAGTCATGTGTTTTGATTATTTGACATGTGTATCCAATTTTTTAGTGAATCTAAGTAATAGTTAGCACTAAATTACTTAATACTTGACCCAAAGGAATAATTTCAAATTTGTGCAAGACACAGGTTCTGATTCTCATTATTTTGTGTGTGATATATTCATGAACTTCATCAATCTGAACAGTATTTGAAATAATATTCCGGGATAACTGGAATTGCATTTTATATTGATGCAGGCTGCTTTCCGGGGCTTCCAATTAAGGAAACATTATAGCAAGATTCTCTGGTCAGTTGGAGTGCTTGAGAAAGCAATTCTGCGTTGGCGTTTAAAAAGAAAAGGCTTTCGTGGGCTTCATGTTGACCCTATTGCTACTGAGTCTGTTGATTATGAGAAGCAAGAAAGTGATACTGAGGAGGACTTCTACCGAACCAGCAGGAAACAAGCTGAAGAACGTGTTGAGAGATCCGTTGTACGGGTTCAAGCCATGTTTCGCTCAAAGAAAGCACAAGAAGAATATAGAAGGATGAAGCTGACTCATAATGAAGCAAAGGTAGGTGATTTACCATGAAAATGAATGCAGTTAGATTTCGATGTATATCTATTGACCAATCTAATTTTCTTTCATGCAGCTGGAATATGAAGGGTTTCTTGACCCACATAACTTTATGGACAATTGAATGCACAGGAGGTTTCACCGAGTTCTGGAAGCTTCCAAATCTGGCCATAAACTAGGCACCCGTCACCTGTGACCCAAATACTAATAGACCGAAGAGTTTGTACCTATGTAGACTTGTACAGTTGTAAATGCCCTAGGTAAAGTGTGCGGATTTGGCCCTTTCAAACTGTTTTATGATTTTGAGGGGGTCATGGTTTCAATGTCGATATTATCTGCTATTTCCCGTCTTATTGGCTTTTGATCCTCCTGTTATTGTCCTTGACTACAAGATCTAGGATGTAATACTAAACCTAAGTTGTGTGGTTGTTCCGGCATTTGCATGGTATCATAGCTATAATTTTATAAAGATGAGTCGAGCCTGGCTGACCTAGTCCGATTTGTCGATATTAGAAGCTCAGATATGCCAGCAGGCCACTTTGAAAGGCTTATTGGCTATTTTAATTTTCAGCTAATAATCTTCCAAATGCTTTGAAGTTTATAGGTCGTGATTTTACAGCCGAGTAAGGAAAGTGATGCCCAAATATCTTTATTGGCTGGAGCATATCCTATAATCACTATTCCAACGTCAATAACTCACTGAATATTTTACGAGTTATCCTCCATCATTGCTTTTGACCAATGATGGTGGATCAAGGACTTTGATTTGTATTTCTTATATATGGTTTGGTAAGACCTAATCAAAATCAACAATTAATTAATGGGATGAAAAATCGGAGCCTTTATGGGGTTCAATTGTCAGAGGACCACTCAACAAAAACATAGCACATTTTTTCCATATATAAAATTACCCAAAGAAAGGAAAACTACCACTTTATTTCTGCAATTTACTTTCTTTACCCATATAAAAATAGAAAACGACAAACCCAACTCTTACAAAGAAAAAAAAAAAAAGTCAAAGAGAACAATTTTACAAGCTAATATTCACATGAAGATAACTACGGAAGACTACATATTAGTCACTTGGCTACTATGTTTTAACAACATACCAAAAAAAAACCCCATCAAGATCTTTGCCTGGATTGATCCTCGTCTTCAATTTCTTGCTTATTTGATGTACTGAGAGAGCCAAGTGAAACCCTCACCATATCCCATTTTGCGGACAATGCTGCACATGAAAACCTCGAGGGGGCGGATGTTCGAGTCATCCAGATTAACCTTTCCTTTCCCTGAAGTGAAGTTAGTCAGCCCCATGTAGTACTGCAACTCATCCTCTGAGGCAGCATAGGGTATGTCGATCTTGTTTCCTAGAATGAGGAAGGGAACATTGGCAAGTGCCTCATCGGAGAGAAGGGCATCGAGCTCCCTCTTTGCCTCCGGGAATCGCTCTTTATCATATGAATCAACCAGGTAGATAACTGCATCAACCTATATGATGAAAAGATCATATATGTTTCAGAACTTAACATCAAAGCAAAGCTATTCTGATTCAGAAGTTTCACAACTCGAACCGCATATGCAGAGATTGTGAAGTCAGGAACTCATCAAACACATAGAATAAAAGAATATTATACCATAGCCCACACAAGGCCTAACAAAGAACACACCAAAAATTAACTCCAACAAATCACAACAAAAATTGTTTCTTTGGTTTTAGAATTCAACGGTAAAAATTATAGGAAAAGATCAGGCTTTACAATACACTCTTGTCTTCATTTGGAATACCCATTTAAATTAATATTCCGAGGCACATATACTACTCTGCATCATGTTTTTCAAACCATGAACTGAATAAAATCCTCATAAAGTATAAAAAGTACAAACTTGGTTAGAAGTAAAAACACTCTTTTTTGCTAAAATATGCTATCGAGCCTTGAAAAAGATTCAACAAAACAAATTGCAAAAGCAGAACCCTGGTACCACTGCAAAAGAAAATTGTTCTTTCACTGGATAATCAATCCATGCAATGAATGTTCATATAACATTAACTAATTACAAAGTTGAGCTCCAAACTAAGAATCTTCAAGTTAACAAATTAGTACAACATTAACTACAACAGACCTTGGTGTAGTAGTCTTTCCAGACTCTGCGAGCGATCTGATGACCACCCAAATCGAAAGCTTTGAACTTGATCTTCCCTATGCACAGTTCCTCTGATGTTGGGAACTGTGTTGGCTGATGTTGTACTAATTTCTGTCAAAAACAGAAATTTAAATAGAACCCATTATTAATATACGATTCTTCAACTTTTTCAATATCAAAACTAACCATAAATTTTCTAAAATAAATTAAGATCATACTGAAGAGAAACTAAAATTAAAATTTGAAGCTTTCAACAAAAAGAAGTATAAAAAATCAAAGCTTCAAAAACTTATCAGCTAACCAGATAATTTAGCCAAAAAAAAGAAGAGTAAATCGTCTATAAAAATCAGTGAAAAACCTCGTCTTTTAGCATGTGAAGCAGAGTCGTTTTGCCGGCATTATCGAGACCTAAAAACAATATCTTCGCTTCTTTTTGCCATAGACCCAGCGTCACAAGGATCCCATAGAACCAATCAACCAAAAACATTTCTCTTTTGTTTTGTATAAGTTGTGTTTGGATCTGTAGAAAATCAGAGAGAATCAGCTGCGAAAACGAGAGAAAGCTGAAGTGGCTTAGAAGTAAGCATTCACTTCGAATTTTGAAATATTTATATTTGCGATAGAAATTTTAGTGACCGGTTTGGCGGGTGAGTGGGATGACGTGGTATTTGAGCAGGGAAAATGGAGGGACCGGATATAGCAGGTTCTTGAGTTGCTGTACAGATGGAGGGCAGTGATTGGCTTGTACGCGTCATCGGATGTGTTGGCCGTCGGGTTCAGAAACTAGTGTCGGTGATTACGTGGAAAGGAGGAGCAATAATCTAGTATAAATAAGCCATTGAATAAAAGAACATATATATATAATCGGGTTCAGATCCAACGGTGAAGATTGGTTTATATTTACGAGCGGTGATCATAAAAACTCTTAATTTGGAAAATGTTCACACAATGCACACTTGTTTTTTTTGTTGTTGTTGTGATTGTACGTAAATACTAATTAGTACCACCTATCGTTTGATTTTGATCACATTATAAAACGAACATATATATATATATATATATATATATATATATATATATATATATATATATATATATACACCCCACCTTTTCTTTGTGTATTATTTGATTGGATGTAAGAAGTAAGACTTGTAATCATTATGATCCGTTTGGTGCACGGAATTAAATTTTTTTATGGGATTGGATTGGACTAGGATTATATTGAATTAGATTTAATTAAATATAATACTATCTATTGTTGGGTGTAATATGAGATATGACTAAAATAGTTCAATTCTATATTTGAAATGATTTGAGATTAGACTAAAAGTAATTTGATGAAATTTTATTATATAGTTATAAGTTAATAATTTTAAATATAATTTGGTTTATAAAAATAGAGATAATGAATTGTAATTAAATTAAAATTAAAAAAATAATTGAAAAAATATAAATTTTATTTTTTTTAAAAAATAAAATAATATAAAAAATTAGTTTAAATTATATTAATCAATTGTAAATTAAGTTTTAAAAAAGGTTATAAATTTTTTAAAAAAATAAAGAGATTTAATCAAGATGAAAATAGAGAGAGAGAGAAAATAAAGAGGAAATATTATCAGATGAGAGAGGAGAGAAAGTGGAATAATAAATATGTGGTAGGCTCCATTAAAAAAATATGGTGGGCTATCATTTTTTTAGTAGTAGTAAGGGATGTGGTGAATTTGTACAGTCCGATTTATGGGGGAATTAAATTAGCATTTGTCACTAAGCACTATTAAACACTAGATAGGAACAAAAAAATAATCCAATCCCGAGTTAGTCTTTTGCGCCAAACATGACCTATATGTATAATTTTATTTTTCGTACTCACGGCTGCATTTAAATAAGTGCTTAAAAGCACCCACCTGCTTTCATAAAACAACTGGGAAAAAAGCGATGTATACAAATTTCTGTCGTTTAATACAATTCCTGAAAAATCAGTACAGGATAGTAGAATGACGACAACAATTTAAATTCTAATCAATGAAAAGCAGAATCTATTACAGTGACAGTTGGATACAAACATTGCGTTCTTGAAATACCAATTTCACATTGCCACAGCATAATATGATTGAACGATGCAACAATTGTTAAAGTCTTCGCACAAACGAATTCGAGCAAAATTTTTGAATTTTTTTTTTTGTTTTTTGTTTTTTTTTTTTAATTTAACTGTAGTCAGACACAGCAAAAAAATGACAGGAAAAATCCCAGAAGAATGGATACAAAAGGCCATATGAGAAATCACCAAACTCTACTTGATATACTGGGACACCCACTTGAAGCCATCACCATATCCCATCTTGCGCACAATACTGCACATGAAAACCTCGAGGGGTCGAACACTGGAATCTGTAAGATTCACCTTGCCTTTGCCGGTCGTGAAGTTGGTCAGACCCAGATGGTAACGAAGCTCGTCTTCTGAAGCTGCATAGGGAATGTCGATCTTGTTGCCTAAAATGAGAAAGGGAACGTTGGCGAGGGCTTCATCTGAAAGGAGGGCATCCAGCTCCCTTTTTGATTCTGCAAACCTCTCTTTGTCATAGGCATCCACCAAGTAAACTACTGCATCCACCTAGAAGGCAAAAAGAGGTGGTGTTAGGTGTTTGATATGTCGTATCTTGTAAAGAAGAGCAAAGAGCCTGTAAATTTGGCATACATATCGAGGCCAGCAAGATGGCACTAGAAGCCATGGAATAAAAAGGGATTCAAACAAAAAAATTACAATGTATTTCGGATTTCATGTCTAAAGAGCAAGTGTTCCAATGCTAAGAGAAATGAATTGAACAAATAAGCAATTTCAGGATCAACATTCAACATGCGTCGCATATGGTCATCATTGTCAGGATATAGAAATTATTATGTGCTGGAATCAACGAAGAGTGAACAATGAAACAATAAGCAAAGTGACTTGATGAATCTTTTTTTTTTTTCACTTTTTCAAAAAAATATATGAAATACCAAGAGTGTGGAAAGGTAATAGTCTTTTTTTCTTTTTGGTAATACCAGGAACTACTTGTAGATACCACCCCTTCGAATCGAGGAATGCTAGATTAATATCTTTTAAAAGATTTTGATAAACAACCCGTTGAATAGAGCCAAAATTATACTCAGATGAACCCAAAATTTTCTTCGAAAAACTTTTGTAAAGCCTTCATGATTGCTTCCCAAAGAACATCATGTATGGAAAGCTACTATAGAACACCTCCCAGAAAACAAAAACAAAAAAGGTGCTATCAGCGAAACTTCCATTGTCAATCTTTGCCTCCCATGAATCAGATAAACACCGGGAATCATTATCTGGGATTATGAAGGCAAAACAGGCCAAAAAAAAAAAAGCCAACGTGTCTTTTCATTTCAAATCCACCAACATTTAAGCAGCTAAGGAAGATTGATAAGCACACCAAAAAAAATCAAATCAATTCAGCATTTGATCTATATCTTTACAAAGCCAAAATTCAGTCACAATAGAAAAAAAAAAAAAAAAACTTCTCAAATATTCGATATGTACCACAGATAAACTTGTTAAACAACCATTACCCATTTTAGAGCATCCAAATGCAATTAAATCAAACAAATATTTGGAAGTTAACAACAAACATCAAACATTTGTAATTTAATATGACCAGACACACACATATAAGTATGGACATGTTACAACAAATCTAGAAAATCTACAATCAAGAAGAATTAAAGCTGGAAATGAATAGATCAAAAACAAAAAATACCTTAGCGTAGTAATCTTTCCAGACTCGGCGAGCGATCTGGTGGCCACCCAAATCGAAAGCTTTGAACTTGATTTTTCCAATGCTCAGCTCCTCTGATGTTGGGTGCTGTGTTGGCTGGTGTTGTACCAATCTCTGCAATCAAATCACATCCCAAAAGCGAAAAAAAAAAAACATAAAAACAAAAACAAAAAACCCAGTTTCAAAATCTCAAAACAAGATCAAACCCATGTTAATACACAAAACAAAAACACCAAAAAAAAATAAAAAGACCTCGTCTTTCAACATGTGAAGGAGAGTAGTCTTGCCGGCGTTGTCGAGGCCTAAAAAGAGAATCTTGGCTTCTTTTTGCCACAAACCGAGAGATGCTAGAACGCCGTAGAACCAATCAAAAAGAAACATGTTTTTTCTTCCCCTGTTTTGTTGATCAAATCGAGTACGAGAATCGGATTGAAAAAGAAGGGGTTTGATTTGATCAGATCCAGAAAAATGTCGGAGATCTACAGAGGAGAATAATGAGTTTACTTGTGTGTCGTTTTTTTACGTTTTTTTTTTTTTTTTGCTACTCCAGCGTTTACACAGCTATAATAATAATTTGTTATTTGTATTTGGTGGAAAACTTGTGCTGTGCGTGATTTGTTATTTGTTTTTTTTATTGTCTCACATGGGCATTGCTGGATTTGGTTTTGATTTTCCATTTGTTTATTGGGTTAATTGTAATAAAGTGCCCTGACGTTTGGCTATATTACAATAAAATAGTGAGTTTAGCCTTAATTGCATGTTAATACCCTTAACTAATTGATTAATTGCATGTTAGTACCCTTGACCAAGTTGACCGGTATATTGACTTTGACTTTTTTGGTAAAAAAGACAAAATTGCCCCTGGTTAAAAAAAAAATTAAAAAAAAATTTAAAAAAAAATTTTAAAATTAAAATTTTTAAAAATAGATCTCCACCGTCCATCAATCTTGATGGACGGTGGAGATCCATTTTTAAAATTTTTAATTTTTTCAATTTTTTTAAATTTTTATTGAATTTATTTTTTTTAAACCAGGGGCAATTTTGTCTTTTTACCAAAAAGTCAAAGTCAACATACCGGTCAACGTGGTCAAAGGTACTAACATGCAATTAAGGCTAAACTCACGATTTCATTGCAATATAGCCAAACGTCAGGGTACTTTAGTGCAATTATCCCATGTTTATTTATGTTGTGGTTGTACATTATAACGAGGAGCATTTAATTCATATTCTAATTTTGTATTATTTATTTTAATTCATAATTTAGATGTGATATCTAATCTTTTAATGTTACTATTTTATAAATTAAAAGGAAGAAGATGTAGCAAACAGAAGACTCATTTTGGACATGGTTAAAATAGCTTATTTAATTTAAAAACTCCTTTCAGTATTTTGTGTGTTATTTGGTTGCCACCTTATTACAGTTTTTAGAAGATTAAAAAAGTTATTTTACGTATACTCGAAGAAGTTTAAATTTTAAAATTTTATAAGTAAATCTTTTTAAACTTTTGAAAACATTAAAATGTCTAATATAATCCTATTAAAGTTTATTAATTTCATAATACCATTTTAACTTAAAATTATGTCCATTTTGGTAATCCTATAAATTCAAATAGCTTTTTTAATTGACAACCAAACAGTAAACAACTTTTTCTTAAAAATTCTACTTCTAAAAGCTTTAATTCTAAAAGTTATATTCAAAATAGTTCTTCCAAACGGACTCTTAGAACGTGTTTAGCAGGGCTTTTGGGCTTTTGGAAGTCTATTTTTGACTTTTTGAGCCTAAAAGTCCTTTTGGGAGTATTTAGATGATCTTATAGAAGAGCTTTTAAGTTTTAAAAGCTTTTCCAAGTAAAGACAAAATTAATGGCTTTTGCAAGAAGAGCTTCTAAGAAGCCAAAAGTTCAAAGTAAAAGCTCTGTCAAGCAGGACCTTAGTAATGTAGTTCAAATCTCATTATGTGTATTTACTTTCTCCTGTATTGTGGGAATAAATTTCTTAATTATAATGTTATATTTTTTAACCGCATATACAGTGATTCATCTTTATAGGTCCCACAAACTTGTATTTATAAAACGAGGGAATATCACTCGAACACCTAATATTATTAGTATCAATGTATCATTTTCTAATTTTTAAATTTGTAATATTTTATTTTTTGAAGAAAAACATGTAGGCTGAAACTGGTTGGGTCAAGTTATTGAGCAGCCGAATCCAACACTTGAACCAACCAAGACCAGGGCCCATAACCCCAACACAGACTACAAGGCCCAAACGTTGAAAGCCCAATCCAGCCCACTTGATGCATATTCGTGCTCGCACTATATGAATTAGGGTTTCGCTAAACCTCCTGTTTCATTTTGCTTCTCGCAGGAAAAACTCCAGCCGAGCCGCAGTTTCTTCTCTCAAGTCTCCGCACAGGTAGATTTTCAAAACCATCTCTCTGCTCAAACCCTTCATTTCAAAAACTAAAATTTTCGGTTTACAACTTCATGTGGTGACTCTTTTGTGATGGTGACTTATTATTGGTATTCTTCTTCTTTTTTTTAATGTTTTTTAGCAGCAGCAGAGATGGCCAAGTCGAAGAACCACACAGCACACAACCAGTCGCACAAGGCTCACAGGAATGGAATCAAGAAACCCCAAAGGCACCGCCACACCTCCACCAAAGGGGTACTTTTTTTTCTCTTCTCTTAGTTTTTGGTTTTTTTGTTGTATTATTATTGTGTTTATGATTATTTTTTAAAATTCTTATTTTTGTAATTAATTTTTTTTTTTGGGTGTAGATGGACCCGAAGTTCCTGAGGAACCAGAGGTACGCAAGGAAGCACAACAACAAAGCAACTGAATCAGCTACCGAGGAAGAGTAGACTCTTTGAAAGGAAAAGAAAACTCTTTGTTATGAGTTTTACAATTTAGTTTTTTTAATGGCTATTTAATTTTAGTAATGTAGCGATTTGATGATATTTTAGTTGGTTCATTTGAGGTAATTCACTATATCGTTACTGATGGTATCTTTGTCTTGAATTTTGAATTTTTATTGTTAAGGAGCTATTATTTTTAAGTCTCTGATGTTCTTGTTGTTGCTTTGATTTCATCGATAATTTGAGATTGACATGGTTGGGTTCATTTGATTTTTGGTTGGTGCCTTCATTGAGATTTTGTCGGTTCTTTGCTATATACTGCAAATTAAGTAAATGATTTGCCATCCTTTATTATGTTGTCGAAATGTTACAAGGTTTTGGGATGATTTTTAATACTTTCCGAATGTAAAATTCATGAAATTTCTTATTTAGTCTCTGATATGGGTTGTGAGTTTTTTATCTAGTCGGCTTTTTTAACTCAGACTCATGTGTGAGGTGTTGATGCTTTTACTTTATTAGTTTGGTGCATAGTTAAGTGGCAACTGGCCTGGTTGTTTTCCTTAGCTTCTGCATTCTTGTTTAGCCGGAGTAGTTGAAAGTATAGCTGCTGGTGTGCCTGCTATTTTCTCAGTCCTAAGTATTTGTGATAGAATTTAATATATTCTTTGTCAACAAGTTTTAACAAAATCCTGGGTTTGGAAATAGGGTTTCTTTATTGGAATGTTGTGGTAGGCATTAGCTGGGCGATACCATTAAGCTTTGCAGTTGATCTGCCAGCTTTGCGTTCAAGATAGTAAATGGTTGTTGACGAGAGCTTGGCTCTACTTGATGAAATTTTATTATCGTGTTGTTTTAGACTTCTTGGTGTAATGACATACTATTTTAAGCGTGACAAGGGATCATGAGATGTCCTATATATGATGATTTAGCAATTACATGGTTAATGAAGCTTTTTTCCCCTTTGATTGTTCAATATGATTTTGATAGCTTGATAGTTAGATATAACTATATAAGCAATAGAAATTCGATATTTAGTTATCAAAATCAAAGTTGGTGTCGGTTTAAACGCAAAAATGAACTCTGATTTGGTGGCACACTTTTGTAGTTGTGCTAATAAACTATTTATTAGTATTGGAATTAATATTGTTTGATCCCTATTCAATTTTGATTTAAGGAATAGCTTAATATCTTCTATCAGTTTCATTATTTTCCAGCACATTCAAAAATACCTTAACAGCAACCCGAGACTTATTTCCAGCAACCTCGTCCGCAAAATTGAAAACGGAGAACAAGTATCCACAATGATAGTTCTTGATCACAAATTCCCAAGTATACCACCTCTTAAGGAATGATAAATTTATAACAAACAAGAAAACAAGTATGCCTCTAAGGAATGATAAATAAATTTAACAAACAAGAACCGTACTATCTTAAATATTTCTGCAATTTTCTTGAAGACGTTTTGTCTGCTAGGGTGGTGGTCGTCGTGTTGTTTGCTACTTGTTCCTGGATATGCGTGGTTCCTTGGTACTCCCTAATACAAGCAAATTCCTTCAAAATTTATACTTCCAATTGTCGAGAAGCTTTAAACTGCAACGGGTTCACTTACTGGATTTGAAGCATGTGCTTTGACCTGTATAAAAGATAATTGATATCAAATCTCACCGGTACCAAGGTTCTGGGGTGTTTTATTTTATATTGAATTAATTGTATGTGTTGTATGATTATAGAAAGAAAATTATGAATTAAGAAATGGAATTATAAGGACTCCAATTATGAAATTGTGGGTGGTGTGACTGGTGTGATTTTATGCAATCGTGCCACCATTGTTCTCTCAAGAAAAGAGCGATTGATTTTACATTGTTTCACCATTTAGCATGAGAGTTTGGAGAAGAGACTAACGAAACATGCTCAGTGCCTTACTTCGAGTACTTACCTTTGCTGATTTGAACAATTCATCAAGAACTTCAGATAGAGTTGGATGTGCATGAACCGCAAGTTTAATGTCCTGCGTGGTGTCGAAATGTACAAGTCATAATTAGTAACTGAATAATGTACAAAGGGAGAGTTCCGTGTTAAAGAAGTTATGCTAAAGCTGAACAAATTCTGAGCCATTGGGTGCACGTTTCCAGGAAGAAAGAACAACATAAAAGCATTATGGGCTCTTGGAAGGAACAAACATTGCAGGTTCAAAATGACTTTCTGAGTTCACATGATGTGATTAATTCCTGAAGCCAGCCACATCATTGGTAGCTGTCATAGGGCCAGTGCATTAATATAGTAGTTTTGGCACAGAAAGCCTACCTGAATACGTGTCCCTAATGCTATCGCATTGGATGCTTCATGGATAAGGTCCGCAGCGTGCAACCCAAAAATATGAACTCCAAGAATTTCACCATTGTCAGGTCTGTATATCAACTACATGGACATAACATTGGCACAATTAGCAACAGAAGAAGCCATCTCTACATCCAACAACGGAAATTTCATACAGTAATAACATAAAAAGACTCGGGTCAAGAAAAGTAACCTTAGCAATTCCCTCCGCTTCATTTTCTGCCAAGGCTTTTGTGTTAGCTTTGAAACTTGTCTTAGCCACACTTACTTCGAATCCCTCCTTTTCACCCTTTTCCCTTGCTTGAGGCTGTGAGGTTTGGAAATTAAAGATGGTGATAAGTACTGTTATTTCATCTCTTTTTTTACAAAAAGAAAAAGAAAAAAGAAAAAAGAAAAGAAAAGAAAGAGAAATATGGTAAAAATGTCAAATATCTTCATAAGATCTTTATGGCTTCATTGCACGTATTACACTTTTCATGACAGCATATGTACAAAATCGATATACTCATAAGACAAACACTCACCTCTGTCAATCCAACCATACTAATTTCAGGATGTGTGAAACAAGCAGCCGGGATGCTTAAATGATTGAGTACATGATCTCGTCCAGTCACTTGTTCAACCACTGTGTCAAGAGATCAATGCAAAAGATGAAATGTGTTTAAAGCAAACAAATTAGGTTTAGAACAGCAAAATGCCACGCAACTTGCAACACACCTGAAATTCCTTGTGCACTGGCTGCATGTGCAAGCATCATTTTACCATTTGCATCTCCAATGCAATATAAGTGAGGAACCTGATATTCAAAATAAGGATCAGTAACAATCGGTGACAGCCATACAAGAAAACATCCCACATGCTTCACAACTAACCAGATTGCCATTTGCATCAATCACTCGCATTCGCTCATCAACGGGAATGAAACCTCGTTGGGTTACTATGTTAAGCTGAAAAAGAATAAAATCATAAAACAAGTGAAACTCCAAATGCATATTTCTGTGTAGTTAACCGCTATGGATTCAACTATAGTAGTAGTCGAGAAAGACTTACATTCTCCAAGCCAAGACCATTTGTAAATGGAGCCCTTCCAGTTGCAATTAATGCTGCGTCTACCTATATAGCAGAAACAAAATAAAGAATTTATTGCATATGCCATGGCATGTAATGGAATATGAACATATAAGGGAAAAACAGATAGAAAAGGAGCAAAGATAAAGAAACTGGGTTTTATTATTGAAGCTTCCCTATTAAAACGAGGTTTAATAATCACAAGTGGTCAAAGACAAAGATCTATAGCAAATTGAAAGTGCAATGTCAAGAATCATAATTTCCGAGACTTGTGCAACTTCGGAGTGTGCATCACTGAGTACATATAGATAGTCGAGAGTCAAAAATGTAATTTCAAAAATATGCTTCCACATTGTTCAGTCTCAAACTTGACGCCTGTCAAGTTGTAAATTTAACCAATACAAAGCCCTAAAACAAACTTTAGAATTGGCAAATTTTAGGCTACTTAAACACGAGAGACTATTGCATGTACCAGGTTTCTTCAAAAGGTTGGTAATGTAGTACTTGTAAAGCAATAAATGAGAGCAGAAATTAAAATTTTAAAGTAAAATATTTTCTCCTCTGAAAAGAAAGCAAAACTCATGTTACCTCCAAAGTATCTTTGTGTTCCTTGGTCTTAGCATCAATAAGCTCAATAGTGACTGGTTTCCCATCTTTTGCAGGAGTAATCTATAAACAACATCAGAGAAATCAGTGCACCCTCTCAAACCTGTTAACCACAGGACAAACAAATACAAATGACAGATTACCTTTGATGCAAATACTCCAGTATGGTAGTCAATTTTCCGAGGATTTATGAGAACCCTTTGAGCTAGCTTACCTATCTCAGGGTCAAATCCAGGCATAAGCTGATCTAGAGCTTCAATGAAAGTAACCTGCACATACCTTCTTGGTTATTTGATTCCCTCCTTTGGTATCATAACTGGATAATAGATGTACCAAAGATGAAAGAACAGACGATTTACTTGCATTGACAGATGGAGAATGTACTATTGACAAAGTCAAAGTCTATTCATTTATCCAATGGGATAGTTACCAAAACAGGAAAGGAGCAAGTGACATTTTTGCTTGTCAAATCTAAAATAAGAAGTGCAACTTTTATAACCAATATTCTTTAAAAGGATATATACACATTCATTTTCCGTAAAGCATAAGTCTAATGGAAACAACAGTAACCAAAATTTATAAAAAGAAAGAGGTGTTACCTCACTACCAAGTGCAGTATACACATCACTAAATTCAAGACCGATATAACCACTTCCTACAATTGCAATCCAGTCAGGAACAGACTCCAACTTGAGTGCATGGTCACTGGTAATTACAGTTTTCCCTGCAGATTGTTTTGAAATACCCTATGAGCAGAGGAGATAGGAGATTACGAGCTTCTAATTCCAGAAGTACCTTTGATCAAAACTTTGATGAAAAAATTGGAATCGTAACGTGATAACAAAAACAAAGAAACTTCATATTTACCATCAACTTCAATGCCCTTGGGAACAAAAGGAACTGAACCAGTAGCAATGATTATATCTCTTGCAGTTACTATGCTGTCAGGTGAACCAACCTTCCCATATTTAACCTTTTGTGGACCCTGAACAATTTCATAAATAAGATGTATACATTAGATAAATAACATTTAGAATAGAATAGGAGCATATGTTTGATCATACATGAAATAGACATACCAAAACCGTTCCAACACCTGTCAATATGTCCACACCAAGTGCTTTCATTGAATTTGTCAAATTATTACGAATTTTCGTAGCGAGGTTATTTGCGTGATCAGCTACTCCCTGTCTATCATACCCAGCAGCTGCAACCTATCATAAGTTACAAGGTAAAAGCACAGTAAATAGACAAAGATCCAGTCTTTTCAAACATGCTACCATTCTGACAAAAAAAACAGCATAATAAATGTGTAAAATTAGGAGTTTTAGCTCCTATTACCTGCAGACCAAAAGCCTTCATATGATGCTCACTCTGGAGTTCACGCATTCGACCACTTACAGCCAAGAGAGCTTTGGAAGGAACACACCCTCTGTTCACACATGTTCCTCCCACCACGTCTCCCTCGATGATGGCAGTTTTCAGACCCTGCAATAATCATATTTTTGTTTAAATCAATATACAAGGCAGCGATTACTACAAAACAATTCAATGTCAAATAACGGACTGATCTTAATATACGATCATCATATATTTTTCATCTTTGATTACTACACCATGTAAAACCCCGCATCTTTCCCATTACAATATAGACTGCATTCTAAATTGAAATTGTGGAGAATATCACATATTCACGATGCAATAACTACATTAATTTATTAGGATCAATTACTAAGCAGTATATATATATATAACAATAAGCAACCCAATCAAATGTAGTTTTTTTAAGCTTAGTAAGCTTTAATTTGCAAGAAACTAACAAAGGGAAATCATAGACTGTCACAGTCAGGCAAAAACGGCTCAATTACAGCTAAAAATACAACAAACACACAAGTAATTCACAAAACAATTAAAACGTACAACATCATTGACACGTGTACACAAACCAAGCTAACACGCACTAAATTGAAAACCAAATACGCATCAGAGCTCGCAATCACGAAAAATAACGATTTCAACGTACCTTCTCTACAGCGTGCAAAGCAGCTCCATGGCCGCCAACACCAGCACCAATAATGATCAAATCGTAGTCGAACGACTTCGGAGGAGTGCCGTTATCTGCCAGAGAAGCGGAGACATTATTAAAGCCTCTCGAGCTCCGTCGACTGGAGAGCTGGACGGAGGAGGAAGAAGACAAGGACAATCCGAAGGCCTCGCGACGCAAGCCGCAGAATCGGAGATTTATCGGCTTTGAAGTAGGAAGAAAGAAACGAGCTGAACCGAGAGCAGTGTTGTTGTAATGGTGTGATCCGGAGACTATCGATTGAGAGAGCGAGGACTGCATTTTCCTTTTCTTTTTGTTTTTTTTTTTTTTTGTAATCTTTTGTTCTGCGAGATAGGGAGAGAGATCTGGGATTGAAATATAGACAATGTTTTGAGTTTGATAGATAGATAGAGAGAAATAGAGATGGACTTTGAGAAGTCCGTTAAAGAGCAAACTGAACAAGTACAGGGAGCGGAGATATCGAAGTGCGGCTGATGAACCAACCAACCAAGCCACCTATTTTTTGTTGCTCTTTTAGTTTCGCTTTGGTTTTTACTCTTTTTAGCTTATCTGTCTCTCTTGCTATTGTACGCGCTATGCGTATTTTCCTGTTGAAATTTTCATTAGAACAAATTACATTAAGCCTATATGAGACTTGTCATTTTACAGTCGGAAATAACTTTATAAAAAATTGACAGTGAACCTCTCTGTTACTGTTGACCTTTAAAGATAACCGTTGACCATTTTAAAAGTTTAAAAATACCAAAATACCCCTAATTAAAAAAATATATATTACAGCAAACCTACCTGAGGTTTATCATTTTACAGTCAGAAATAATTTTATAAAAAATTAACAGGAAACCCCCTACTATTATTGTTGACCGTTAAAGATAATCGTTGACCGTTTTAAGACCGTTTTAAAAGTTTAAAAAGATCAAAATATCCTTAATTAAAAAAATTTAAAATTTAAAAAAGAGCTAATTGCACCCACACCCCCTTAGGTTTGGCCAACTACAAGTAGAATCAACTTTATCGTTTATTGACAATGACCCACCCTGCCGTTAGTTGACTTCCGTTAGATTTAACGGTTGACCAATTGTTACCCTTAAAATGACCAAAATACCCCTAAAACAATATTTTCTTTTTATTAAATAAAAAAAATTATTATAAATTTTTTATTTTTTTTAAAAAAAATAAAAAATTAAAGTTTGAATGGTGGAGATCTAACCAGATTGGATCTCCACCCAAAAAAAAAAAGAGAAACTTGCTGGAGATCCAGCGCGACAAAGCCAGAAGGGTTAGTCAACGAAGACGAACCCATCTGGGTTCGTCAACGATCTGGGTTTACAGTCGACGGCGAACCCAGATCTAGCTATAAAAAAAAAAAAAAAAAATTCGAAGAACCCTTATGGATTTTTTTATCGAATCCATCTGGGTTCAAACGAAGAACCCAGATCTGGGTTCTTCGATCAAACCCATCTGGGTTCTTCGAAGAACCCAAAACTCTTCCCCAAAATTTTTTTTTTTTAGAGATCCATTTTCCAGATTGAATCTCAACCGTCCATCAAGATACCTTAACACTGTTAATTAATTATACCTTAACACTGTTAACACTGAAAAATAGATTTAAATTAATTATAATTAATTTTTTATTTTTTATTAATATTAATATTATTATTATTTTAATTTTTAAATAATTTTATTATTTTATTTTTTTTTAATTTTTTAATTTGTTATTTAATAAAATAAAATAAAAAATCTGAAAAGACGAAAATACCTTAACACTGTTAAGTTTGACTAAAGTCAACTAACGGCAGGGGAGGTCATTGTCAATAAACGATAAAATTGATTCTACCTATAGTTGGCCAAACCTCAGGGGTTGTGGATGCAATTAGTTCTTTAAAAAATAAAGGGTGGATTGTGCTAAAGTTTCTCTTAATTTTAAAAAAAAAATTAAAAACAATAAAAAAAAATTAATGGATATCTACCGTTCATCAATCTTGATGGATGATGGAGATCATATTAAAAAAAATCATTTTTAAAAAATAACAATTATAAAAATAAAAATAAAAAAAATTTTGGTTGGATGAAGATGTAGATCCAATCTCAAGAACAAAAAAAAAATGAATTACTCAATAGATCCAATCTCCAACAATGAAGATTTTACTTTTTTAATTTTTTTTTGTTCTTGATGGAGATATAATTTGGAGATTGGATCTACATTTCCATCAAATAATTTTTTTTTAATAAATTGTTATTTTTTTATAAAAAAAAATTATTTATTTTGATATGATCTTTATCGTCCATCAAGATTGATGAATAGTGAAGACTCATTAAATTTTTTTGTTTATTTTTATTTTTTTTTAAATTTAAGAGAAACTCAGGTTACCTTAGTGCAATTTACTCTTTATATTTTATTTTTTTAATTAGGGGTATTTTGATCTTTTTAAACTTTTAAAGTGGTCAACGGTTATCTTTAACAGTTAATGGTAACGATAGAGAGGTTCGCTGTCAATTTTCTAAAAAGTTGTTTCTGACTGTAAAATGACAAACCTCAAGTAGGTTCGCTATAGTTTGACCTTTTTTTAATTAGGGGTATTTTAGTCTTTTTGAACTTTTAAAATGGTCAATGGTTATCTTTAACGGTCAACGGTAACTGTAGGGGGGTTCGTTGTCAATTTTTTATAAAATTATTTTCAATTGTAAAATAACAAATCTCAGGTAGATTCGCTGTAATTTATCATTTTTATTAATTGTTTGTTTTTCTATTATAAAATTAAAATGAGTTTCAATTATTTTACCTATTGTGGGACAAAATTAATGCTGCTCTAATTAATTTTCTTTATTTTATTTTTTTTTACACAAGTGAAATAAAAAATCATCTACATTTTTTGTTGTTGAAATCTAACAGCTTTTGAGTCAGAGGACTACCGAGACCAATCGAGATTAAATCATATAAGTACGGTTCGAACAACTACTTCTACTAACGGGAGACAAGAACTATCGGAACTAATGGCTCGAACTATTGCTATTTTAAATGTGGGTACACATTCAAAAATATAAATCATATGATTATATAAGCTGGTAAATATTGATTTTCGTTTTATCAGTTTAATTTATTGAATAGGTGATATATGTCTAACTAGTTACCATTTGAAAAAAAAAATTGATATGATTTAAAATTGTAGTGTTATGACATTTGCAAGAGATGATATTTATCGAAGATTTATACGTGACATTACAATATGCTAGTCAACAATCTCATACGTTTTACATAAATAACTATAAAAAGATAGAAAAACCATTCAGTTCACTTGTATATAATTGCAAATGTGTATTTTGCTAACATTGATCATTTTGAAATAAGAAGATAAAATAATTGTACATTCACTTAATCAGTTTACCTCATTTCCATCTTAGTAGTGGATATTTAAATCTCACTATACGTATTTATCAATATATAAGAGTAGATGTCACCTATTATAAAAGTAAACAACTATGTGTTTAGTGATTAATTTTATATGACTTGTAGTTACACATAAATTAAGTAAGAGTAAATAACACTCAGATCCGTCGAGGTTTTTTCTTCTACAAGTAAAGACAATATTTGTCTATATTGACAAAGATCTTCTTGTAGTTATTTAAATTTGGTCAAATTTAACATATATAAGGGTATTTTTATTTTTTCAAAATTTTCAAAATTATTTTATTAAATAAAAATTAAAAATGAATCCTATCCATCTATCTTTAAAATGATGGACGGTCAAGATTTATCTAAAAAATATATTTTTAAAATAATAATAATAATTCATTTTCTCTTTTCTTTTTAATGAAAAAAAATTTAATAGATCTCCACAGTTTATCAATCTCAATAAACAGTGGAGATCATATTGAAAAAATAATTTTTTTTTAAAAAATAACAATAAAAAAAATATTGGTTTGGATTTTCATCAAGAACAAAAAAAATTGAAATTTCAGATCTCTATAGTCATGGCTGAATCTCCAGCAATGGAGAGCGATGAGACCTCCATCGTTGGATCTCTAACGATAGAGGGAGTCCATCGCTTTCAGCAATGGACCTTCATTGCTAGATCCAGTGGTGGAGAGTCTCCATTGCTGGTTTTTCAATTAATTTTTTGTTTTGTTCTTGGGGGATGGATCTCCATCCCTCAGACATTTTATTTTTCTTATCTAAATTTTTCTTTTTTTTTCTCTAATTTTTTTTTAAAATTATTTTTCTTCCAAATTGATGGACGATGGAGAACTATTTAATTTTTTTTCTATGTATTTATGTATTTATTTTAATATTTAATATTTTTTATTTTGATATTTAATAGTAGTTTTTTCAAAAATAAATTGTCACAATCCATCTCAGGTAAGATGAACAGTGGAAATCTTAAATATTTTATTTTTATTTTTTATTTAATGAATTTTAATAATTTTAAATATTATTGTGGTGTATTTTGATTTTTTTACAGTCAAACCCGATCAACCGTTAAATTGAATAAAATTTAACTAACAGCAAGAGAGGTCTTTACTAATAAATCCAAAGATTATTTTCACTTATAGAATAATAAACCTCCAGAAGTATTATTTACTCATTAAGTAATAAACATGAACATCATACAAGCACATTATATATTTTAAAGAGTAAATAAAAGAGATTGCCATTAGACGAGAGTGTGCATCATATATAAACACAAATAAGTCTTATTCTATATTTTTCTTGTAAATTAATTTTCACTCGCACAATCTACTTATAATTTGTTCACTACATTTGATCCAAATTGATAATGGTTTTTCTCTTATCATACACAAACGGTCATTAGATGTTCAAATATGAAAATGTTTCGACAAAACAATCTATGCTTTTGAACAAAATTTGCAATCGCTCACTATATTGCTTTTCCCGGCACATTCCCTTGATGCTAAAAGCAACAGTAAAAACTGAAACACCATAGTGCCACACCAGTATCGGCAACGGTGCTTGCACTGCTTGGACTTAAAAGAGGGAATAAATACGATAATGCAAAGTTCAAAATAAAACAAAATTTTTGTGTTTAGTGTTACAAATTAAGGTAATTGTCGGCATGAAAGAAATTGAGATAAATGTATACGTTTAAGTAACATATTTTTACCCAAAAGGTATATTGCTTTGGTAGTTGGAGGAGTTTTAAAGTCCTTCAAGCCATCAAGGTTCAATACCTAGGTAGTATATATATATATATATATATATATTATATTACTCATTGCCTATAAAAGTGCAATTGTATGGGTAGAGCTCTCTCCTATTAAGAGTATACCCCTCCCGTTGAAGAAGATGTTCGGACCGTATTCGTATGGTTTCTCCTCCCGTTGTTGGGAGTAAACGGCTCATGGAATTAGATGTCCGGGCCGTATTCGTATGATTTAATCTCGGTAGGTTTCGGTAGTCCTTTCACTCGTAATGTGTTACATATTAAAAAAATAAAATAAAATAAAAAGTAACATATTTTTCTTGTAATTATTAATTTTTTTTAAATATGTGTAGTTTGAATATTTACTATCTCAAGAGGGGATAAATTTTCTCACATATGCCGATACATACATATGAGACTTGAACCCCACCACAAATGTTCAAGGGACATGCACACCGATTGAACAGAGGGGGGACATGCTTTTATTATTAAATTTGTAAGTACTTATTTTTATTTTTATTTTTAACTATTAGGCCCCGTTTGGTGCACAAGATTGGATTGAAGTATTTTATGGGATTGGATTGGACTGAGATTAAATTGGATTAAATATAATACTCAAATACTATCTATTGTTTGGTGTAATATGAGATAGAACTAAAATAGTCCAATCTTATGGTTGGAATGATTTGGAATTAGACTAAAAATAATGAGATGAAATATTTATTATATAGTTATAATTTAATAATTTTAAATATAATTGGTCTATTAAAATAGAGATACGTAAATTATAATTAAATCAAAATTAAAAAAATAATTGAATCACAAACACAAATTAATTTTTTTAAAATAAAATAATATAAAAAATTAGTTTAAATAATATTAATCTATTGTAAATTAAGTTTTAAAAAATGTTATAAATTCAATTCAATTTTATTAAAAACTATAATAAAAGTTTATAATTTGAAGAATAAAATTTCACTTAAATTTTTTAAAAAAAAACACGAAAAGCTTACTATTAAAAGAACAAAAATTATACATATCAATAATTATTAATTTTATTTTTATTTTTACATTTTAATTTGTCTCATATAGTTTTAAATTATGTTAATATGATTATTGCAAATATATGGTTTACAAGCATATTTATGTAACCTATATTTGTTAGTAATTAGAAAAAATTATCTATCTTACATCAATAATGGTAGCCAAAATTGTTGCTGTTTTTGTGATTAAATGTTGATTTCATATAAAAATATAGCAGATCAAACCCTACTTTAAAATAAAAATGGAAAAGTACATCATTAGATAATGTTAATAGATACTCTGAATATCATCAGATAATATAAAAAAGAGTTCATTACATTTTGTAGCAAATACAATATATTTTGCAGTATTATCATTGTTATACGGATAGTTACAATATATATTTGATTTAACTTGCTATGGTAACCTATATACCAAAAAAAAAAGGTTAACGAAATTAATCAAAAATTATCATCAAGTATAGTCCTGGTTACTTATATACAAAAAATAAGTCACTAGGATTACACCTAACAAATACTTCCACAGTTATAGGTCATTTAATATAGTAGTTAGTCCAAAAATATTAGTAGGCATCAACCTGACATACTTCAGAATAATCCAAAAAGTAAATACCATCACATACACATCAGTCATCAAATTCATCCCCAAGAAGTTCAATGATAAATTGGAATTTATCCTTTTCATTATCTGATGCCTTAAAGATCCCTGTCATTTTTGGTTTATACACAAAAATATTCATTATTCGTATTTGGTCCACGCGAAGAATGCTCATTTTCTGCAGCTAATGAGCTATTCGTTCGTGTTCATTAGCTTTGTTAGAGCTAATATTTGATTAAATTCCTTAAAAGCTTTAGTTGTCTTGTCCATTGCCACTTTTATAACATGAAAAAAAATCTATTCATACTTAAAACTATTGGATATGCTGATATTGAGCCTGATCTTGATCTTTTATGCAGCTTGATTTCCAAGGAGGTCAGATTGACTTTGGTTCATTGATGTTGGTGAGAAGTTTCAAGTGTTTCAAACTCATTGCTAAAATTGTCTCCATCTTCAAAATCTGCAGCCTGCTGATCAAGAGTTTGTGCTATTTTTTCAGTAGCACGATCCTTCCCAAATATATTAGCTAACCTCTCATAATGTGGAAAATGCTTGCCTCTGAATCCTTTTGCCTATAATGAAGGCTTATCAACAAGTTTCGTGACATTCACATTTTATGATATCTAAATGTCAAATTGCAACCGCTGAGATGACTCCACAAATAATATTTACTAATGATTATTCATTGGATATAGAAAAACATTTAAAAATAATGAAAGCAATTTATATTATGTCAAATGTAAATCTAAAATAGACATAGGATTTCCTTGCTTCACCACTACCAACTTCAATACACTTTCTAACATCATTTCACCTGAATCCACTAGTATTCAACATGTCAAAAACAACTTCATATTGCTTTTTCTAAAACTTAAGACTCTATATGAGGGTTCGCTTTCAAACCACAATTTGGTAAAACAATTGCCAATTGTGTTTCCATATTTTTTTTAGTGTACCTGATTTGAAAGAGCCACAATTAGCACGTCTACCACTTGCTACAATTTCATTTAAGATGCTTAGCAAAGGTTATTCTTCTTCTTCTTTTGTCCAAACACGTCTAACTCCTATTCTTTCTTGCTCATTTGTTTGAGAAATACCTCCACCATCCATTCCTATACATAGGTAACCAAATAATATATACAATAAATAATAAGAAAAAAAAAACTCTTTACAAATAATTTCTAATTAAGTAAAGCACGAATAATAAAATACAATTACAAAATAAAATTGTTCATAACATGCTAATAATAAACATCGACATACATAATATTAAATAGTCTCATATAAATTGTTTAAGTTTACATAGATAATTGCAAAACTTAATTAGGTAGATCAAATCCCCCTCCACTTATTAAACATTTGTAATGCTAAGTTTTCCCTCCATGTCCTCCAAAGTTTCGATCAACCAGCTTGACCAATAATGATCTACTTGGTCCTTTTGAGGTTGAACTAGATTGTCCTTTTATTGGATCCATAGACATTTCTCTCCTAATAAGATTTTGTAAAAGACAACATGCAAGTATTATTTTACATTGTGTTTTGAATGGATAAAAAGATGGATTCCGTAAGATTGCCCAAACGTTCAATTACATTTCTTGTTGATGAATGCTTAATGTAAAGAATTTCTCATGGTTAATAGGGGCACATGAATCTCTCTATTATGATAAATGATATTTTGTTCCTCTAACGGTGCAAGAAACCCTTCACCATTTGTGTATCCACCATCCCCAAGGTAATAACATCCTAACACTCTAAAATATTAAAGATATGCAAATATTAAAAAAAGGAGTACCTTTTTATGGATAATAAGTTTATATTAAAATCTTCAATATATCATTCTATTAAGCTTACTAGTGTAAACTTTTAACCTAATTGTTCTAGATAATGCATATCGAAGAATTATAGAATCTAAAGTTGAACCTTCTTATCCCGAAAGAACAAATGTGAATTTTATATCTCTATCACATACTCCTAATACATTTGTTGCAATTTCACATTTCTTGTTCTAAATCATGGTTTATCAGCTTTAGGTACATACACTTGAATATAAGTTTCATCTAACGCCCCTAAACAATTCTATACACAAACACACTTTATAAAAGAAGTTTGTAATGAGAAAGGAATTAAAATGATTAGATGATTATGTCTACTACATACCTTAAACCATTTTAAATTTTCATCGATGCAATTTCAGGCACAGGATCCAGTAAAATTAATAGAATATTATGTAGTTGTAAAACTGCATATAAAATTGAATTAAAATATCTACTAATTATCTCTCATAATCGTTGAATCATATTATGAATTGTTCTATTTTTAACATGATGAGCTAGAATGTATAAGAACATGCATACATGTTCCTCAATAGAAACCGAACAATTGGTCTTCAACCTTCCAGTACCACGATGTACTTCACACAATACTGCAAAAGTTTTTTTATCCATTCTTAATTGATTCACACACTCTATATCATTGTGGCTAATTATGCTATTTATATAAGAGATACGAGTTGCATGACATACAAATGTGCGATTATTAAGCAATCTCCTTTGATATTTGTGAGCCATCACACAATACATCATCGAACCCACTACAGACTTAAAAATCCTTTGTATACGAAATTGTTGTGCGATTAAGAATAACAAAATATCTTCATTATCCATGTTTGGCAGCTTAACAACTTATCTATTAATAAACAAAAATAAGGTATGATTGAATGCAAGCATTCCAACAAACATTTTAGAACCTTAACTAATAAACTAAAATAATTAACTCAGTAAACAATACATCAACAATATATGACACTCATTGATATCGAATGCAGATATTGAACAATACCCCTTAATTTTTTACCATATAAAAATGTACAATGAGATATGAGCAAGTATTGAATAAAAACTAAAACTACCATAGTTGAATCATCATCTTTAAAACCAAGAAAACTACAAGCAACATCAAATTCGTAACAAGCATGAAACAAACAATGGATATATAATATTAATTATCAAACAATTCAACTTAAAAAAAATAGTACCATTAACTACATTCAACTCAAAATACTAATCTATCAAAAAAAAGAAAAAAGAAAACTAACTTAGAAAAATATACTCAGAAGCCATAGCAACCACTATGCAAGTATGAAACAAAATTATAATTAAAAAACCCATGTCCTCTAACGAAAATCAGAGCAATTAGAAGAACCCTAAAAGTAATTTCAATTTAAAAGCCTAAAAAATCCAACCTTTTTGTTTGCCAATTTTACTAGATGAAGGAAGTGAAGTAAATAATCTTAAAAATTAAGAGAAACCAACCTTGATTGAAAGATTTTTTTTTTTTTTTTTTTGCATAAGAACTTGACTGAGAGGTTTTTTCTTCTATTTAAAGCATAAAATTATGGACAAATATAGAAACAATCTAAAGAAATTAAATAAACAAAGTACACAAACTAATATTTTTCATTTGATTAAAAAAAAAAAAAGAGATTTAACATACCTGAAGATGAAAATGTATTTTGAGAGAAAGGAAGAAAATGAGAGGAAACTTTATCACTGATGAGAGAGGAGAGAAGGTGGGTGATGAGAATTGAGAAAATATTTGATGAGAGATGAGTGGGGTAATAAATATTTAGTCAATATTTTTTAGTCCCATGATTATTAATGGTGGGGGCGGGGACGGTTTGTGTAGTTATGTTGTAGTGGGATTAAATTAGCACTCAGTATTGTGAATCTCATGTCTTAGTGTTTCACCAAACACAAGATTGAGATAAAAATTGTCTAATCCTGAGCTAATCCGTTATGCTAAACATGGCCTTATAGCCATACAACGTAATTGATGTCTTTTATATTTCAAATCTAATGATTAAAATAAATGAGGAGATTTTAGAATGAAACATAAAACAAATTGAAAAACATATAATTACTTTTTTATAACTATTTAGTGTTCTTGAAGTTTTTGTATAATATATAATGATGTGTAAAAATTTTGTTCACAATAGTTTAGCTAATATGGGCCAACTGTTACACGGTAATTTTCTGCCTAGAATTTTTTGCACCGTGCTAGCACTAAACAGTCTTGTTTAGTCAGCCAATCTCTCGCACACCCGCGCTAGTAAGCGTGCTAGTGTAGTTCACACCCTCAACGTAACACACAACACCGCGCACACAAGCACTACTCAACCAGGCTGCCACACACAACAACCTGCACACAACAGCCCACACTCTGGCACACAATGTGCTGCAATTCTCACCCACTCTCGCACACACTGCCGCACACAGAAATGTAGGAACAAGAACAATACAATAGCCTTTACGGGAGACCACTCCCAACCTAACTCACTTTTATTAGCAATTTAGGAACACTGAAAGGAATATAATAGTTACAAAAGAGATCATTAATTTTCAATTTTTTTAGTTTTTATTTTAATTCTTTTTTCATTAGTTAGTGTTCTTAGATTGAAATATTATGGATTTGAATAACTCTTTATGTAATTACATATTTTACTATCAATACTGCACATCCACTCATACCTCAATGGGTCCTCAAGTAGTTAGTATATTTATGTATCCATTTTAATGGTAGGGGTTGAAGTTCCACCATGTGTATTTATTAATATGTATGAGGAGTTTTCTCCCCGTATTGTAGGGTAGATGTCTTTCGGGTTTAGGAGTTGAGAGTAGATATCTAGACCGTGTAACCCGTATAAGGATTACAATTCTCCCGCATCTGTTGGTACCCTCTCACGATGGACGGGTATGGATATTGCTACTCGGGTGCACAGGCATGTATGAGTGTCAAAAGGGGACATTACACAAATACCCCTAATATTTAGCATAATTACACTTATAGACAAGGTTTAACCATATCGACACAAACCTCACTTGACGTTTGAAAAATATTACACGAACATCCCTTGTCATCAACTTGAGACCGTTAGACACTAATAGTCAACGGTGCAAAAAGTCTAAAAATATCTAAAATATCCTTCTTTTATTTTTTTGAATTAAATAATTAAATAATAATTGTAAGGTCATTATTTTGTTGACTGTGATTCCGTGAGCAAACACATTTTTATGTAATTTTTAGTTAACTTTGTTAGAGTATGATTCGAGTGTAATGAAGATTCAAATAAATTATGTGAAGACGGAAAGCTTCTGAGAAGACTCAAGAACGTGCTTAAAGGTAAGTTTCGAAGAAACAATACTCTTTATTCTTGAGATCAAATAAGATTCACACACACACACACACACACACACTTATAACATGTTCATGCATCTACATTTAAGTGCTAACATGTTGGTTTATATGTTTTACAAGTGTTTGAGTCTTATTGATTTTGTTTTGTCTAGTTTCGGAATTTAATTTCATATATTTTGTATTCCCAAAAACCTGACCTTTGGATTCTTCGATGGACATAAATCTTTATCTAGACATCCAATTAGTCTTTGGTTTTTTGAGAATGAAACTAGACATCCATATCTTTCCAACGGTATAAAGAACGATAAAATCCAATGCCGTTTGGTTAGAGTTCGCTTGCCTTAAAAAGAAGTCAAATGCAGTTGAAAACTAAACAGGGGAAATGGGGCAGCAAGGTTGCGCCCTAGGGGTGGCCACACACCTTTAGCATGTGTCCTAGGCGGGGCGGCATGCGGGAGCTGTTGTGGCCAAACCCTAAATAGGTTAGGATGTTGTCTTGACTATTTTGGGTCCCCTAAAGTCTTCCAACATATTCTTAACGTTTTCTTGTCCATCAAGGTTTTGTTTATTGAGTTTGGAAGCAAGAGATCTCCTATTAAATAAGATTTCTATTTCTTAGTACACATAGCTCTTTATTATAGAAAAGTATTAAATACATTTCTTGTTGAATTAGAAAGCCTTAATTGTGTTTATTTCCTACTACAATTGGAATTAGAGTTTCTAATGTTCTCTATAAATAGTGAGCTTTAGTTTTGAGTTTTAAAAAGCTTAAGTCAAGTGAGTCTCTTTTACTAAGCTTCACTATTTACTCTCTATTATTCTTTATTGAATTATATTATTCTTCTCACATGTCTTTATTGTTTTGATATTTCATTGTTTTCATGTTATTGTGAGAAAAGAGAGAGTTATTTTATAGAGGCTATTATCTTTGCATTGAGCGTAATTGTATAGCCTATTCATAACATGTCCATGATCATGCATATTATTTGATTGTTCATATTTATATGAGCACTTAGATCTGATCTCATAAAGTGAGGGTTATTGTTGCTTTGACCTTACGAAAGCTACTAAGTCCTTGAGCGCCTGGAGTCTCCGGGCGGCATTAATAGGGTTTGCTAGTAAAAGGCTTGCGGGTAGGTAGTATTGGGTTATAACAAGAGTCATGTGATTGAGTGGTCAATCAATATGAGTTGTAAGCGATATACCAACTAGTAAAATCTGTGTTGATGTGTCAAGACCTATGAGTTGGTCCTGTGGTTTTTGACCTGTTGAGGTTATCCACGCTAAAAATCTCTTTGTAATGTGTTGAATGGTTTATTGTTTGAATTCCGTAAATATTTGTTGATAAACCTATTCAGCTCCCCCTCTAGGTTGCCATAGTATACAAATCCACGTTTTTCAATAATTAAAAAAAAATTAAAAAATTAATATTTCATCTTCTTCAATAAACTCTCATCACCAACTCCAAATTCAATATTTTCTATTACAACAACTAAAGGGAGTTTTAGAAAGATTTTGATTATCGTATAACATGGGGAACTGAGTTTCAAAATTTTTTCTTATATTGAAAATCTTTTTCAATCAGGAACGAGTTCCTGTATATATGCAGAAAAAGATTTTAGAAACTACATACCTTTTTCTTGATTTTCTTTTTCTAATTCTTCGATCTACCACCAGATCTTCCGAGCTATTACCCGCGGTCTGACAACGTGTGTGTGGGCACGTCACGGCAAGAGATGGAGGTCACATGAAAAGAACGCCGGCCGAATCCTGCAAAAGAGGGGAGAGTCAGAAAAAATATTTTTTTCTTTTCTCTCTCTAGTGTCCGAATTATCTTTCTTTTTCACTTATGTGTTAGGTTAGGTTTTTTTTTTTCTAACTATATAACACTTATATAGTAGTCCTTTAGGGTTTTATTTTGACCAAGTCAAAATAGGATTCTAAATCCTATTTATTTTTAGTCTCCCTAAAGACTTGAACCTGTGACCTTTTGGACTATTAAAATAATCTAATTACTTTAATTTTTTTGTCCTAGTCATTATTTAATCACATGGCCTCATATTTAATAAATAGAATTAATAATTAATAATTTATATTATTTTATTAAATATTTAATTAATTAAATAATCACATTATTTAATTATTCTCTTTTATTTAAATCGCATTACTTTCGTAACACTATTAATTGGACCATCCAATTAATCTACCGTGATCCTCATTACCAACAACCATAAGGGCTAGCAAGGGGACCTAATGGACCCACAGTTTTGAGCTCCAATAATACTTAGTAATATTAATTAAAACTCTTTAATTAATATTTCACGATTATTAACCTTGAAGTTATTCCACTAAAAACCCGAGGCTGCACTCTCAAAACTGTAGTCGCGTTTATACAATCTGAAGTCTCAGTGTCCATTGATATAGCTAATTGCATATAGTGTGATTCTCCACAAATAGTTCATAACTAGAGCTGGGTCAAAAAGTCCGTTATACCCCTTTAGAAATATCTTTTCCTTTAAGTACCATTGATTCTCTAATGAACAATTAAATCCTGTCTTCCTCACGGAAGAATGAGAGCGCTCATAATCGTTCAAGCCCCGAATCAACCCTTAAGGGAACTACTCATCTACTTCAATCAAGAAGGAGTGGATTCCCTTATTGTGTACAAACCTTCCCAGCCACAAGTCAAACCGTAGCTCCAAGATACGGAGGTATTGGTCGAGATTCTCATTAACCTCACTCATGGTAAATCAAAAGCCACGATCTAACCTGAAGGAGTCGATAAAACACTCAGGATTAAGATCACCTATAAATAGCCATCGTTTATCGATTATTTATGAATCTCATCTACTAACGGATCTTAGTGAGAGATTCATATAAATCGTGGCCCAGTCCTATATGATCTCATCATATAAGGTGCCTCCATTATCATGTTAACTACATGAGCGGTCTAGGATAAGACCACCGTACTTTACAGAATGGACTGCAGCAGTAGATCAATCACAAACAAAGTACCCAGCTTTGTTCGCTCTCTACGGACTCTTTAGATTACACGTATCAAAATGAACCCTCTCTGTATATGACCATCATATACTCATTATGAGATTACATCTTGCAATCTAGGATGTTCTTGCACAATACGAATGTATTACTGAATATAAAACATTTTATGAACTTGAATGATAATCTGAATAATTCTTATTATTTTCTTTAACCATTTACAATTACAAGCTTTAGGGCATAAATCCCAACAACAACATCATTTCCAAATTATCAAACATCACTATTTTTCAAATTATTAAACATTACCTAACATCTTCAACAATCCACAAGAAAAACATCAACAATATCATATAAACAATAATTCATATTCATTCATTAGTCACTTTTCTAGTTTCTAAGCAAACAAATACACTGTATAACTCATATTTGTTCTCTTCTTCAGACAATAGTAACAAAAGGTATTCGCTTACTTCGAAAAATCCTAACTTATTTTCTCATGTATTCATCTTCTAAGAAAAAACAATATGAAGAGCAGCCATCAAACCAAAAAAATTAAAAGAAAGAAAAAAAGAAAAGAAAAAAAAAAGAGCAAACCGTCTAAGGAGTGACTGCAGGGACACATAGACCTCGCCCTTAAAAGCCATGGTGAGCTCACCAGTGTGAGTCGACTCAACAAAAGACCTTCCACCACCACCATTACTCGTATGATTGACCGACCTTAAACCAGCTTCTAAAGCCCTTCCACCACCACCATTACGCGTACGATTGAGCGACCTCAAACCAACTTCTTATAATACCACATTTTCAATCTCTACGGAATCATTAAAACTACCACCGCCTTCTGCATCATTTTGTACCCGAGCTTGTAGCAGATTATGGTCTTCTCAGTCAATGTATGGTCGTTTATTCATTGTTTTTTTTTTCTGGATATTGATGAAGATGAGTTTTTTTTTTGTAAGTTGTTTTTTTATGGGGATGAGTTATTTTGTTAATTGATATTTGTTATGTGCATAATTTCATTAAGCCCATTGGGTCTAGAAAAGTCAACAAAACCCAAAGGGCCTAGAGATATCTACGAAGCCCAGTGGGCTTAGAAAGCTGATGAAGCTCAAGTAGCAGACATGTCCCAACGATGAGAGGTGAAGGAACCTGAAGTTCAAAGCGAGCTACAACACTCCAGTGAGCTAAAAACACCTTATCACCACTCCACACTCAGTTTGGCTCCAGCTCGCAAAACCCCTAGCTCAAAACATATCTTCCAGATAAGGGAAAATCTCATGATTTTAGGGATTTGATCATATCCGTTAATTGAGTTCGAATTTGTATTGACTTCCTGATTTTCAGTGATTGTATCCTGATTAAGTTGTAATACTTAGGGATTTTATTTGATCCCTGATTTCTAGTAATTTGATTCTATGTAAACTAGTAATGACACCACCCCTTAACACTATAAAATGGAATGATCATTACTGATATAAGGGTTCTAAAAATTCTGAGAGAAAACACTTAGTGAGCGCTGCATAAAGCAATACAATAATAGTAGATGTAGGCTTTGATTCTCAAGCTGAACCACTTTAAAAACTCTTTGTTTGATCTCCTTTTTATTACTTTACAACCATATTTACTGTTTATTTGCTTTGACCGAATTTACATGTCAACATTTTGGCGCTAGAAGAAGGGCTCCGTTTGAGGATTCAAACCTTCAGTTTTCATAAAAAAAAAAGTTTTTATTATATTTTTCCGGCAATTCTCTAAGCAATGACAAGAGGTGTAGGAACCTGTTCCAGAACAACAAGGAGCAAGGATGTTCCACCAACTGGAGTGTAACATCCCTAATTTCGAATAATTAATTTTAAATATATGGATATAAAATTTATGATTTGAGGGGTGTAAAACGCAATTAAATGTATATATATTTTTATGGTTTTCAGGTGGACCAGATGGAGCGGTCCAGAAATAATGCATGAAGAGAAGGGTGAAAACTGGGCAGTGAGTACCGCGACCACTCACCGCGACCAGAGATCGCGATGAGTTGCTCGCAGTGAAAAATAGTGATTTTTGGCAGTGAGCATCGCGACCAGTCACCGCGACCAGGGATCACGCTGACTAGCTCGCAATGAAAATGTAGATTTCGAGCAGTGAGCAACGCGACCACCAGCGCGACCAGATACCGCGATGATTGATCGTGATGAAAACGGTAAAATTAATCCAGTGAGTAATGCGACCAGGTAGCGCGACCACAGGTCGCGATGATCGAAATTTTATAAAAAAAATAAGAGGCGGTGAAGCTTCTCAAAGAAGCAAACCAGAAAAGAAAGAGAGAAAAAGGGAGAGAAGAAAAAGAAAGAAAAGAGAGAGAAAGGAAGAGAAAGAAAGAGAAAGAAGAAGAAGGAGAAGAAGAAGAAGAAGAAGAGAAGAAGAAGAAGGAAAAAGGAAGAAAAGAGAAAGAGAAAGGAAAAGAGGAGGAAGAAAGGAAAAAGAAAAAAAGAAAAATCTGGAAAGGAAACTGTCGTAAAACGGTATCCAGGTTGGTGTACACACAATTTTCACACGGTTTAATTAAATTGATTTATGAATATTTACTGAAAATGATTTTGAATTAAGTAAAAGTGATTTATATTGAATTTCATAATTTTAATTTCTGTATACTGTTATTTGATATGTTATGAATTTCTTGTTTTACAACTATTAATGAATATTGATTTTGGATTAATTGAGAGAAATTTTGATTATCTGAAAGTTATTCGAAAAGTGAATAAAATATCTGTAAACTCTGAACTTTGATTTTATGGCCCTGATATATATATATATATAGGGATATATGGATATAGGAGATTGACATGTCAATTGGGTGTATATATGGCAGTACTGCACCGTGACTCATGATGCCTATGATGTTGATTTTAAGGATACCATTTCTTTAGAAATGGGAAACCAACTGTGAAATACGGATACCATTTCATTATGAAATGGGAAACCAACTGTGAGAACATATGGATACCATTTCTATATGGAATGGGAAACCGACTATTTATATAGGGATACCATTTCTTATAAGATGGGAAACCCGACTGTAAAACCCGTAATCCAGTCCTGTAAACCCTGTTATGTGTATCAAGGGTCCAATTAAGAACTGAAAGCTAAAAAATGATGTGAAAATAAATAAATGTTATTACGATTGAAACTCAGAAACTTTTGAAATACTTTCTTTTATAAAGATTCAATAATTGAAATATGATGGTTGTTTTATATATATATATATATATATATGTCTATATATCTTTCTGAATTTCTGAATTTAAGATTTATTGTTTTATATTATATTGCAATTTATTTTAGTGTACACCCACTAAGTATTATTGCTTAGCGCGTTGATGTTTATCGCGCGTAGGTGACAGAGATACCGAGGAAGGAAAAGATTGAAGAGAGAGTTGCTAACAGAGATCCAGAGTCACCACATTTTGGGTAGTCATATATTTATGTATATTACGCATGCATATACAAGAATATGTAAATGTGTTATATATTTGTGTTTTGTAATTAATTATTTTATGATTTCTGTTTTTCATTTTCAAAGGATTGTAAATAATGAGTTATAAATTGTTTTATTTTAAAACTGTTTGGAAGTCGCACTAAACGGCAGAGTGCGCATTGGTTTGAAAGTTTGATATAGAAGTGTTGAAATTATATTGTTTTGGACATGTGTTGAAAACAGGTTTTGGGAAATCAGAAAAAAAAAACAGAGGAAACTCTGCCGAGATTTAAAAAAAAAAACTGATTTTGATGGGCTCACTAGAGAGATTTTAAATTATAAATTATTTGATTTTCAAATTACAAACAGAATTAAGAAAAGGTTTGAAAACCCAATAACGCTCCCTGGGTCGATCCAGACGGGTCGGGTCAGGGGGTGTTACAATTGAAGTGGTATCAGAGCGCGGTTTAGGCGTTTCTGGACCAAAAGAGTTATAATCTGTATATGCATGCATTGAATAAGGATGCCTATAGGAATGTGTGACTTTAATCTACAGACCTCTCTTCTGTCTTATATAGGATAAAAGAAATGGAAGGAAGTCGAAATAGACCTGAAAGTCCTGCCAGCGTGGCAGGGGGAGTATCTAGAGAATTAGTCAGTCCTAGAGCGGCTAGACCAGAAATTCAGGGTCAGCCAGCATTTATGCAGCAAATGGCTGAATTCTTTCAGAATGTGGCCAGAGCAGTGCTACGAAGATCAACCATTGAACCACTGGCTAAATACCAACCAACTGATTTCCATGGTAGAAAAGATGAGGATGCATCTGCAGCAGAATACTGGTTTGAGAGGACTGACAGAATCTTACAGCAGATGCACTGTACACCTGAAGAGAGACTAGAGTGTGCAGTATCCTTATTGCAGGAGGATGCCTGCCAATGGTGGGCACACTAGAGAGGTTTTAAATTATAAATTATTTTATTTTTAAATTACAAACAGAATTAAGAAAAGGTTTGAAAACCCAGTAATGCTCCCTGGGTCGATCCAGACGGGTCGGGTCAGGGGGTGTTACATAGAGGACATTCGAAGGCATCCCACGAGCCTCAACTTTCATCACTTGTTTTGGGTGTGGTCCCCACAGTCCCTGCGATCCCACCATCTATTTCAAATCTATCAGTAAGTCAATTTCCTCCTCAAGTGGACCCACAGGGAAACGACCAGGCTGGTCCCTCCAGGCTGCCAGATTACAAAATGTGGATGGAAAGGCAGATCGAGATGGAGAGAATGATGATAAAGATGGCGCACGGCTACCAGTTCTTAATGCAGAACCAGCCCATGCGTGAGCAGGTCGTAGAGAGCACTTCACCCCCACCTCTAGTGCGGGATAACCCAGTCCACACCATTCACCATTCTACTAGACAAGATCCCTCTCAGTCTAATGTTCAGCGAGGTGAAGTCACCTTCCACTCAGCTAATGTAGCGAGAATAGCTGTTAGAGAACATGGTGAACTGCGTGAAGGATCCAATCGCACTAGGCTGGTGATCCACGTAAACGCCAACAGTGGAGATATGTGGAGCTCAACAGGGATTGGTGGAGTGTCCCCACTCACAGCTCGACCTACCGGACCAGATCGCCGTGCCAACAACATGAGGCTCGCGATCAGCGACTTGACAGAGACACCTACCAAGCGGTACCAACTGCCAAATTTCCAGAAACTAGGCCAGTGTACCCCAGCTAGACAGGAGAAGAGGATCACTAGACAGGCACCTTCTAAGGTCGCCTAACCCACAAAAATTACCCCGAGGCAACAGGACTAATCGCAGGGAGGGAAGTGCAACCTCTAGCGTATCGGTTGCGACCCGTATAGCCCCTAAATATCAAGCATTGTTGCAAAGACTAGAACAGTGAGGTAGAAGGGCAGAACCTTCCAACAGGTACATAGACCGGAGCCCGTTTTGCTGGGAGATAGAGAATGAACCACTGCCAGATTGCTTCAAAATACCCAGCATTCTCCTCTACCAGGCGACAGGTGATCCCTTCGACCACTTGAATGCCTACAACGTGCAAATGAGTCTCCTTACAACGAGCAGTGATCACACTATTTTTGTACATATCTTAAGCCTCTATTTCCTATTATTTATGCGATGTTTTTAGAGTGAAATTGGTTGTTAATGTGTTTTATGGGAATTTTGTAGATTATTATCCCTAATTAAGAAATTAAGTTTAATGGAAGAGTTTTGGAGTTAAAAGTATCAAAATTGGAGAATTGGAAGATTTATGGCGCCGAGCTGTCATGTTTCGAGGGCTGCCAAATATTCCATAAGATGAACTGGGTTACGAGCAATATAGTGTGGAAAGATCTAAATGTCTACTTTCCAATGAATTTCACGGTTCGTGATTTGAAGTTTTCTAGAGTAAGTTATACTCGTTTTTGTAACAGTGCGCAGTCAAACCGAAAATCGCAACCAAGAATACGCGAGTCCAGCATTTGGTAGCAGCTAAGACAATTGCTTCATGAAAACTGCGAGCAAGAGCTGCTGTAGCAGATTATGGTAGCAAATTTCAGGCATAAATTTCATCAGAGTTCGACATGGATTCGTATTCAGCTAGTTTTCAACCTATAAAACCATATATTATCATTATAACAAAGGAGAACAAAGAGGGGGGCTCCCAAGCCACCAAAGGGGACCATTCCCCCACCAAATCTCTTTCCCTACCATACACAAATTCTTCCATATACCATTGAAGCCATCTTCCATCCATTATTGATCAAGAAACAATCAAGGAGAAGAAGAATAAGAAGATTGGGAAGCTTGTGGATGATCACCATGAGTTCTTTCTTTCTTAATTTTATTTTTATTGTTTACTTTTCTATGATGTGTAACTAATCCATAATTAGGGAATCGATGTGAAGAACATTAATTTGCTCATGTTAAAGACTATTATTTTTATTCTATTTATGGTTTTATATTATTCGTGATTTAACTGTTTATTTTTTATAATTCTATTGTTGATGAACTAGGATAATCGTTATTACGTTCTAATTATGAGTTTCATTAGATTATAAATAATAATTATTTGAGATTCCGAGAATTAGGATAATCGTTGTTATGTGCCAATTTAAGGTTATATAATTGTTAAGTAAGATGATCGTTGTTACGTACTGTTTATAAGTTATATAACTCTAATGAATAATTGATACCTGATTTGTATGTTTTCATCAAATTGTGTGTTGATTCTTAAGGTTCTTAGATCTTAATGGGTTCCTTGTGTTAATTGCTGAATTCATGACCTAACGGTAGTGGTGATTAAAAATGTAGGAACACTTGGTTAAATAATCTTAAAGGTGATAACCATACATGAATTAAGAACGAATCCTTAACCTGAATAGATATTTTCATATTATAGTTGATGCGTGAGTGCATATATTTGGATCATTGATGACCTAGTTTATCTTCCCATTCTTTCACAAACTCAAACTCTTTTTCTCAGTGTTTTAATTTAGTTTAAATTGCTTTTTCAAAATTAAAAAAAAAACTCAGACTTTTAAATTTCAGTTTAATTAAATTAGAATTAGAGTATTAGTTAAATCATCAATCTCCGTGGGATCGATCCTTGTACTTGCCAAAACTATACTAACATATTGATTTGTGCAATTACGAGGTATAAAATAAGTACATCAAGTAGCAGGGTCAAGCAGTGATGCTTGGAGAGATCCTCATGAAATGGCTAAGGGGAATTTCAACTAGAAGTATCACAAGCTGGGACCTGTGCCAGGAGCTTTTTATGCAGCAGTATCAAGCCCTAAGGAAACAACTTGTTCCTTCCTACCACCTGGCAACTATATTTCAGAAGTCAGACGAACCCCTGAAAGATTATATAGCTCGCTTCTAGAGAGAGGTGAGCTACATGGTCAATCCCACCAATGAGAGTGTGCTGACATCGATCAGCGTCAGGCTGCGCAAGGATGGCAAGCTCTATAGGTGCATATATAACAAACTTGTCAGAACCCTTAGGAACTTGTACAAGCGATCTAACACCCACATCCGCATGGAGGAAACTTTTTTTTAGGTTCCTAAGAGAAATAACTACAACAAGAAAGATGAGGGTGAGAGCTCGCATGATAAAAATAAACGAAAGAATAATTGGGGGAACAACAACAGTAAAAACCATAACAGGAATGAGGACTCGCAGAGAGATGAGGCATCTACTAGCCAAGTGGCTAAGAAGGTCAGAAACGATGAGGGCATCAGGAGAAACGGAGGTCGTTATCAGACCTATGAGCAGCTGTCCTATTCCCGAGACAAAATTTTCACCCCGGAGAGGAACATGGAAGAATTTGGAAGGCCACCTTCACTGAGGACACCTATGCGAGTCATGAACCCCAACAAGTTCTACGCTTATCACAACGAGGTGGGCCATACCACAGTAGATTACTTCGAGCTCAATGATGCAATCGAAGATTTAATCAGGAGAGGTCGCTTGAGGTATTATGTTATGCGACTTAAAAACTAGTCTCAGTAGTAGCCGCAGCAGCAACTGCTCGAGCACGCGCATCCAGAGCTAATCCCAGACGAACTAAGAGTGAGGCTGATCCATACCATCCGTGGAGGGCTACACCTCGCAGGTACTTCAAACTGGTCGCTTGCATGCCATGTGACAGAAGTAAGTTAACCTACCTTGAGGATGATGAGTGCCGATGAACGACCTACGAAGCAATCCAGTACGGTGATAGAAAGGTGTGACCTTCATAAAGGCTGATATGCGAGGGGTGCATAGGTCGTACAATGATGCAATTGTCATCAAAGCAACCATCAACATAGTAGCCATCTACAGAATGATGATTGATAATGGCAGCTCGGTGAACGTTCTGGTCAAAGCGGCCTACGAGGAGATGAGATTGAAGCCAAGTCATTTGCGACCTTCCAAAGAACTACTCTACGGCTTCACAGGGGACTCCATCATACCACTAGGGCTTATCACCTTGCCCTTAACATTGGGAGAACCAAGTCGTCAAGCAACCACCATGGCAGATTTCTTGATCATCGACTGCCCAATGACCTACAACGCCATCCTAGGAAGGCCCGCGCTCAATGACCTAGAGGTAATCACTTCTATAAAGCATCTAACCTTAAACTTTCCAACTCCAATAGGTGTAGAAAATATTCATGGAGAGTAAAAAGGTAGCCAGGTCTTGTTATGAAAAGACTGTCAGAATGGGATCCTGTGAGCAAGCAGCCAAAGCGGAAACCAGTAAGCAAATAATGAATACTCTAGCTGGGGTTTCCCATTTCCGAAGCTCGACGACAGCATTGATCCTTACTAGATCGATGAGCATGAAACTACTTGACCCATTGAAGAGCTGGAGGAGGTCTAGATAGACGAGCTAAAACCAGAAAGGACTTTGAAGCTAGGGGCGAACTTAGACCCAACCATAAAAAATGTGCTGCTCGTATTTCTGAAGAAGAACCTCAATGTCTTTACCTGAATGCACAATGACATGGTGGGGATTAACCTCGAGGTAATGGTGCACATACTCAACATAGATCTATCTTTTAAACCCGTCAGGCAAAAGAGAAGAGCGATGAATGCAGAAAGGTACATGGCTCTGAAAGAAGAAGTTTATAAGTTGCTAGCCAACAGATTCATTAAGGAATCCTACTACCCAAACTGACGCGTTAACTCTGTACTGGTGAAGAAGAAGAACAATAAGTGGATGATGTGTTTAGACTTCACCGACCTTAACAAAGCTTGCCCAAAAGACAACTTCCTCATGCCAAGAATTGACCAGCTCGTGGATTCAACAGTTGGACATGAGCAACTAAGCTTCATGGATACGTACTCTGGGTACAATCAGATCCCCATGTTTCCAGCTGATGAAGAGCACACATTGTTCATCACAGACAGGGGCCTCTATTGCTACAAAGTGATGCCTTTCAGATTGAAGAACGTAGGAGCAACCTACCGGCGGCTGGTCAATATGATATTTGCCAAACAAATAGGCAAAACGATAGAGGTGTACGTTGACGATATGCTCGTGTAGTCCACTAAAGCAATATACCACGTCGCACACTTGGAGGAGATGTTCTAGGTACTTAAGGAATATTAGATGAAATTTAACCCTCTCAAGTGTGCTTTCATAATAGCTTTTGGGAAGTTCTTGGGTTTTATAGTGAACCAACGAGGTATCGAGGCGAATCCAGTGAAGATCCAGGCGTTACGCAACATGCGGTTACCCACCAAGCCTAAGCATGTGCAGAGTCTCAATAGGCAGGTCGCAACGTTGAGTCGTTTTATCTCGAAGTAACAGATAAATGCATTCCTTTCTTCAACGTGCTGCGAGGAAATAAGAAGTTTAAGTGGACAGAAGAATGTGAGTTTGCTTTCCAGCAGTTCAAAGAATACATAGGGTGAGTGTAACATCCTGGATTTCGGATCATTAATTTTGAATATGTGAAAATAAATTTTGTGATTTGAAAAGGGTGTTAATGTAATTAAAAGTATGTTTATTTTTATGATTTCCAGGTGGACCAGATGGAACGGTCCAAAAATGATGCAAGAAAAAGGAAAACTGAAGCAGAGAGCATCGCGACCTGGTTACCGCGACCACAGGTCGCGATGGCTTGCTCGCGGTGGAAAATGAGATTTTTGGCAGTGAGCATCGCGACCAGTCACCGCGACCACAGGTCGCGATGAACTGCTCGCGATGAAAATGTCAAATTCTGGCAGTGAGCAACGCGACCACCAGCGCGACCAAGGGACCGCGAGGTGTGCTCGCGATGAAGGCGGTGCAAACGCTCCAGTGAGTACCGCAACCTGGTGGCGCGACCACAGGTCGCGACGACGGTCGCGATGGCTAAAAAAATATAAAAAAAAAGAGTGGCTTCTCGCAGAAGCCAGAAAACACACAGAGCAGAAAAGAGAGAGGAAAGACCGAGGAAAAGAAAGAAAAGAAAGAGAAATGAGAGAAAGAAGAAGAAGAAGAAGAAAGAAAGAAGAAGAAAGAGAAGAAAGAAGAAGAGGAAGGAAAGAGAGAAAAGAAAGTGTGGGTGAAAGAGAAAGGTAAAAAGGGAAATGAAAAGAAAATCGTGGAACCGCGATTTGCCGAAAGGAAACGGTATCCAGGTAGGTGTGCTTTCGTTTTCGGAATCTCTACGAAAAGTATTTCGTTATCGTTTTCGCTTTCGTTTTCGTTTTCGTTTTCGTTTTCGTTTTCGTTTTCGATTCGTTGAAATTTCTCGTTTTCGAATTTCGTATGAAAATTGTTTATTTTATATGAAAAATCGATGCTTGATATATCTATTGTTGATTTTGTTGATTTTGGAATGATTTTATGATAGATCGCATTTTGATCGTGTTTTCGAATATTTCGATTTTGTTAAAAATACTTGATTTAGATTTTCGTATAACTATTGATTATTTTTCTTGAAGAGTATTGTGTGAATTGTGTGTTTATTGAGTAACTATTGTTTATTGAGTAACTATTGTGAAATCTATTGTGAATCTAGTTTATCGGAAATGGCCCTAGGATACGTAGACATAGAAATGGATATAGGAGGTTGGTATACCAGCTGGGTTCACTGAGCAGTACTGCGCCGATACTGATTGCTATTGATGATTATTATGTACCTCCTCATGGATTCGTCCAGAGGCAGGGAGACACGTACCTCCTCAGGATTCGTCCTGGGGGTTGGGAGCCACGTACCTTCCTAAGGATTCGTTCCTGGGATAGGGAGTTATGTACCTCTCTAGGTTCCGTACCCACGGTCCTAGAGTAGGGAGATACGTACCACTCTTAGGATTCGTCCTAGGGTAGGAGTTTGACCCATATTCCAGTCCTAGTATGTTGAGTATTCTAGCGGGCCAGATTTGAAGTGAATTGAGAAATGAATTGAATAACATTATTGACCGATTTTATACATTGATCTTATTGTTGAAATGAAAGTGATTAAAACTGTTTTATGGTTTGATTTGGAAGTTAAATTGATTTTGTAAATGATTCGAATTGAAATATATATATATATATATATTGTGATTTGTTTATTATTAAAAGTTATTTATGATTTTCATATTTGAGTTTAGTGTACACCCACTAAGCTATATGCTTAGCGCGTTAGTTTTGTTTCTAACGCGTAGGTATCAGGGATCCCGAAGAAGCTAAAGACTGAAGAGAGAGAGATTTGCTGACAGAGTGCCCAGAGTTATCACAGTTGGGTAGCTATATTGTTGTTATATGTATATATTCTGAAAGCATGCATATACAGAGGATTTGTAACTATGTTTCGAAATATGTTTTGTAATTAAATATTTTATGATTTCTGTCTTTTATTATTAGAATGTTTGTAAAATATTAACTTCTGAATCGTTTTATTTTATAAACTGTATTGGAAAGTAGCACTAAACGGCAGAGTGCGCAATTGTTTGAAAACGATATTGAAGTGTTGATATTGAATTTGTATTTGAATTGTTTTGTGGAAAAACAGGTTTTGGAAAATGCGAAAAACAAACGGAACTCTGCCGAAATTTTTGTAAAAAGTTTATTCAATGGGCTCACTCGAAAATTAGTTTTAAAATTTTAAATTATGTGATTTTTCCCAATGGTTTGAAAATCTATCGATGGGCTCACAACGGTTTTCGGTTTATTAAAATGAATTTGAAAAGTTTTGAAAACCGGTAGCGCTTCCTGGGTCAGTCCAGCCGGGTCGGGTCAGGGGGTGTTACAGTGAGCTCCTATATTATTAAAACCACAAGACGGGGAGAAGCTCATCGTGTATATGGCAGTAACTCAACACACAATAAGCACAATCTTAGTGCGGAAAGAAAGCAAGATTCAGTTGCCAGTCTACTATGTCAGCAAAAGACTACAGGATGCAGAGAGTAGGTATCTATAGATGGAGAAGCTCGCATACTGCCTGGTAGTGACATCAAGGAAGTTGTGACCCTACGTCCAAGCGCACAATATTGAGGTATTGACTAACTATCCTTTGAGACAGGTTTTACAGAAGCCCGATACTTCAGGGAGATTGTTGAAATGGACAATCTAGCTGGCTCATTACGACCTGGAATACAAGCCACGAGCAACGATCAAGGGCTAAGCCTTAGCGGATTTTATGGCGGAGCAAGTGTTTTCTTAATCAGCCCGAAGAAATACAAAATCTACTGCGCACTGAGATTTGACTTCACCGCGTCCAATAATGAAGTGGAGTATAAAGCTCTACTCGCTGGCCTATACTTAGCCAAAGAGCTACAAGTGCAGGCAGTGAAGATCTACAACGATTTACAGTTGATTGTGAACCAAGTCAAAAGGAAATTCTAAGCCCACGATACAAAAATGACGGCCTATCTGCAGAGAATCAGCGAGCTCTTAGAAAAATTTCAATGGCATGACGTCTAGCAGATTCTGCGAGCTCAGAACACACATGTTGATGCTTTAGCACGCCTAGCAACCACGAAAGATGCAAACCTAGTTAGTGCCATGCCAGTGGAGCATCTATCAGAGCCCAATATAGCGACCAAGGAGGTCGCCGTTGTGATCAGAACCTCGCCAGACTCGTGGATGAATCCCCTCATCAACTTTCTTACGAGCGGACTACTACCTACGGATAAGAATGAAGCTCGACGATTACGAGTATTAACAATGAGGTACATTATCTACGATGACATGCTATTCAAGCGTGGATTTGTAACTCCGCTATTGCGATGTGTGGATGAAGAGGACATTGTTCCTATCCTCAACGACATTCATGCATGCTTATAGAGCAACCATTCTGAGGGGCTTTCCTTAGCTCATAAAGCACTACGCCAAGGCTTTTACTGGCCAACAATGAAGCACAATACTATCGACTTGGTGAAGAAATGTGACAAGTGCTAGAGGTTTGCCAATGTATCTCGAGCTCCCTCTGCTCTTTTACATTCAATGGTTAGCTCTTGGTTGTTTGCCATATGGAGAATGGACTTGATTGGGTCACTACTTACAGCCCGCGGTAATTGCAAGCACGCAGTAGTTGTTATAGACTACTTTACGAAATGGGCAGAAGCTGAAGCTTGCAGTGAAATTTTAACTGTAAAGATTGAAACTTTTGTGTGGTATAACATAATGAACAGGTTTGGGGTCCTTCAAAAGATCGTCACAGAAAACGGCACTCAGTTCAAAAGTCAGAGGTTCAGGTCGTTTTGTGAAGACCTCACTATAACCAAAAGCTTTTCTGCAGTTGATCACTTGCAGGCAAATGGGCAAGTAGAAGCAGTGAATAAGATTATCAAGCACACTTTGAAGACAAAGCTTTAGTGAAAAAATGGGGGCTTGGGCAGATGAGCTCTCGAAGGTGTTATGGTCTTACAGGACTACCGCTAGGAGTACTACAAAAGAGACCCCGTTTTCCATGGTCTATGGAACAGAAGTTATGATCCCAGCTGAAGCCATGCAAGCACGCACATAAGAGTTGCATTCGACCCAGAACAAAATGAGCACTTGCTTGTAGCCAATCTCGATCTGATTGAAGAAAGAAGAGATACTGCTCGTCTAAAGGTAGTTGTATACCAGTAGAAGGTTGTCAGGTACTAAAACAAGAAGGTCAAGCAGCGACAATTCCAGAAAGGTGACCTTGTTTTAAGGCTACTCCTACATGGAGCTTGTAACCCTCAAGAAAGAGCCCTGGGCCCGAACTGGGAAGGTCTTTATGTGATAGACAAAGACCTGGAAAATGGGGCATACCACCTCGTGAATGACAACGGAGCTGGAGTTCCACGAGCTTGGAACGCATAACACTTGTGCAAATACTACCATTGATTTATTGTATTTATTTATGAGCAATTCATCAATAAAAATTCTTCTTCTCTACAAGCTCTCGTATACTATTTTACTACTCTCGACCTTGGGGGCTAGAGGAATGATGATGAAAAGTGACATGCAAAAAGATGCAAAATGGAAATTTTCAAAAACATTTCCAAGTGTTGGCAATACTCGCAAACAAGAAGGTTTTTACCTTCCAACTAGCAAGGTCAACAACCAAACGAGCTTATTTACGAGAAGGTCTCCCACCTTCGAACCAGCAAGCTCGAAAAAATTGAGTATATAAATTGGCGGAACCCGCCAACCTGAGAGCTCACGAGCTTTCAAACTAGCGGGGTTAATAGAAATACTCGAGGTGACAGGCCTCCCAAAGAGTTATAAAAATTGGCAGAACCTGCCAACCTGAGAGCTCACGAGCTCCCAAACTAGCGGCATCAATAAAAACACTCAAGGTAGCAAACTTCACAAAAAACCTAAGTGTAGAAATTGGTGGAATTTACAAACCTGAGAGCTCACAAGCTCTCAAATCAGCGAGGTCAATGAAGACACCCGAGGAAACTCACGAACAAGAAAGTTTATTTTCTAACCAATGAGGTCGCAATTATTAAAAGTCTCGTTAGTTTTAAGTTAAAAGTATGTTTATTTGCAAACTATTTAAGTATTTACTTAAGCAAGCAAGTAAAAGAAACATACTACCACTTAAAAGCAAAAACAAGTATTCATTCAATCAATAACTTAGAGCGAGGTGAAATTACAGGGTTCATAACTCGAAAAATGAAGCAGTTACAACTAGCTGGAGTTATATTGAAGCTCTGAACTAACTGAAATTACATTGAAGCTCTAAATTAGTTGGAATTACATGAAGCTCTAAACTTGCTGGAATCACATGAAGCTCTAAACTTGATGGAATTACATGAAAACTGAAACTACAATGAAACCTAAAAGAAGCTAAATAAAATAGGAAGCTGGTCAAAAAGCTTGCCAAGAAGCACCATGCCTTTCTAGCTTAAGAAGCTATCATCCACATTCCGCGCCCTAAGATAAAGGCCTGCATGCTTGGAGATGCCCAACATGTTGAAGAAGCTAAGAAAATCGACCTAGATTATATGGATGTTGAAGCTTTGATCTTTATGGCTAGCCAGGTGGAGGATCTCCACCTTCTTGAGCAGTTTGGTCGCTAACGAGAGCTGCGGGATCCGCGGTCTCAAAGGTCGGGATAACCTCATGCTCCACATTTTCACCTCCATAGGTCTCCCCAACAACTTCATCTGCAAACTACTGTGCGGATATCTCCGTCGCAGCTTTTTCGGCCTCTGCAGAAGCTCGTATGGCCCGAAAACCCTAAATCTAGTCATTAATAGCTGGACCAAGGAAGTTGAGGTCGATGTTAGGGTACTTGTAACATCCCGGATTTCGGGTAATTAATGTTATATATATGTGAAAATAAATTTTACTATTTGAGGGGGTGAAAATTGATGTATGAAAAATTGAAAACTGAACCAGAGAGCATCGCGACCTGGTCACCGCGACCACAGGTCGCGATGGCTCGCTCGCGGTGGAAAATAAATTTTACTATTTGAGGGGGGTGAAAATGTAATTAAATGTATATTTATTTTTATGATATCCAGCGGACCAGATTGAACGGTTGAAAATTGATGTATGAAAAATTGAAAACTGAACCAGAGAGCATCGCGACCTGGTCACCGCGACCACAGGTCGCGATGGCTCGCTCGCGGTGGAAAACGCGATTTCTAGCAGTGAGCATCGCGACCACAGGTCGCGATGAACTGCTCGCGATGAAAACGTCGAATTCGGGCAGTGAGCAACACGAGCTCCAGCGTGACCAAGGCGCGCTCGCGATGAAGGCGGTGCGAATGGTCCAGTGAGCACCGCGACCTGGTGGCGCGACCACAGGTCGCGACGACGGTCGCGGTAGCGAAAAATATATAAAAAAAAGAAGTGGCTTCTCGAGGAAGCCAGAAATCAACACAGAGCAGAAAGAGAGAGAAAAGGCCGAGAAAAGAAAAGAAAGAAGAAGAAAAGAAAGAAAAAGAAGAAGAATGAGAAGAAAGAAAGAAGAAAGAAAGGAAAGGAGAAAAGGAAGAAGAAAGTGGAAAGGAAAAGTGAAGAGAAAAAGGAAAGGGAAGGAAACGAAATCGTAGAACCGCGGATTGTCGAACGAAAACAAGGATTCCAGGTTGGTGTACGTTTGTTTTCGGAATCGTTACGAAAAGTCTTTCGTTATCGTTTCATTTTCATTTTCGTTTTCGTTTTTCGTTTTCGTTTTCGTTTTTGTTTTCGATTTTGTTAAAAGTTTTCGATTTCGAGTTTCGTATGAAAAGTGCTTACTTTATGTGTAAAACTTTATGATTGATATACTTGTGGTTGATTATGGAAAGATTTTATATTAGATCGCATTTGTTTGTGATTCGAATATTCCGATTTCGTTTTAAATAGTTGATTCAGACTTGCATATGACTATTGTTCATGTTTCTTGAAGTTTATTACGTGACTTATATGATTATTGAGTGATTATCGGTTATTGAGTAACTATTACGAAATTGATTGTGAATTTGGTTTATTGGAAACGACCCTAGGATACGGAAACATAGAAATGGATATAGGAGGTTGGTATACCAGCTGGGTTTTACTGAGCAGTACTACGCCGCTACTGATTGATACTGATGATTATTATGTACCTCCTCTTGGATTCGTCCAGAGGCTGGGAGACACGTACCTCCTCAGGATTCGTCCTGGGGGTTGGGAGCCATGTACCTTCCCAAGGATTCGTTCCTGGGATAGGGAGTTATGTACCTCTCTAGGTTCCGTACCCACGGTCCTAGAGTTGGGAGACACGTACCACTCGTAGGATTCGTCCTCGGTGGGAGTTTGACCCATATTCCAGTCCGTATATGTTTTGTATTCTAGCGGGCCAGTATTGAATGAATTGAATGATTTTATTAATTGATTGTAAATGTTGACATTATCATTGAAATCAAAGTGATCGAAACTGATTTAAGGTTTGGTTTTGAGATTAACATGATTATTTTCATCCTTGAGTTGAATTGAAATATATATATACATTGTGATATGATTTCCGATTAAAAGATATTTATGATTTATATTTGAGTTTATAGTACACCCACTAAGCTTTATGCTTAGCGCGTTAGTTTTGTTTCTAACGCGTAGGTACCAGGGATCCCGAAGAAGCTAAGGACTGAAGAGAGAGAGATTGCTGACAGAGTTCCAGAGTCGATACAGTTGGGTAGCTACATTTGTTGTTGTACATATATATGTTTATTTTGTAAGCATGCATATACAGTGAGTCTGTAAATATGTTTTGTAATGACTTATTTATGATTTCTGTTTTATATTATTAGAATGTTTGTCAATATTAAAGTTTAATTTGTTTTATTTTATAAATTGTGATGGTAAGTCGCACTAAACGGTAGAGTGCGCAACTGTTTCAAGACGTTATAGAAGTGTTGTTGAGAATTGAATTTGAATTGATTTGTGTAAAAACAGGTTTTGGAAATCCGAAAAACAAACGAAACTCTGCCGAATTTTTGTAAAAAGTTTATCGATTTGGGCTCACTCAAAAATGATTTTTAAAATAATAAACTCTATGGTTTCCAATGAGTCGAAAATTGTTTTATGGGCTCACAACGATTTTGAAATGTATATGAATTTAGAAAGTATTGAAAACCGTGTAGCACTCCCTGGGTCGGTCCGACCGGGTCGGGTAGGGGGGTGTTACAGTACTGGACCCAGGCGTTGTAAAGGATGTCACTGTAGGTGTCATCCTGTATTGCTTCCATATGCCCCTCGAGGCCTTTATCCTTCTGGGCCAAGTCATCATCCTTATTGGCAAGGTCGTCTTCATTCTGCTCAATCAACTTATCGGCATTGTTTAAGGCCGTTCCTATCATTTTCGACCTGGTTCTTTAGCTCATGAATTTTGCACTTGTACTTGGCCTTTGACACATTCATCTCATTCTCCAGCTTCATCATAAGGGCCTTACACCTTTTGGTATCTTCAGTTAGCTTCTTATCGAGCTCCATTTTGTTGGCGAGCTCATCCTTGCAGGCCTGCGCTTCTTTCTTTGCGGCCTCACGCTTCTCGCGAAGCTTCTTAGTCTCCTCCTTACGCTTTCCAGTTTCACGCTCGTATTCGAGCAGATCATTGTACGTAAGGAAAGTGGCCTGTAAGGTTCAAAAAGGAGAGGTGAGAAATAGCAAAAAAAATAAAATAAATAATCTTGCTGATGCGAGCTGAAACTTACCATGAGAGAGTGCCGAAGTAGGAATTGGCGAAGCGGCACCGTGTCAACCTTCTCTATACACTGTCTGTCAGGAATTCCCCAGCAACAGTCGGAACTACCTTAAGGAATTCCCTTGCGATGGGCTAAAGGTCTAGTCCGCAGTTGGAGTCTCATCCGAAGTAGGGACCGCAGGGTAATCGAGGTGGATCACCTCGTTACGCTAGCATTTTCTTCCAACAAATTGCTCCTCTCCAGCAAACTGTCCTTCATCGATGAGCCCCTTTCCCTTATCCTTGTCCTTGTCCTTCCCATTTTCTCTACCAATAGTATTAGTTACTAGGAGAGCTGCGAGAAAATGAGGAAGAGATGAAGGAGACCCCACAGAAAGTAGAGGCAGGTAGCCCTGGCTAGGGCTCCCTGTGACCTTTGACTTCTTCGTCAAAGGGTGAGGGACGACAGAAGGTGAGGTATTAGCTTCCCTCTTGTTTGTAGGGCGCTTTAGCAGGTTTAAACTTGCCATATCTCTCTCCTTGTTGTTGTTGATATGGCTGCTGTTGTTGTGGCTGTTGCTTCTGTTTCTTCCTTGGTGGTGGTAGTTGTTGTTGTTGCTGTTGTGATTGTTGTTGTTGTTGTTGGCGATCTTGTTGCTTGGATGCTAGTCGTTGAATACCCTGCTCATAAGACTTAGTCTACTCGTCTTCGGAGCTCGAAGTATGTGGCTCTGGTACTTCCTGAATGTCTTGCTCGACCTCAAGCGGATGAACTTCCCCTAAATTAGGCGCGAGCTTGAAGTCGTTAAGAAGCTTCTCGTTTATCCTTTTCTACTCCGCGAGATCTTTCATGTCTTCCGGGAGCAATTCTTGAAGAGCGTTAAGAACTTTCCTCTCCTCGCTGAAGATCCTGAGATTCTTGCCTATACCGCCTGTAAATGAAAAAAAAAGATCTAGAAGAAAACGAGTAGATAAATATGTGCAGACTCTATCAATGTCCTCCGAACTACACTCACGAGGTTCCATCACAAAGCTCTTATTTCTAACGAGCTTAATCCCAGGACCCTTAACGAAGAAATATAAGGTTTTATAACTCTCCACGTTTAACTTGATGTCCGAGAGCAGCTCCTTATACTAATTAGCTCGCACTGGGAGGTAGTAGATCCCATCATGCAAGGTCCCCTCTGGTGCGTTCTTAGGCATTGGATTTTTCTTCAGGGAAAAGCAGAACCTGATGATATTATCATTTGGTAGAGGGATAATATGCCTCTCGAACGTGAGATAGAAAGAAATGAGCTAAGAGTAAGAGTTGGGGGAGAGTTGCATTAGAGCGAATTTAAGAAGGTTCAGAATATCTATGAAGAAGCTAGGGAATGGAAATCTCAACCCAGCCTGCAGATGTTATTGGCTTATCGCTATATAACCAGGGGGAGGGTAAGCAGCTATATCTAATGGAGCTGAGACGAGCAACTTATGTCCGCTGAGAATATTGAAGCACCTTGCAAAGCACTTCAGATTCAACTTATTAATTATAGAGTAAGCTGATGCGAAGGCCTCATTTCTTGGTTGCGACCTCTTGCAAAACGTACCTCGTGGGAGATTGACCCCTATCTCCACGCCGCCAATGTTCTCCACGCGCTCCCCCTAGTCGTTAGCGACCTGCGCCATTGTGACTGTCCCTACAACTTTTCTCTTAGATGACATGGTATCTAGGGGTGGGCGTTTTCGGATTAGGTTGGGTTGGAAATCAACCCAATCTAATCCAATAAAAATCGGATTAAGAAAAATTCAACCCAACCCAACCCAACCTAATATTGATCGGATTGGGTTGATCGGGTTAACTTTAAACCAAAAATAAAAATAAAAAGTCATACAACTTATATTAAAATATAAATATTATATCGAATCTCAAATGCTACATCAAATATGAATTATAGTTTTACATAATCTCATAATTTAAACTCTCATAACATATTAAAAACTTGAAATACGATATTATATCAAATATCAATCCTAGCATTACATATTGAAGTCCCAAATTCATAAGAATGAAACATAACATAAACTCAATTCACCATTTGAAGTCTCATGTTTATAAGCATAAAAATATAATACAAATAAGTACATATAACTTGAAGTCCCATATTCATAAAATAAATAAATAAACGGAAGCTACAAAGTAAATAAATTTGATAATTTCTCATTCGCCATCGTCCAAACATCATTTTCTATTGACAACGAAAAAGAAACAAAAAAATGAATCTAGTGGAGTTTACTATTAATTATAAAATAAGATTGAAATAAATAAGTAATATAAAAGTTTCTAAGAAAAGTAATTACCTTCATGAATGTGAAATCACTTATTAAATATGATATCAATCTACAGCCTTATCTAGAAATAAATTGTTCATTCCAATCTCTATATAAATAAAAGAAGAACATATTAGTAAACAAAATAATATTGAAACATTTAACATTATTATATGAAAACAATTTAATAATTTACCTGTTTCAAGTGCTTCATAAAACTCTATCTCATCCGTGGAAGGTGCAATGTTTAAAGAGATATTACGAGCTCGCAACCAATTTTGCAAACAAATTAATATCTCTACCATCTTTGGAGTCAAGGAACTTCTAAATGGATCAAGAATACGCCCTCCGGTGCTAAATGTAGACTCAGAAGCCACGGTAGACACCGGATTGGTAAAGATATCCCTTGCAATTTGAGATAGAATCTTATATTTTGAAGAATTAACTTTCCACCAATTAAGAACATCAAAGTTCTCATCATCCAAATATTCATCGGACTCAATCAAATACCTCTCCACCTCATTCTTTAAATCACCAAAATCTTTTTTCTCTTTCAATTGTTTAAACTTTTTAAGTCTTTCCAATCGAAAATTTGAATTTTCATTTGTTTTTTCCACATCAAAAGAAACAGAGGAAGAAGTTTGATCACTACTTAAAATATTTTCAACTTCATTGTAACACTCATAAAGTTGAATCAAAAGCTCCCCAATGTCACAAGTCAGCTCCTTAGTCTTTTTGTCATCAAACAGATCACCAAAACAAAATTTAACATACTCCATCTTGTATCTTGGATCAAGAACAAGTGCAATGATCAATAATTTATTGACATCCTCAATTTTGCCCCAATATTTATCAAACTTCGACTTCATAGAACTACTCATTTCAGACAACACACTATCATTACTCTTAGCAAAAGATGTCAACTCGGTTTCAATTTAACACAACTCATGAAAGAACAAATTAGAAGTAACGAATAAAGAAGAACTAAACTTCAAAGTGGTATCATAGAAAACATGCAAAAATTTAACAAACACTTTAGCTTTACTCCAATCATCCTCCTTTGGTGGTCCAACCCTTCTTTTTCCATTCTCATTTTCAAAAAAAGTACAAACCATAACGATCATTCTCCTCCATTAACCTATCAAATGCTTTTTGAAATTTTAAAGCACTTGATAACATCAAATATGTGGAATTCCATCTCGTAGACACATCTAACACCACAAGATTCTTACTCTCAATTCTTTCATGTTCTATACAATTTTTGAATTTTTGAAGTCTAGAGGGTGAAGATCTTACATATTGCACCGCATTGCGAATACAAGCAACATAATCATTCATATCTTTCAATCCCTCAGACACAATTAAATTAATAATATGAGCACAACATCTCACATGCAAAAAATTCCCATCTAACACAAGTCCAGATGCATTCCAATTTTTCAACTTTCTTCTGACATAATCTATAGCCACTTTATTGGCAGAGGTATTATCCACAGTTATTATATACACTTTCTCAATACCCCAATCCAATAAACATGACTCAACAAGTTTTCCAATGGTCTACCTTTTATGGTCAGGAATCATACCAAAACTCAATATTCTTTTATGTAACTTCCATTCACAATCAATGAAATGGCTTGTAATAACCATATAGTTGATATTTTGAATGGAAGTCCGTGTGTCGGTGGTCAAGCAAACTCTTGGTGATTTTTCAATGAAATATTTTTTGAGTTTAGACTTGTCACTTAAATAAAGTTGGTAGATATCCTTAGTGAGTGTTCTTCTAGAGGGAGGAGTGAATCTTGGACAAAGAGCACTACAAAATTCCCTAAACCCATCTTTCTCTACAAAAGAAAAAGGCAACTCATCCACAGTAATCATCTTCGTACAAGCTTCTCTACAAAATTCCTTATCAAACCTCACAGCTACAAGATTAGAAGTGATAGGTTTAGAATCATCATCAAACGTCGTAGAATTGTTTGATGCATGAGTGCTTAATACTTTTTGGTTGTTATCCTCTGCTGCTAGTGCACACATATATTTTGTACATTGCAAATGCACATGATTCCATAGAGTTTTAGTGCCATTTTTTGAAGTGCAACCATAATCTTTACCGCAATAATTACACTTACATCTAGTGCGATTGCCATACTTGGTGAATTTTGTCCATACATCTGACGAACCATTCCCTAATCTTCTCCTCTTAGTCTTAGTGATGCCACCATGCATCTACAAGAGTAACAAAAAAATATAGATTAGCAAACATATTCATATAAAATTAAAATCTGAAAATAATAATTAAAAACAATACGAGTGGAAAAGAGACGATACCGTAAGTAAATCATTTCCTTCTAATGGTTCTCTTAATTCACCATCTGGTAAACTTCTCATCCTCTTTTCCATTTCTCAATAATCAATGATTCAATATGAACGAATCTAAGTTTAAAAAAAAAAAAAAAAACCCTCAAAGTTATTCCAACAACCAACAAATTAAAAGTACTTCCAAAAATACAATCAGCAATAAAACACTATTTTATTTGTTTTGCAATTCAGACAAAGAGTGGTTTAATATTGTCTGTGCATAATGATAAGACAAAAATATCACATGTTACAGATTTACACAGCAGCTTGCTTCTTGTGGAGCTGATATTTGTATAAGAGTGTTCGAGTTTAGTGTTTGATTAATCAGATAATTCTTATATATCCATAGACAAAATTTTGAAATCAATACATAATAGCTAACTCTTTTATGTTCCAACATAGAAATGTCAGATAACAATCTCTTTCATGGACCCCATTTTTAATAGCAAATGTAAGCTTTTACAAGTCAAATGTAAGCTTTCATGGTCCAATCATGTTGTGCCTTGCAATTTTGAAATTCTTATAACACTCTGGCATAACATATAGAAAAACGAGGCCATAATCATAGAACAGAACAAGGTTTGAAATTACCAGATCAAGTTTAGAACAAGCTTATAGCAAAAATTACCATATCAAGTTGAGTACCAAATCAGACAAAACAACAAAAATAATCCAAGAACAAGCTCATAACAAGTTTAGAAATTACCAGAAGCTGTGGCGACAGGGTGCGGTCGAGTAGAAGACAATGAAGCAAGGGCAGGGTAAGGCAAAACAGTAGGACTGGCCGACTGGGGAGCGGCGGGGCGTGAGGGTGGGTGACTGGTGAGACTTGAGGAAGAGGAACAAATGAAGCTGAGAAATGTTTAGGTTTTGGTACTTTTGGTTTTTTTAGTTACTTTTGGTTACTTTTGTTATTTTTAGTTACAGGGCAAAGTTTTGTTACTTTTGGTTTTGTAGAGTTAGCCAGAAAGTTTTTATTTTTTTTATATATATGATAACAAAATTAGGTTGGGTTCGCGGGTTCATCATATAACCCAACCCAACCCTATTTTATTTCGGGTTGTTAAAAAATAACTCGATATGGTTGTTTTTAAGAAAGTAATCCGACCCAACCCGATTATTTTCGGGTTGGGTCGGATCGGGTTCACGGATTGGGTTAAAAATGCCCACCCCTACTGGTATCCATTCGACCAAAGGTCGAAGCACGTGCAGTTCGGAACTGCTCGTTATCCCTATTGGCATCGCGGAGAATGATAAGAGTAGCTCCCTTCGAGCCAGAAAACTCAACCTTACCGACCTGGTGGTTGTGACGTTTCTGATGGCTTGAGCTAGACATCTACACCAAAATAAACCTATGAGTTAGCAAGTTAGTGAGAAAAACCCTAATGGCTATAGCGACCTAAGACTCGAATAAAAAATGTCGTCAGGTCGTGGGCGTTTTGGGACTCAAGAAGGAAAAAGAGAAATCAAGATTCAAATACACACCGGACTCCCAATTTTTCAGGCACACCAGAAAGAACCAAAGATTAGAAGAAAAGACATCGACTTGAAAGCAAAAAAAAAAAAAAAAAGGAAAGTTTTGCAGAAAACTCACTGTAGCAATCAAACCGCAGAGTTCGAAGAGAATAGAATTGTTGGTTAGTCGCCGAAGAATGCCTTTAACGCTAGAAACAAAATGCACGAATGCTCTTGGTAAACTGGAGTTTCAGAGAAAAAAGGGATTTTGCAAAGGGGTTGTTTTGAAATATAGGAATTGTGAGGGAAATAAAGTGCAAAACCCTTATTTATACCTTAAGCCCCCTAACCATTAGATTGAAGTAATGTTGAGAAAGTGGAGACCAACGGCTAAACTGCGATCTTGGGATCTGCGGGGTACCCAAAAGGCTGCGGCTGATGATATACGTGCATTAAATACACTTAAAAGAGGATATGACAGTTGACATGATGACACCTACTAACTAGGATGGAAACCGCCACAGTGACATGACACGATGACCTGGCATAGCGACCTAGCACAACGACTCATGGCCTACCATATTTATTATTTATTTGCGTTGACCGAATTCACACGTCAACAATATTGTTGATTTTTTTCTTATGGATTGATGAAAATGTTGGGTAATGTTTAATAATTTAGAAGTGGTGATGTTTGATGATTTGAAGATGATGTTGTTGTGATGAAAAATATTAAATTTGGATATGGCGATGAGAGTTTGTTGAAAAAGAAGAACTATTAATTTTTTAATTTTTTTAATTATTTAATTTTAAAAAATGATAGAAGTGTATTTTAGACATTTTGCATCTTTGACTGGTAGTGTCTAACAGTCTCAAGTTGACGGCTGAGGATGTTTGTATAACATCCCGGATTTCGGATAATTAATTTTATATATGTGAATATAAATTTTATGATTGGAGGGGGTATAAATGTAATTAAAAGTATGTTTATTTTTTTATGATTTTCAGGTGGACCAGATGGAACGGTCCAGAAATAATGCGTGAAAAGAAGAGTGAAAAACTGAGACAGTGAGTATCGCGACCACAGATCGCGATGAGCTGCTCGCGATGAAAAATTGTGATTCTTGGCAGTGAGCATCGCGACCAGTCACCGCGACCACAGATCGCGATGAACTGCTCGCGATGAAAAGATGAAATTCGGGCAGTGAGCATGGCGACCACCATCGCGACCAAGATACCGCGACGTGTGCTCGCGATGAAGGCGATGAAGTTGGTCCAGTGAGTACCGCGACCACAGGTCGCGACGACCGAAAAATAAAAAAAAAATTTGGCTTCTCGCAGAAGCCACAGAAAACAGAAAAGAGAAAAGAGAGAGTGAGAGATCGAGAGAAAGAAAGAAGAGAAAGAAGAAGAAAGAAAGAAGAGAAAGAAGAAGAAAGAAAGAAGAGAAAGAAGAGGAAGAAGAAGAAGAAGAGAAGAGGAAGGAAAGAGAAAAGGAAAGTGTAGGAGAAAGAGAAAGGGAAAGGAAAAGAAACCTAGAACCGCGATAGTCGAAAGAAAAACGATATCCAGGTTGGTGTACCTTCGTTTTCGAAACCTTTACAAAAAGTATTAAGTATTTTTCGTTGAATCTGTAATTACTTTGAAGATTTCTTTTTAATTTTTATGTGTTTATATTATGTTATTGAAATGATTTTCTTGTTGATTGTATCTTGATTATTACGAGTCCGCTGAAATTACTTGTTTTCGACTCTTGTATGAATATTGTTGATTTTCCCATGAAAAATCTATGTTATTGAAATCGAATGTTTCCGTTGATTTGTAAATATAGTGAATATTTGAAAACTAGTTTATCGAGACGGCCTTAGGATACTTAGACATAGAAATAAATATAGGAGGTTGGTATATCAGTTGGGTTCAGTGAGCAGTACTGCACCGATATTGATATGCGACTGATGACTATTATGTACCTCCTCATGGATTCGTCCAGGGGCAGGGAGACACGTACCTCCTCACGGATTCGTCCTGGGGTAGGGAGACACGTACCTTCGTAAGGATTCGTTCCTGGGATAGGGAGTTATGTACCTCTCTAGGTTCCGACCACTCGGTCCTAAAGTAGGGAGATACGTACCACTCTTAGGATTCGTCCTAGGGTGGGAGCTATGTTCGACAGACAGTCACTGTGGTCGAACGACCCATATTCCAGTTTTGGCTTATGTTAAGTATTCTAGAGGGCCAGAATTGAATTGAAATAAGTGATATGTATATAAGTGTTTTCGAAATTGATTTGATGAATTGAGCATGATTATTGATTTAGTAAATGATTTCATATGATTTTCATTAGTAATGTTTTTCTTGTGTTTGTATTAAGATAATTATATTATGACACGTTATGTTATGATTTTATGATTTGAATATTTGAATTTAGTGTACACCCACTAAGCTATATGCTTAGCGCGTTAGTTTTGTTTCTAACGCGTTGGTACCAGGGATACTGAAGAGGCAAAAGACTGAAGAGGAGTTTCCTGCAGACAGAGGCGTAGAGTCACATTTCTGGGGTAGATATTTATGTTGATGTGTATTATGATTGATATGCATGTATATACAGAGATTTGTAAACGTTTTGTAAAATTCTGTCTTGTAATTAAATTGGTTTATGAATTCTGCTTTTCATTTCTTAAGGACTGAAATGAATTAATTATGTACTATTTGATTTTGAAAATTGTTTGAAAGTCGCACTAAACGGCAGAGTGCGCAATTGATTGAAATTGAGATTTGAAGTGTTGTTGTAATTTGTATTGATTTGAGTTGTGGAAAAACAGGTTTTGGGAAATCCGAAAAACAAGGGAAACTCTGCCGAAATTTTTGAAAATATGATTTGATAGGCTCACTCGAAAATGTTTTTAAATTATAAACTATGTGGTGTTCCAATGGTTTGAAAATTTATTTGATGGGCTCACAATGATTTGAAATGTATAAAATGAATTTAGAAAGTTTTGAAAATTCGAGTAGCGCTCCCTAGGTCGATCCAGCCGGGTCGGGTCAGGGGGTGTTACAGTTTGTATAATATTTTTCAAAAGTGAGGTGAAGTTTGTGTCAATATGACCAAATCTTATATATTGGTGTAATTATGCCAAACTCATAAGTATTTGTGTAACCTAAAATCATTGATTATTTTGTTTTATAGAGGTGGAATTTTGAATTTTATTTTATAAATATTGTGTAGAAATTTGGAAGATTATCTAGATTTTACTCGAATTTCTCATAATTCGTTTGGTCATGAAATGAACTAGTATAAATTACTTGATAATTTTTTTTATAATTTTGTGAGTACGCAGATAAATATAAATATAATTAATAGTTGATACCCACATCATACTCGAATAATTTTGTGGGTACATAGATAATAAGTATGGATATTAAAATGGGATACGGAATGGGTAATGAATATGGCAATACTAGCCCATACTCTACCTGTCGCGATCCCTAATCCCGTTAGACTTCTAATTAATTTTATTATTGTATAATTCAAAAACTATGAGTAACATAACCCATTATAAATCCACTGTTAATATCACGGGTCACTTATCTTGATAGTTGGAGAAACCTCACATGCTCCTTCAAGCTATCAAAATTCAAAACTTAGATATACTTCTGTTACGGAAGTAGATGTCTGATCCATGCTAGTAGAGATTTAATATCGATAGATCCCTGTAATTCGGTAATGCACAATGTGTAAGATAAAAAAAAATCCACTGTTTTTCTCCTCTCTCATCGTACAAACGCACTTCCAATCAGTAACCGCCACGTGGTACTGATCATCCTCCATATGACGTAAGCTACTGACTCACCTGCATACCTACTATACTTTTTCGTGCATAAATCTCTCACCGAAGGACGTAAGAAACTCGACGACACGTGTTATCATCATCTAGTCCTCTAGGCACGTGCGTCCAATGGGCCCACCAGAAAGAAATACAACGCGTGCGATTTGTTTGTATTGCAATTTGCTCCTCTGTGCATATATATAGGGATATTATTATTTGGTTCCCTAAAATTTCAGGAAACAACATTTTACCTTCTACTTTTAAACTTTTCGCCAATTAACCCCCTGGCATCATAAATGTGTTAAAAAGAAATACTAACTCTTAGTTCATAAGAGAAAGATGGTAATTATACTACTCATCCGATAATAATAATTGAAAAAATATCTGACTTTATCGTTCATTTTTAAAAAAAATTTAGGATCTCCACTAATATAAGAAAAAAATACTAGATCTAGAAAAAAAATTAAAAGTAATAAAATTTAGTGGAGATATTGAATCTCCCGTGCAAAATTATTCACCACACCCGCACTTTAAATGGCAAGCTGACCGTAACACCGATGCCTTCAAAACTCGACTACAACACTGCTGCCTCCAAAATTCGACCACCAAATCATCACCAATCTCCAAACAAACACCCAACTAGCACCATCCCACAACACACCTAACCATCATTCAAAAGAAATATGAGAGAGAGGAGAAAGGGAGTTAGTAGAGAGAGAAGAAAGATGGTGAAAAATAGACAAACAAGAAGAGAGTATAGAAGACGAGAGCAAAAAAGGAAGATATAGGGAAGAGAGAAAAATTTTTTTTTTTAAAAAATTAATTTAAAAATATTAAATAATTTTCTTTAAATTTAATGATTTATTGTTATTATTAAAATATTTAAAAGAGTATAGTAATTATTTTTCACTTTTATTTAAGTGTAAAATGAATATCTTAATTTTTTACTTAACAAACTTAATAAATTTGTTAGGTTTTTAATAGTAGAGAAAAAAATGAAAAAAAAATTAAGTAGAAGATAAAACGCCTTTTTCTGAAACCTCAGGGGAAAATATTAATATCCAATATACAAATAATAATCTCATTAAAACACACGGTAAATGGCTCCCTCCGTAATTTGAACAAAACGCTAGGGCATTAGCGAAAACATTTCTAACATAAAACTTTTTTTTCTCGTAATCGAACGTCGAGGACGGACACTAGCACAGAAAAGAATAAAAAGCAAAGAGAGAGGGAAAAAAAAAACAGAAAAGAAAAGAAAAAAACAGTGAGGGAAATAATTAGAGAGAGAATCGAAGTTTTTAGAGTTCTACGTTGGTAATGGCGGTTAGGGTTTCCAATTGATCCTCCAGAACCACAAAATCTCCCGCCTTTTGTTCTTTTTACTTTCTCTCTCTTCGGCCACAAAACCCTAATTTTGTCGCGCTTGAAGCTAATTACTTCGATTTTCGTTATCTGTTCAATCTAATTCGGGTTTCGAATTGGAATCCGAGAGAGAGAGGGGAGCTGTGGCGATGGGCGCGCAAGAGAAGTCGCAAGCGAACTCTAATTCGATGCAGGTAAGTTAGTTCGTTCGTTCGTTCTCTGTAGTAGTTGTTGTTGTTTTGCCCTAGAATTGAAGTTGTTACTTGCTGGTTTGGGTTAGTAGTGGTTTTTGAAGCTGTTAATTTCAGGTTTTGATTTGGTTGAAAGTTGATAAGAGTAAGAGTAGCTGTTGTTATTCAACTCGATTTTGTCGTTTGTGATCAAAATTAGTTGTCTCTGTTTCCGAAGATTGTCTTGAGGTCGTGATAGAGTCAATTGTAGTTGTTTAAACTCGCTTGAGGTGTTGTCTTTCCTCTGCTGTACAGTGAAACTAACGAGTCAATATTCGAGCTCTTTTTGGTGTGAATCTATGAATTTTTAATGCCCTTTTAGTGGTTTGGTGAAGAAATGTTCTAGTTGGGACTTTTTGTTTCTCAATTGTATGAGGTTCTATCAATTTGATAGCAGTTGCAGTTGAAGGGTGTTTGTGCAGGTGGGGTTAGGTTTAAATGGAAATGATCAACCTTAGTGTTAGCTTATTATGTACTGCGAGAAAATAGGAGGATAAGTTTTGAATGCTATAAGCAAACACAGTAAAGACACTTGGATCTTGTTTGAGGTCAAAGTCAGTTTTTAGGGGTATTTCTGGCTTAATTTAGCTAGGGTATTCTATAGCATGTGAGTTGCTTGGTTCAAATTTTGGATATTTTTGGTTGTTGGTATCTTAGTGCGTAGAGCTTGGAAACTTGTTCTGATTTTGGCGGTGCAGAAGTGGTTATTGCACAAGATACAGGTTCCTTTTAAGTACGTTTCTCCATGAAACGACGATTGCTGATACATACTGTTCAGATGTAGCCATTATACATTTTCTTTCCTTTCTTATTTAGCAGTTTTCTGCTAGTACTCAGCATGTTGTGCTACATCACTTAATCTAAGACGGAAAGGTTCTGATATTTTCTTGGAATGACTTACCTGTTTCAGAGTGTAATGACGTGACGTGACTGGTGGAGAGATAAAATTGGTAAATTATAAAATGCCAAAATGAGTCACTTTCACATAGTAGGTTTAAAAATCATTTTTAATGTCCCTATTTATTACAACAGCAGTCATTTTCCCATGGGTTTCTTTTTTATGGAATTACAACTAACCAGCAGATGACAGTAGTTATAGGGAGATATTTACTTGTTGCTGAGGAGGCAAAGTCACCTTGCTTGGAATACAAAACTTGGACATGTCAAGTTCTTGCAGATGAGTGTTTGCACCTTTTTTTTTTGGCACCATCTTGCTGGAGACATACAGATGGTTAAAAGAATAATAGACATGGGGGATTGGGTGTCATCGAGTGGCAAAAAAGTGCATGATTTCAGTAATGAAGGTTAGAGGACAATGAGGATTTGTCGTGTGAGGTTCACACATCTAATCTAGTTGACATTATGTTTGTTTTGATCAAAGAAAATAAAAGCCACCTTGGAGTTAGCACACTATTGATTTAGATCAAATTATGTCTTAGATTTTGGAAGTTTAACTGAGCTTTATTTGCTTTGCTTGGTCTCGTTATTGTAATTTTTTTTACTAGTAGTATTTTGACGTTTCAACTGAAACTATGCATGCTTCTCGGTTTTTAATGATTGCTAGCATAATCTGAAACTTGCTTTGTCCATTGAAATATCTGGAAAATATTTTGTCTGTGACTTTATGAGTATAACTATTGGCTCAATTAATTATCTCAGTTGATGTTTTTTCCTTGTTTATGATGTGTTCATCCATTACCAATCTTGGTACATTGTGGACCATGCTTTCATCATTATGTTCAATCTGTATCAGTTATCTATTTTTATGGTTTCCTTATTAGCTGAAATTTCCGAGAATGCTTTTCCTATGTTTAAATTTTGGTATGAGGTTATATTTTTCTAAAATTTCCTGCAAAAGCTGCATCTTTGGTTAAACTAGCCCACTGAACTTTTCTTTCAATTTTCTTTTCTTTTGTTCCTCATTTTCAAAAAATTTCAGCGAGTAAAGGTCTATCGTTTGAATGATGATGGTAAATGGGATGACCAAGGTACTGGGCATGTCACAGTTGATTATTTGGAGGTATGCTTGAATCCTTTGCCCGAGATTGGTTGTGTATGATTCTAACAAACTCATTTTCTAAAATAATGTTAGAAAGGGTTTCTTTATAGATGATAGGTCAGAAGAGATTCTGCCATTTGATTGAATGTTAATTTATAAAGCAGAGATCAGAAGAGCTGGGCTTGTTTGTTATTGATGAAGATGATAATGAGACAATACTTTTGCACCGTATCAGCCCTGATGACATCTACAGAAAGCAAGAAGGTATATATTGTTTCAATAAATGATTGAAAGGCATTTTATTCCAGCAAAAGAGTATTGCACCTCCAAGTGGCTGTGCAGTATCCTTTCTTGAATAGTTTGGTTTGATCTGAAAAATATGGTTTTTAAAATGTTGGATGAGATTTAAGTGATCCTGTTCTTTTTTGCAGACACAATTATCTCATGGAGAGACCCAGAATATTCTACAGAATTGGCACTTAGCTTTCAAGAGACCACAGGGTGCTCATATATATGGTAACTAAATGAGTAGCTTTTTTTTTTGTAGATTCTGTGTTCTCAGTTCTTTATAATGTTAACCATTGGGTCAATTGGTTTTGCGACTTAATGTAATGCTTGTTTTACGCAGGGATAACATCTGTAATGTGCAGAGGAACCTGAACTTCAATTCTCTTAACAGTAAGTAATTGCAAACATGAACTATGTATTTTTTAATTCTCTGCTTGTATTTGCAATTTGAATCCTGCCTTTTATGAATCTCAAAGTTGGTGCATTGTAGACAGATGAAAGATATGATAATCCAGGGTAACTCATGTTGATAATGATTTGATTACTTCTCTAGACAGTATGGATTCTCATATTTTTCATAATCCCACATTCAATCTTGAAGTGGATCATATTAATCAGGGTGTGTCAATAGTAGTGTGTGGGTTATGATTTTTAAGGGGAATTAAAAGCAAGTCAATGTTGATCGGTCCTGATTTTTGAGAGAGAAACCGCTTTCATACTTCCTCACTAGGAGCATATTTCTTCTTAACATTTTAGATGTTGCTTGGTAAATAACATATTTTCTGAAGCTACAATTAACATTTTATATGTTGCATGTAAATTATGTAGTTTTTGATGCTTTGTGTGAATGATTTTATGCTATAACTTCTGCAGGTGAGACATTTCATAGCATTAACAGCGAATTGAGGGAACTGCCTGCTGTTGAGCTTTCCACACTTCCTTTGATACTAAAGGTTCTTATGGGTGCTCTAGTGTTTCTGAAAGTCTATATTTGGATGTTTTTCAAGTATTGCTTTGTTCATAACATTAAATGATTGCTGCTATTTAATATAATTATATTGTTCATATATTTATGATATTTTTTGATTGTTTTAGACACCATTTTTTTTAGTTTAAATTAAATTAATATTTGAAGTATAATATATTTACAAAAATAGGTAAATCATAAATGAATATCTAAAACTTAAAATTAATGAGTAAATAATAAAAATATAAAATAAATTAAAATTAGAAGTAGTGCACAGAAGATGTCTTCTTCCTCCAGACACAACACAATGACAAGACAAGACGGGGAGATGCAACAATAATAATATGTAAATTTGTTAAGTTTTATAAGGGCATTTCTGGAAGTAAATGTGTTAGTTTCCATACTTTTGAGTCTAGATTTGTTACTTAATTTTTTCGGTTAAAAAACAAACAAGATATCTTAGTATGTTATTCTCAGATCAGTTCAGATATAAGACCCAAAAACAAACAGCCCCTTAATGTGTCTCTTGCTTATTTCAAAACACTTGACATGGAAATGCTTCCTTGAATATTGTGATTTTTGTGTAATTTCTTGATGCACATAAAATATTATTGCAGAATTTTAATCATATTACCTTTAATTGAAAGTTCACCATAAACATTATGAAACTTGATCATGGTGTTTCACTGTTACTTTTAGATGTCATCTCTGAGGTTCACAGTTATGCCTTACTCTTAGAACTGTGTATGTGAAAATGGACCTGCCTTATCTACATTTAATTAAGTTAAAATGATGAATGCATAATTTGCTCGCAATAAGAAGAAAAAGTTTCACTAAAGCTACTGCAAAGTGCAATATATACATATGAACCATTGTTAGTGGCTGGTACAAAAAGTGTGGAGATCTATTAAGCCTCAAGCAGCTTCATCTCCTCGTCTTGCTGTTAACAGAGATTTTACTCGTGCATCTCAAGTTATAAGAAATATGTTATATATGCATCAAACATTATCTTTTTATTAGTTGAATACATGTTCTTGGTTTAATTCGCATGATATGGTATGCAAATTTTTTTGTTTTAATTCAGTTGATTGATTTTGCAGACTGTGACGGAAAGTGGCATTGCGGATCAAATGCGGTTGACTGAACTGATACTGAGCGATGTAAGCTTCCTGAAGATTTTGTGGGTTGGTTGGGTTTTTTTTTTTTTTTTTTTCCTTTTCTTTTCAAAATACGTACAGATAGTGGCCTCATTGCCTTTAGGTGTTAATTTGATGGGTGGGAACTTATCAATTGTTCAAGGTGGTTAAAATATGGTGGTTTTAATTTCATTTATCTCTCCTTAAGCATATTGGTTTTATTTATGTATTTTTTTACATTTTATATGTTACATGTATATGATAAATGTATTATAGTAACTAGTATCTCTCTTGCTGCTTCTTTAGCTTTGGCCTACTTGGTTTAATGTTTAATTCTTTGTTGTATCCAGATTTTTTTTCTCATACAAATCTTTGATTTAATGTTTTAATTCTTTGTTTTTTTGGTTTTAGTTTTATTGTGATAGAAATGTTTGACTCTGTTATTCTGTCAGTTTTTAAATAGATAATTTTGCAGACCCCTTTACTGACATTTTTACTCCTAATGCAGCAAGAATTTTTTCGGAAGTTGATGGACCTATTTCGAATCTGTGAAGACTTGGAAAATATTGACAGCCTTCATATGATATTCAAAATAGTCAAAGGGATCAGTCAGTAATCTTTACACTTATCTTATATTAAATTTTCCTTCAATCAACTTAATTGCTCGACTTTATTTATCCTCAGTTATTTTTATTTTGTTACTTGCAGTTTTGCTAAATAGTCCTCAGATCTTTGAGAAAATATTTGGGGATGAGTTGATCATGGATATTATTGGTTCCCTTGAGTGTAAGTTTTATTGTTGTTTTTTCTTCGCAGTTAATCTTAATGATTTTGTAATACGAGTGGATTTTGAATACTAAGTTTGCATGATTTACTTTATGGTTGTTCAGTTGAGGGTCCCAAGTTATTGCATCATACTTGTTAGTCTGCCAGTAGTGTTGAACATTGAGAGCATGATACTTTTGTAGCTTGTGTTCTCTTGAATTATGAAAACATCTAATTATGTCATTGTTGGGTGCTGGTCAAAGAAAATTTTTCTGGGCTTACCATTGTTGAAAAGTGTGAAATTTATCTTTTTATTATCTTTTGAGGTCCTAGTTGTTGTTTCTGGGTGTGTATGCAAATGCTTACTTGCTTTGGTTGACTGTCTGGAACATAGTGTGAAATTTGCTTGTAGTTGATGATAATTAAATGCTCTTGAATTTTGGTTGCAGATGATCCTGAGGTTCCTAATGTCCAACATCATCGGAATTTTCTAAAAGAGCATGTAGTTTTTAAGGAGGTAATATATTGTCACTTGGTCCTTTTATTTTTAGGATGGGAGTAGGCCAGTAGGGATTGGGATTGGTGGCTAGGAAGTTGGAGGAGCTGTATTAGCAAAGATATTACTTGACATTGCTTATTTATATTTTGTATTTTTTTTTTAGGCCATACCGATAAAAGATCTCCTAGTCCTTTCAAAGATACACCAGACCTACAGAGTTGGTTATTTGAAGGTTTGCACCTTAAAGACTAAGCTTCGTAATTATGGAAGCCTGTTATGGTGGTGTAATTCTCACTTATGTCACTTCTTTTAGGACGTTGTTTTGGCTAGAGTATTGGATGAGTCCACAGTTGCAAATCTCAATTCCATAATTCATGGAAATAATGCTATTGTAAGACTTCAAAAGCTTTATGTTCAAACCTATTGAGTTTATTGTTATTTTACCTCTTAACCATAAAATTTCTCCCTAGGTTGTCTCTTTGTTGAAGGATGATAGCACCTTTATTCAGGAACTGTTTGCAAGGCTGAGGTCACCCACTACATCTGCAGAATCAAAGAAAAATTTGGTAATTGTCTCTGTCCTAATGCCTTTTCCCCTTTCTTTGCCATGATTTTGGTACCGTGCAGATGGGTAAATTCTTTTATGTAATTATTCTTAGCAATACTAGTTTTTGTCTTCTGTGCATGCAGTCTCTCAACCCTTTTTTAACAGATCATTCTTATTATTTTATAAAGAACTTCAGAAGCAAGCCTTTCTCAAATTTCGGGGCTAGTGCAATGCATATTTTTCCCTTTTTTTTATATATTTTTTTAACAATGTTGAGTTTGTTTACTCCAGTCTTCTTGGTCTTTACATCTTACTCTTGTTTCCTAGTTACTTTAATATACTGAATGTCAGCGGAGTTTTAGTTTGACAATTCCTAGATTAGATGCCAAGTGGTGTACTGTGTGACTTTATTCATCCTTATTTTATTGCCTAGTTATCTAGAATGACTTTACTTTTGCATTTGGATTTGCTTTAAGGGTTAATGAATGGCTTGGTCCTAATGGGACAATATGTGTAGATGAATGTTTTTGAAGAAAAAAGCAGCTATATGTCTTCTTTTGTTAGGGGTTCTTTCTCTTGAAGAGAATGACCGTCTTCCAGTAAGGCATATTTATCCATAACTTTAATTCTTAAAGATTGAGCCTTTCTTTCATTCCCAAATTGAGGAGACCTTGAAACATGATGAAATTGGAGTAAGGTTGATCTTGAGTAGTGTTCTTTCTGTTTAATATTGAGTTCATCTTCTATTGTTTTTATGTTGACCCTTTATATTATTTCATGAAATAGGTATATTTCCTGCATGAGTTCTGTAGTTTAAGCAAGAGCCTGCAAATGGTTCAGCAACTTCGGCTATTTAGGTATGCTACTGCTGAAAGTTACATGCCTTTATATCACCATTGCCTTCTTGCAGCTAAATCTGAGATTCTATATTGCTTAAGGATTTTCTTTCAGATATTAAATTTAATATTGAGTATATATGTTTTTAAAAGTTGGACTTTAAAATTGTTGTAGGGATTTGATGAACGAGGGCATCTTTGACATCATCACCGATGCATTGCAGAGTCAAGACAATAAGCTTGTCTTAACTGGGTAATGGTGGCACAGTAGACATCTGTCTTTATTTCATGTTTTCTTGGCTGTCTTTTTTCATTATATTCCCAATTATGTAGGCCTAACAATAGGCCATTCTAATGGATGCAGGACAGATATCCTTATTCTGTTCTTGAATCAGGATCCAAACCTTCTGCGTTCTTATGTTGTTCGGCAGGAAGGAATTTCACTTCTAGGACTACTGGTATGGGTTTTATTATTTTGTTTTTTATCTGATATATATTTTATGAGATCCACTGTCCATCTATTAACCAAGCATCCTCGCAGACCCCTATGTGAACGCAACTGCTCACCCTGCCTAAAAATTGATGAAAAGATTGGTGCATAATTGGTCTATAACACTAACTGGAGCCTTCCATGTTGATTAATACAAATATGTTCATTTTGTGGACTGGTTTTAAGTGGTCCATCATATTTGTTTGTTCCAGCACTTGTTTCAGGCTGAGATTCTTCAGTTTAGGTTTCTTTTTTATCTTGTTTTGTGGACAGCTTATTTACCTGTACATCTCCTCTTTTTGGTGTTAAGATATAGTTTTATTTTGTTTCTGATTAAAAAAAAAAAAAAAAATTGTTTCATAACTATAATTAAAAACCTACTAAAAATGATATTTTGCACTTGTGTAATACAGTTTTAAAAAGATTCTATTCATTCATCAGAAGCTCTATATATTGAGCAAGCAAAAAGAAGTTTTGGTAGTTGATATTGGTGTTTTTTTAACAGGAGAACAAAGCTAGTTCATAGTTAACACTTTGACAAGGACATAGGGTAGATCTGACAGATTCATCTGAGTTTATTAGGACGTAATAGGTAATTTTAAAAATGGACATATTGTTTGTGACTTTAGAAAGCATAAGATAAATTAACCATCGAGAAGATGTATGTTTGCCTTTTAGAAAAGGGTTGCAGTGACAGCTTGTGTCCTGAAAAGGGCTAAAGGTCTTATACACACAAAAGCGCTTTGCTTTTATGCTTCTGTATGAATATGTTATGTTAAACACTTCTTCAATAATGTTGTAGAGTATTTTTTACATGGACATCAATCCAGCTTAAGTGTTGTCTGGCAGAAATTGTTGAGGTTGTCTTGATTTTACTCTCTGTTCCTTACCCTAGAGTGCATATGATGCACCTCTGCCCAAACGAAAAAGTAACCATATCTACTTATTTAACTTTATATGAACAAGATAACCTGCTCTGTTGTGAGGCATGGATGCAGTTGTGGTTAGTGTTGCATGCCACAATTTACCGTCCTTGTTATGGTGATTACTTTTTTGTTAATCAAATTACCAATACTTGTGCCAAAATGTTCAAATAAAAATATCATTGGCACATTTAGTACCTGTTAGCAGCTTAGTAGGGATCTTAATATGGAACTAGTGGACTGGAATGTCAGTGAAGACAGATTTTAAGGTGGTTATCCTTCCTTAACAAGAAGTGTAGGCCTGGTCCCCAAAAAGTTGGAAAATTCTTGATTTTAGGAATATTTGTTTATTTGTTGATAAGAACTAATTTAAAGTTGTTTATTTGCAGGTTAAGGGAATGATAACTGACTTTGGGGAGGACATGCACTGTCAATTTCTAGAAATTCTTCGTAGTTTACTTGATTCTTACACATTGTCTGGAGCTCAGGTGCTTGCTTAGCCATTTGTTTTCTTACACATTTCTTTTAATTTCCAGTATAGTATTATATTGAATGATGAATTTAATGTGTATTTGTTTTGAAGATTATTAGTATTTTTTTCTCAAATGTTTTGCCTTTGTTGATTGCCATGTATATAACGACTTCATTCTGTGTGCATTGCATAAACTCATGGTCGCAAACAGATGAACCAGGTTGTTTACAGTTTCTCTTATGCTTCCATGTGTAGTTTCTAGCAGCCTTAAATTGTTTTTAAAAAAGAAAGAAACACATGATGTTGGTTTCTTGTGCTTAATTTTAATTTCTAAATCTTAGATGAGGAAAAATACAATACTGAAGGATGATTAAGGGAACATCAGTGAGAATGCATATTTAAATCTTCTGGCTTAGTTTCCTTATTGGTGTATATGGCACGTTTTTTGTTGATTATAACATTTTCAGTTATATTTGCGACGATTTTGCATAGAGAATCTGCAACACATTTGAGTAAATTATGCAGGTTTACCTATTTGAATTGGAAAATCTTTGTCCGTAAAAATTGCATGTTAGATTTGAGTTTCATTTCTCCTTTCTGGTTTGATTTGTAGTTTGAGTCTATGACATCATCCAGTTTTTGATCCTTTTTTTTTTTTTTTTGTATCTGCTGCAGAGAGATACCATTATTGAGATTTTCTATGAGAAGCATTTGGGTCAATTAATTGAAGTTATAACAGCATCGTGTCCTCCAAAAGGCATTGCTCAATCGATTGGTGAATCTGGGGGCACTGAATGCACGAAGCCTGAAATACTGTCAAACATATGTGAACTGCTGTGCTTTTGTGTTCTGCACCATCCTTATAGAATAAAGTAATATTTTGGATGCCCATTGTCTTTCATAGAATTAACCTGCTACCTCATATAACGTGGATTGGTGGATTGTAGGTGTAATTTTCTCCTCAACAATGTAATAGATAAAGTTTTGTTACTGACACGAAGAAGGGAAAAATATCTGGTAGTTGCCGCTGTTCGATTTGTTCGCACAATCCTTTCACGCCATGTAAGTGAATTTGTTTTGTCCATTTGATTTTCATAGCCATGAACAGTCAAAATGGTGTTTGCTTACAATGTTTTTATTTTGAGATTTGAAAGGTACAATTTAATTAGGTTCTCTGACAATTTGATCAAATTGTTGGCAATGTGATTTATTGGTTTTAGTACTATATTCATTTGGGATGATTTTAATCATTATTATACTTATAACTCCCTTGGTTGCTAACCAATTGTTTTACTCATGGGCAAGAGTGCAAGCCTCAGAGAAGGCATGGGCATGCTTTGTTTCTTCATATGCTATTTTATTTCTCTCGTCAGTTGTACTTTTGCATCTTTTATTCTTTGATCATAACTTCTTTTTGCATTTTCTGGCAACCTGTTGATTTTAGGATAGGAACTAGTTTTTTCTGAGCATTATTCTACTGAAAATTCCCAGCAACTTCACTTCCCCCTTGCATTCCCTTCTACTTTGCACCATTTTGTGGTACATTGTTTTGACAAGTTTAGTGTGATTTTGCAGGATGAACATCTGATAAATCATATTGTTAAGAACAATCTTCTTAAACCAGTTGTAGATGCCTTTGTTGCTAATGGGAACCGGTATAATCTGCTAAATTCTGCAGTTTTGGAACTTTTTGAGTACATCCGTAAGGTGCTCATCTTTTTTTATGCTATTTGTTTATGCATGGTAATCTTAGAAATGTGTGAAAGTTGTTGCTCATTTATGATTTAACTTCGTGCAGGAAAATCTGAAGTCATTGCTTAAATATATAGTCGATTCCTTCTGGAATCAGTTAGCTAGTTTTGAATATTTGGCTTCCATTCAATCTTTTAAAGTTAAATATGAGCAGGTATTTTCCACACACTGCCTGAATTTTATCACTTCATTTCCAGTTTAGGTTTTGTTGGCCCTGACAAGTATGTTTGCAGTGCTTAGAAACTAGTGAAACCAAAAGTAATGTAAACTCTGTCGACCAAAGAAAACGTATTGATGAGCGTGCTCTAGAGAAAGAAGAGGAGGATTATTTTAACGAGGACAGGTGTGTATTTTGTGTCTTAAGCATATATATTGGGACTATGGCCAACATTTTATTTGCTTTAGCACTGAATCTGGATGCATAAGCAGTGACGAAGAAGATACAGCATCAGCTTCACATATCCAGAGAGCTCAGGCTCAACCGGCATTATCCAATGGAGTTGCTGCAAGCTACACAGCATTGAGGTATTATAATTGCCTGATCCCATAAAATTGATTTTTCCAGAGTTTATTTAGTATTTGTTTCATGTCTCTGTGTTAATTTCATAGTCCTAGATCTGGACTTGTTGACTATGATGATGATGAGGACGATGAAGATTACAGACCACCACCTAGGAAACAGGCAGAAACTTCTGAGGAAGATGAAGGAATGGAGTCACTTAGGTTGAAGCGTAAATTGACTTCCAAGGAAAAGGAGCCTGAGCTGGTAAAGAAGCAGCGGTTGGGTAAAAAGTCAAGGGATGGTAGTGTGTTTGCAGCTTTGTGTACGACACTGAGCCAGCTACCTGGCAAGAAAACTGGAAGCAGCATGCAGATAAGTCCTCGCACAGCTGATGGGAACAAGGGCTCAGGTGAGGAAAATCAGCCGGAGGAGTCTGCCAAGTCTCGAAACAGTGATAACAGCAGCAGTTCAGATGAGGAAAATCATAGAGAAACAGAGTCCACTGCTTCTAGGAATTGTTCTGATTGCCTGCACAGCAGTTCAGACAATCGACAATTAAGTGGAGAGGATTGTCCATTAATACCACCAAAATCCTCTCCGGAAATGGCTGTAAATGGATCTTAAATTATTTTCCAAAATCAGTTTCAGCAGATGACTTGTTTTCTTATCTTTATTCGACCAATGAATGTCAGCAATTCAAGTCCTGAGCAACCAATGAAACAATATGCTTGAAGGAAGAAAGTGGGGTTGAATGTGGGTTGTGGTTTCAATCATTGATTTGGAGATGTCCGAGAGGATACTGTATAGTGCCAAAGAGGGGCTGGAGGAAGTTCGTGATTGTGCCCAGTCTACCCCTACCTTCGCTGTCTTTCCAATGATTAAACCCAAGTAATTGCTGCTTGTGTAAAACATTTATCAGCATTATTTGTCCATTTTTCGTCCTTTTTTTTTCCTCTCCTTTGTTCGTTTTTAGTTTATGTGAACCATATAGAAAGGGCGTCAATATATGCCCCGCATAGTGTTTCCTTTTATTGTCAAGGTCAGTTTTGTGGTGGTTGTGGTTGATATATAGAGAGAGAGGAAGGTTTAATTTAGGAAGGAGGGCCAAATTTTCTCAGATGTAGCAACAAAACCTCATTTACAGACTCCTTGTAAATTACAAACTCGCTTTTGCGACGTGACTTTTGTTTCATTCCATAAGCCAATTTTTTTTTTTTTTAAAAAAAAAAAAATCATTCACGGTTTGTCTTTTTCTATTTGAGAATAGATTACACTATGAATGATGTACTTGTTTTTAAATTGTTTTATATAGCAACAAGCCGTAGGTGCCCTAAGAAGTAACTTGAATTCTCTGATTATCAGAGTTTTGACCAGGTTAAAATAAGAAATTGAAAGAAAACGAAAATAAATTTTAATCACTACAACTGTTGCTGTCAATGCGCAATTGTCCCAAGAATTATTAAACTGGGATGCAAATCTATTAATATGCTTTATAATAATAAATGTTCAAAGTAAGTTCATCACCTAACCATTTCTGAACCAACGCAAGCCTGAAAATGTGATTGTTAATGTTTGTTATATATCATGATTCATGAAACGTGAGACGTTGATGAGTCATAAGTATGCGTCGTTTTTCACACGTGATGGAAGCCCAGATAGTGGACACGTGGCGATGTGGATCCTGATTGTGGCCACGAACTGCGCCTGTTCCAGTTACATGAAACAGACACGTAAGGTTTGTCAAACACGTGTCCACTGAAATCAGTCTTTACTTTCTGTTCCTCAAAATCTCCCTTCTTCTTCTGCTTCTACTTCTACTACAAGAAACGAACAATCACGTAACAAGTTTGAACACAAACACAGAGAGAGAGAGATATCAAAAAAGAAAAAAATTTGAAAAGATGAACAGCGGTAACTTGGAAAGTCGGTCGTTGCTCGGAGAGCTACGTGGGTTCGACAAGGGTGGGTTCTTCGACCTCGGCCACCCTCTCCTCAATCGTATTGCTGAGAGCTTCGTCAAAGCTGCTGGCATCGGTGCTCTCCAAGCTGTCTCTAGAGAGGCTTATTTCACTGCCGTTGAGGGTATTCTCATCACCACCTTTTCATTATCTACACCAACTTTAATTTAACCGTAAATTGTTTGAATTTGAACAAAAATATCACTTACATGCTAAAGAAAACAAACTGATAAAAAACGGTAGATTTTTTGTATTTATTTGATTTTTGGATGAGCATTTAGCCTCTTTTTTAATCGAACCTCAAAAGGTTCAAGAAAAGGCAGCACTTGTAGTCGGGATTCATAGTAAGTTTTAAGACAATAGATAAAAACTTGACTCTCTAATTTAGATTAGAAGACCAATGCAATGCATTCGCATTATAAACACCAATACAGTATTTTTTTTTTTTTTTTTGGTTTGTGCGTTAAAATGTTGAGTTGGTGTTTGATATTGGATGTGGGATGTGGATATATTTGAAGGTACAAAACTTGATTCAAGTAATGTGCCGGAGATTTCTGGCCCCAAGAAGCACCATTTTCCTAATCTAAAAGGTTCCCTACTCTACTCAAAATCAATTACTCAGATTGACAAAGATGTTGATATGGGAAATTGAACAGCTATTTATCTCTAGATATTTCATTGCATGTTAATTATTGATTTCGCGTATAAATTGCAGGTGAAACCAACCGAAAATCTCTTGAAGTAATGGTGAGTTTTTTGAACTACTGATGGTCGGATTATGAACTTTTTTATTTGTGGACTACTTTTGTTGAAAAAACCATGACCATATGAGAGTTGTATTCAAATCCATACTGTTATGTATAGATCTCATGTGGCGTAGAATTAATGTAATCCACTTGTGGAACAGCATGGGAGTGATGTATGTGATTAGTGCTTTGTTTTTTTTGATTTTTGGTCTATTACATTATTTTACAGGTGAAGAACACAGGAAAGGAATCACTACAATGGGGTAAGTGTTACATAAATTTGTGGCTTTGGAGTAAGTTTACATGGTCCAATTACTCTTGCTGTTTAAGCCAAAGTCGTTAAATTGCAGCTTTTAATGTATTTTATCCATAGTTTTTCTCGAGTCTGAGTATGATCAAACCTATTTTCGTAGGGAAAGGGTAAGTTTCTCTTTGAATAATTGGATAATTCCTGGAAATTGGGATATTGCAAAGTTTGGAATATTATGAGATTTGTTAATCTGTGTGCTGCTTAATATTGCTAATGGAAAGCTAAAGTGCTGTGGTCTGATAGTGTTGTAGTGCTTCTAACGAGTTTTCATTCACTGATCTATAAAAAAGAAGTAACTGGGTGGGTTGATTGTTTTTGGATCACGATACTCTTGATAGTCTGTGGGCACTTGCATCTTCGGAAGGGTAACATAGTTGTTTCATGCGCCGCAGGATTGGCTGCAGGAATATACTCTGGTCTCACATATGGACTAACAGAGGCACGTGGAGCTCACGATTGGGTAAGATAATAATACCACTCTCATTCTCTTCCAATTATTTGGCTTTGATAACTCATGTTATAGATTTGAACTTTAGCCGAACTAAGTGGCTAAAACTGCTTATAGAAAGTTGACATGGAATTTAGAAAGTTGCTGTGTATTGCGATCAATGCTTCGATGGAAAAGAAATTTTAGTTTCATCAACACATAACACCAAGTGTTTCCTTGGCTTCTTGTTGTCGTTGCATGGCTAATTATTATTTTCTGAATGCTTTAGTAGGCACTACTTTTCTTTTCTTTTCTTCTTTTGGTCGGCAGAAAAACAGTGCGATGGCTGGAGCAATTACAGGAGTAGCATTGGCACTTACATCAGAGGACTCCTCCCATGAACAGATTGTGCAATGTGCCATAACTGGAGCTGCCATTTCCACCGCGGCAAATCTTCTCACTGGGATATTTTGAAAGCTCGAATTAGAAAAGAGTTTTGTTGTTTCTTATTCCGGTTTTAATTAGTATATGACATTCTGGTACTTTCTTTGAAAATGTTATTCTTAGGATTTTTCTCTTTGGATGGTGCATTTAGTCATCATCATCATAAGAACATGAACTTTTGAAGGTTTCGGCCCCATTACGGGCTCAAACAATGAATGTTGAAGCACAATACCTTCACTTTTGTAAATAAGATCTTTTGCTCAACGTTGCTGCTTTAGTTTATTAAACGAGACTGAAATCCTCTATTGAAATTGGCCAGTGTACCCTTATCCTACAGTTCACCAATTTTTTTTCTTGTATGTAACAGTAATGTAGATAGAAGTCAAGTTTTGTACACCAATCAATGTAAGAAGTGACTTTGTATAAACATGTCTACTAACTGAGATCTCTCTCAACAATGGATTGGTGAAAACGGATCTGATATATGATAAAGAAGAGAGTAGTTGTTGCTCTACGTTCTCTCTCTCTTAATTCTTCTGAGACAAGCCCATGTACATGTTTGTGTTTTACGAAACCAGGAACTTATTCTTGTTCTTATAATACAAAGAAAATTTAATTCCTGAGTCGATAATCCAGACATGTCCCAGCAGAAACTATTATTTTTTTACCCTTTTCGGCTCAGTTTTACTTTACTGTGATTTGTTGTGATTTCTTGATTTCTCATGTAGATTTTGAGAATAATTTTTGGCTCTGACCGGCAAGCATGTTTATCAACAAGTTAACCCTTAAAGTCTTTTTTTTTTTTCTAGTAATGTTAGATATCACACTTTTATATCTTATATTAATTTTAACTTATGATGTAACAATTTAATTTATGATGGCCAATTTAATTTACGTAACATGTGACAAGGATGTCTAACTTCCTCTATTTTTTTTCAGGTCTAACTTGCTAGGATTTACTATGTATTGCTCTGTTGCTCATGCGTAGACACTAATGTTAACTTGCAATGGTTCTTCTACCCCACACACACAACACATATCTGATTACTCCATAGATGTAATTCTTATTATTTTATGTACTAATTGAAGTGAAAGCTGACTATGACTCTTCCTCTTTGACCCTATGTATATGTTTACTTAACATTTATTGTTCTTATTTTCAAAAAGAAAAACATTCATTGTTCTAATAAAATCTATGCTGTGCACAAAGTGAATAAAAGGGCAATGCCTCAGGTTTTGAGAGTTGATACCAAATTTGCTTCTTTTCTTTTTCACACCAAACTTTCCATTTGTTTTCATATATTGAAGTGAAGGAATTTGATTTTTTTTTTTTTGTTCCTTACCCTTGCTCAGTTCCTTCAATACTGCTCGGATGTGTTATCATGTGACAATTGGTTTGGTTCATGTTGGCTGAATTGGAAGGCTTTCTATTATCAATGCACCTGAAAATGCAAAAGCTCTAAAACATATAACAATATTTGCTACCATGTAATTACAAAGTACATGTATTGTCTTTTTTTATATCAATTTTCATGGTTTTATATGTAAGATGAAGTTGCATCATCTCCAGGACAAGAAGGGAATTTTATTTTTCCCCGACACGATCGATATTTAAATGCATCGACGCTAATATTTTGAGCATTGTAATAATTTTGTGATCATAGATGATAGATAGCTCGTGGCAGGACTGAAATCAACATACTGCTAACAAGTGACGTTGATTTATATATATATATTAATTATATATTGCAGGCCAGGCCCAAAGATAAGTCACAGGCCCGGCCCAGATAGAGATCCGGAAATGAAATTTTTAATAAAATCGAGTTTATATGGAATCGAGAGACAAGGTAAAACTAACATTAAATTACGAAAACGGAAAAAGAATATTGTTTTTTTCGATCTTCTTCCAGGTACGCCTTTCGCCGATTTTTTAGGGTTTTTTTTTCTCTAGGGTTTCTGTATCTTTCCGATTGTTTGATTACTGAGAAAACTTAAGATTGGGTGTATTTTTGATAATTTTGTATATCTTAAACCCTAGATAAGATTTCTGTTCTTTTCTTTTTTCAATGTTAGTTTTGTTTTGAAAGTTTTGTATACTTTGTTGATATTAGTTTAATAGCATTAAATAGTTTTTGGACCCATTTTAATGAATATTGAATATTTTTGTTGATAGATAGATATAGATAGATGTTAAAGTGACTAAAACAAATTCTTGGATGCAGATAAGAGAAGGATTGTGATTGATTTGATAAAGAAGACGATACTTTTGAGGACTTGGGGAATTTTTTTTAAGGGTTTTTGAACATGTCGAGTAAGAAGGAAGATAAATCTCAGGTTGCAGCAGAGAGAATTAAGGCTGCAGCATTGAGTGCGGCGAAGGGTCTAAGCCGTGCGCAGGCTGAACGGGCGGCTGCTGCAGCTGCCCGGAACGTAAATGCGTACGGGCAGAAGGAGGAAGGGCCCAGCAGATGGCAGGAGAAGAGGGAAGCAAAACGGCAGATGTATTTGATGAGTACGGAGAAGGCGGTGAGGTTGGGTGAGAGGAAAGACCTTAAGGCTACGATGTCTACTATTGGTGGTGCTGCTTCGCAGTGCCAGAAGTGTTTTCAAACCGGACATTGGACGTACGAGTGCAAGAACGAGAGGGTTTACATGTCACGACCCTCGCGGACCCAGCAGCTTAAGAACCCAAAATTGAAGATGAAGGTGTCAGTCTCGTATGATTTGGATAACCCGGAACTGGAAGTTACGGATGAGAAGGCTGATAAGAGTTCTAAGCAAAGTAAAAGGAAGCATCGGTCGGGTTCAGATTCTGGTAGTGATAGCGAGGCTTCAGTGTTTGAGACCGATAGTGGTTCATCGTCCGTGACTGGGTCGGACTATTCTTCGGGGGAGAGTAGCTCTGATTACAGCTCATCGTCTGACTCAGAGGAAGAAAGGAGGAGGAGGAGGAAGAAGAAGAAGCAGAAGCAGAGGAAGAATAGTCGTAGGAGGTACAGCTCTTCTTCTGAGTCGTCCGATTCGGACTCAGCATCAGAATCCGATTCGGACTCGGCATCAGAATCCGATTCTGATGATAGAGGCAGCCGGAGGAAGAGTAAGAGACACAGCAGAAAGCGCTAAAGGAGTCACAATCAAACAGGAAGGACAAAGCTATCTTATCTGTTTTATACAGAGTTTGTATGTTAAAAGCTACTGGGAATTTTCTACCTGTTCCATATTGCCTCCTGAGTGTTTATTTACCAGTAACCGTTTAGCTTACTAGGCCGAGGTCTTGTGTGATGCTACATATTGATGTTTCGAAAATAAGTTTGTTAGATTTTTCCTTTTCATTCGGTTTGCTTCGATTGTTGCATTATTATGTAATAAATTAGAAGTTATAGTAGAAGTTTTCTGATATTGTCTTTTGGATGTATTTTTGAATGTTCTTGAACTTGATTGGAAGCAAATCTGGACGCCTTCGTAAATGGTTGTTTGCTTAATTCTTATTGCTGTTGAATGTCAGATTTTGTTCTCACTTCCGGTTTGCTGTAATAGTTTGTTTCAGGTTAATTGGATTCATGTATTAGTCATCTGACATGCAGCAATAAGCATGAGTTGCTTTTATAATCTTGCAAATCTTTGAAGGGTTGAAAGTGATGTAAACGAGCCAAAATGCAAATAATAGAAGACTGGTGTGGATATTTGGCTTAGTTTTTGCACTTCTATTGGCTTGAAAGCTTTTCTTGTTTTGGGAGAACCATGTTTGTTCTTTCCAGTCATTGCAGTGATGTTGACTAGTACAGAGTTTTTGAGTCTCTGTAGAATCCATTGCTTGTGAAAAAACTGCAGACCTGGCCTTTAGTTTCTCACTCTTGTTCATTATGTTTGATGGTGTTGATTTGTTGAAAATAGGAGCTAAATAAATGGGCATGAATAGTTATTCTTCATCTAAATGAGGATTACAATCCTACAAGTTTGATATTGTTGAACAATGCAGAAGAACAACCACCCCCAAACTAAATTCCTAATTTCAACTTTATCATTCACAAGTGTTCTCTGGATCTATTCCTGGATTTTTCCATAAATCATTGTCCAACATTTCTATTTTTCTTTTTTGGTGTAAATTCTCATAATATTTTTAAAAAAAAATCTGTTAAAGCTAAAGTTTGGAATTGATACTTAATTAAAAAAAAAAAAATTAATTATAACCATGAATTATTATTAGTTTTAAAACTATTATAATTTTAAAAGTTGGAAGAATATGATTTCTATTCACATGAAAATATATATAATTATAAGTTATTTATTTATTTTGCAAAAATTGTGTATTAATATTTTTCAAATTATATATATATTATTTTAGATAATTAGCGTAATTTTGAAGGCGGTAATACCATAATGTCCGACGGTGTTACTAGAAGCATCAATTAAAACACACGACAACAAAACAAAGGAAAGAAATCTAGTGCCCGCCAAAGACCCCTCGAAACCCTCCGCTGTCTCGTGCCCTCTCTGTGTGTTTCTCTACAAGTTAAAGCAAAGATGAGTACCATGAAATTTTGCCGCGAATGGTCAGTTACACAACGCATGCGTATATTACATTGTTTGTTCTCATTCATTGTCCGTTCTTATTTTCTGTTTTCATTTCTTATTTGTTAATGATTGCGAATTGCAGCAACAACATCCTCTACCCAAAAGAAGACAAAGACCAGAAGATCCTTCTCTATGCTTGCCGCAACTGCGATCACCAGGCATGTTTGCTCTCCCTTTTTTTTTTTCTTCTTTTTTGGTGGTGGGAACATTGACTCGAATTAGGTTATTTTTTTGAATGTGCTTCGTTTTGTACTATTTTTTTTTCTTTTATACGGTCAAACCCAGTACAAAACTTCAATTTGTTGTACTGGGATTTGCTGCACTTTTTGTTGAGTGAGATTGCGTTTCATGTTATAGGCTTAGGTAATTGTTAATGCTTTATTTTTGGACTTAATTTGACATAAAGAGTTTTACTTCGGAACAATTTGCATGATTTTTTCATATTCTGGTCGTGGGTATAATAAAAGTCAAAGTTTCAAGCATTTTAACAAAAAAGAGAGAGTCTCTAAAAAATTTACTGCAAAATTGTTTTATTGCTGGTTTGTTTGGAGTATTTAATTGGGTTTTTATTTTTTTATTTTTTTTTGTATATTACTTGTTGTTTTATTGCTGCTTTGTTTGGCAAAAAGTTCTGTATTAATTGGATTTCTGTTTCATGTATATTCCCTTCTGGATCTATTTCATTGTAGAACTGTAGATGTAACATAGTTTAATCTAGAAATCAAATGCTAAAGATGCCAATCATTATTAATTACCAGAAGTGTTGGATGCTGAATTGGTTGCTATGTGGAACTCATCATTGATGGTGCTTTATTAAAATACTGAGATGTGGCCATTTGGTGACCATTGTCTTCATTGAAATCTCTTGGCATTTAGCATTTTAAAAATGATTTCGATTTTATTTCCAAGACTTTCTCGAGGGACAGGCTGCTAAGAATCTGTAAATTATTGAGAGGAGGTTTTTTTTTTTTCTTGCTCGGTTTATTTATACCTTTGGTTTCCAAACTCTTTGCAGGAGGTTGCAGATAACAACTGTGTCTACAGAAACGAAGTGTTTCACTCTGTCGGGGAGCGCACTCAAGTTTTGCAGGATGTGGCTGCAGATCCAACTCTTCCTCGAACTAAAGCCGTTCGTTGTGTTAGATGCCAGCATGGAGAAGCTGTGTTTTTCCAGGTCATCCTTCGAAATTTCTATATATTAGAAAAAGATTAACACAGGCTTTCTTATCAGAAATCATTCATTCTGACCATAGCTCAGTTGCTTACTCCTTAAAATATGTCAATTTAAGAAATTTCTTTTTAACTAAAATTTAGTTTAATTGAATATTTAAATGTATGTCATGTTTTCTGTTAATTTACGGTGATTGGTGGAAGTTGTTACTGCTAGTTTTGTCTACCATGTAGGAAAGAACATGGTTTCTGCTAAGTTTCTTACTTTCCAATTTTTGGGCAATTCATTGCCTATCAAAACAAGGTTGAAAATGTTTTCCCCAGAATATTCTTTCCTCTGACAAGAACATTGATGTTGATTCATTTCTGTTCTCTTTTTTCTATTTCCATGCTTGTTATATCATGTATGTGTATGTATATATATACATATCATGGCATCTTATTATGCTTACAGTTATTAAGTCAGTGAATGCATTCTAGCTACTAGTGGAAATCAAGAAGCACCAATTTCCTTGTTAAAAAATTAGTGCCTTATAGGATAACATGATTATCATCTGCCATTTTCCATGTACCCTTTGAGTTTATAATGAGGAAGGACTCTGGCAATGCTTCTAATGTCTCAGGTTTTGTATACTTGTGCAGGCAACTTCTAGAGGGGAGGAAGGTATGACGCTGTTCTTTGTCTGCTGCAACCCGAACTGTGGCCATCGGTGGAGAGAATGAGATTTAAGTGCTCTTAATTGGAAGCTTACTGTGTCATTGCCATCAAATGTGATGAACTATAACAACTGAATATACCTAAGACCCTTATGTGTTATGGTGTTTGCAAAAACTTCTTATTGGCTAAGAATTTTTTACCGGCTCATACTTGGTCAGCTCAAAAGGAGAAAAGTAGCTTAATATTTTGCATTTCCCATTTTTTGAATGGAGAATCCTTTGCTGTTGCAACAAATGTGGTATGATCTCTGAATGTGTTCAACATAACAAATACATAATTTTGGATGACAGATCTGTTGCGTTAGTACACAATTACCACATTTGTAGGTCTTCAAATTAACTGCATTGAACTCTGATTCTTGTTTTAAGTTTGTAGTACGAGATCCTGCTAGTTATAATGTTCGTTTATTTAACTGTTAAGTACAAGTTCAGATAGGTACTCAGATTAGGAGAATGTCTTTGTCCGAAAAATAAGTCAAGAGAAAATTTTTAAGTTATTTTGTAGCCGTCCATAATATTTAATATTTCGATTTTCTTAGGATCGCTAATGTGGTTCCTTTCTCATTACAGTATCGTATTGTAGTAATTTTTTTCCTTTTTTTGTTTTTTTGAAAGGGAGTAATTTTTTTCCTTGGTTACAGTACTCAATGATTTTCTGCAAAAAAAAAAAAAAAAAAAAAAACCAGTAGTCAATGATTGAACCCCAAACACCAAACTTTAAATATCCTAAACCTAAATTCTAAACGGACTATTTCGAAACAAATGAAAAATCAGCATTATCAAGGAGATATTTGGAAGAACATTATAAGGCGGATATTTCTATATAAAATGTGAATTTACATAATATTATGTTTATGAATTAAATTTGAATCATTTCGAAATAGTTAAAATATTAACGTTTTTATATGTTAATAATGGGATAGTTGAGGAAAAATTCCGAGCTAATTCATTATAATGTAATTTTATAAAATAGTTTTGTATAGAATTAGTAGAAATGCTTTACACTATCTATAAATTAAATTTGAAATTATTCCGAAATAGTACATTTTTATAGAAAATAATACCAGGATATTTGGAAAAATTTATTATGCACAAATTTCAATTCAGATTATGCTTTTACTACTTGGATTCATAAATCTTGTTTATACACAAACGCATGGAAGATTTTCTTTCCACCACGTTGAAGTTTTTTTCTTTTACGTTTTAGCTTTTTTTTTCTTTCTTTGGGATACATTATACTATCCATAACACAATACAAAAACATTAACAAATTTTATTTTCCTTTTACTTTGCTATCAAAGATTCTAATGTTGATGACCACCATGGAATATGCCTATCTGTACTACTGTACAACAACGAATTTCAGGTGGAAAACTTTCCACGATATCAGGAACTCGCTAATTTCTACAGAAATCTCTCTCGCTTCTAAAAAAAATCCATCAGAGTACTAACCAATACCTAAAATTTCAGCTATGGGAACAATGCAAGGAAAAAAAAAAAAAAAAACCACCTTTGAATAAATAAAAGAAAAGGAAACTATTATCTACAAAAAGTAGAGGTGGGGAAACAGCCCCGACTTCATGAAACTCCATGGGCTACAAAGATGATAAGGTCCGCATTAACCAGTCTGAAAGGCGTCTTATTTTCGTTGAGATGTCTGAATTCTTTGAAAAATAGGAATCTGCATTGGATAACATGATAGAAACATCGTGCTTCACCGCCTCCAAACTTCTATAATAGTTGTTCTCTAACCTACACTGGATCACATCAATAGATATTGGAACGGGAAACCTGCAAAAAAGGAATTCATTGAAAAACACTAATTCACCCAAGGTTGAATCAAAAGACAGTAACATTGAAATTATGAAGGAATATGCAACTGCATGCTACTGTTTATAACTTCTAGAATCAGAACATGAATATTCACCCAAGTATATCAGAACAGAATTCAGGACACAGTACAATTTGAGTACACACTCTATCAATAAACTTACCTGTTTGTAAAATTAGACTTATGCGAAACTTGCTTCAATTTTTGAACCCCGTATTGGTCCTGCAATGTCCAGAATAAAATTAAGACAAATCTTCACTATACCTTCTATTATATAGTTTATACATATATGCATATACAGATACACACCTGGACTTTGTTGGCGGACTGCTCTAATTTGGCAAGCGTAGACAACAGCTTACTTCTGCTATTATCATCAATATGAGGCTGCTCCCACCGAGTATCAGCATCAAAAAGCTCCCAAGGACTGTGAAGATGTGTTTCTGTGGGCTCAGTCTTGTACTGAACAGTGTATCTCTCCCATGGACTATCTGGAAATTCGTAAGATTTGGACTTAACAGACAGAATCCGCCCATCCCACCAACTGCCATCTTCTTCACCCTCATTTTTCCACCAGACTTTGCACTTATCCCTGCATGTCCAATTTCTCTGCACAGCAGCATCAAATCGAGTTCTTTCAACAAGAAAGTCTGGAAACCCCGTTACTTCAGGCAAAGTCAGTTTGAATGTTTTATGGAACACGCTGGAATCAGGGTCTATAAATTTCAGTGTCATTTTACAACAGCTATCCCCAGAACCTGAGGTGACGGCATATTCAAGGTTTTCAACTTTACAAAATTCAACTGCTCTTATATTTCCATTTACTGTTGTCCAAGGACCCACTTCCCTTGAGCGACTATGATTAATGTACTCTTGGTGCCCCTGAAATATAAAGAACCAAACAATAAATTATTCCAAGCACTAATGAATAAACATATAAAGATCAGTGTTATAACTAACCTGTCTCAAATATACAATTTCATCCCCTAGTTGCGGAATATAACGGGAGCCCTCCTCATGAGTTGACAACATCAACCATGACCCTTTTCTTGATGATTGATATGTCTTCCGCCTATCGATCGTACTAGAGTCATAGGAATGGTAGTTGTTTCTCCTATTTCTAGTAGACCTCAATCCAACTGTCATCCTTGAACTTGATCCCCATTCTTCACATGGAAGTTCTCCTAATCTGAGATTATTGCTCATATTATTTGCATCATGTGTAGCCACCTCCAGCCGTTTGGACCGAGTCCTATGAGCCCCACTAGTTGTGCCCTCAAGGAGATTATTGTGGCTAGCATTTGAAACACTTTCTCCCATGACACCATCACCTTCAGAGTTAGTCCTATCCCTATTTGTTTTTGACCTTCTATACACAACATTAAACATCTTTTTAGAATGTGAATCTGATCCCCCAGTGTCATGCAAAGTGGTCGCTGAATCAATATGGGCATCCAATTGCTGAGATCCATCCGCTCCCTGATCTGAATTAGCTCTATTCATTCCATTGGACTCCAAGACTTCAACAGATTTCTGTTTCAGGTCCAAAGAACAATCATGCAATGTATCACACCTACCATTTGTCTCATTTTCTTCAGAAGATATCATTTTCCGATTAGGACTTTCAGCATTCCCTGAAATCCTATTCGACCTTATCCTTAACTTGGTTGAGATAGGTGCACGGCTATCCTTTAGTTCAGGAGGGTGTTCAGTACCATTCTGACAGTCAATAGGATGGGCAGTTGTACCCTCATCTGTCAAGTTAACTTGTTTTGATGATTCATCATAATCCTTGAATCCATGCAAACCAGGGTACTCCTTACCACTGGCTTCAGCACTCAAAATCTCAGAGGTATCACCCCCAAAACTTTTCATGTTCTTTAATGCTGCTTCGTCCATGTTATCCCCACAATTTTTAATTTCTAAACGAGGGGAGACTTCAATGCCATTTTCTTCAGGTTGTACATATCCATTTACTTCATTTTGTTTTCCTCTATGATCATCAAGATGCCCACTAGATGCTGTATATGCATCTGATGACATGGTTAATCTCAAACGCTTGGTAGTACGAGTCCTGAATCCTCCCCATCTAATTTCCCCAGTGTAAGCCTTGGACAGATTTAAATGATCTTCAAACTTGTCAAATTGTCCTCTCCCACTTCTTTCCATCAGGCTGCGGTTTGCATCACCAGAACAGCCTTGGTCAAAAGTGCTTATACGTTTCCCATTGCCTTCAGTTGCTTCCTGAAGACCTTCAGAAGATGTGCCCGCTAAATCGTCAAGCTTGTCACACATGTGCTCTTGCGACTCAAGCTTATTTGAATCACGAACTGGCAATCTTAGCACTAATCTTGTCCTGGTTCCAGCATTCACATGAGATTCAGGGATTTCAAATTTAACCACATCCTCAGATTCATCCAAGGAAATTTCTTTCCCTTTTGAATGCCTCGTTTGCTCATTTAGCAAAGATCTACTAGATTCCTCGCTCTCAATATTTGAATCCTGCAGTGCACTTTCACTTTCTGATAATTCACTGTCTGAACCATCTTCATCTTCACCATCTGTAGATGTTCCTGTAATTTTAGAAAACAATGAACGCGCATTGCGCGCAGCAGCTCTTTGAGGTCTGAAAGATTTTGATTTGGAAGATTTCCTCCTCTTTGAAACTTTTTGGCTATTTGACTTTTTAGTTCGGTTATTTCTTACTAAATTACCATCAGACTCATCCAAATTCCTCCTTTTAACGCGCCTCCCAGAAGAAGTCATAACCTCAACCTAAAAAAAAACAAGAATAAAATATTCAAGTCAAGCAAATGCAAATGGAAGTTCAAATAAAATTTATGATAAATACTTACTTCGGCCTTTTGTTTTTTCCTTTTTGATCTACGACGGTCATCCCTATGACTGCTCTCATTCTCACTGTCTTCAGCACTGCACTCTTGATCACCAGAAGAATTAGAACCTAAACTTCCTTGCTCCTCTCCGGTAGAATACTCTTCAGTAACATTGTACTCTGAATCATTATCATCACTTTGCACTTCAATTTCTGGTTCCCAGTCCATGACATCAATAAATTCTGGCAGGGGATCAATTATCACGTCCAAGTCTGCCAATGGCTGCAATTGGTAATCCTGGTCTAGATTGAAGTCTGGCCCAACAGCAAGTTTCAGAGAAGAAGGATGCCACTCGATGCCCAGAGCTCCTAACCGTCTTTGCTGGTACATGGTCTGATAGGGTTCTGTGTATGGAATCATCCCTAGAATTTCCCAAAGAACCAGCACTTGAGAGAAACAAAAAACCTCAAAATATCCTTATCTTTTGGGCCATTGTAAGGAATAGAGATAAACCTGAGTCACATAGAGCATCTTGCAAATTCCGTCGATAAGGTGCAAGTTGAGTTTCCTAGATCAAATGTTTCCCAATGTTTCATCAAGAAGTGACCACAGAATGCAACATATACAAAATTCTAACATAGAACCTCAAGGGTAGTAGCCACAAAAGCATGAAAATTTGTATACTCTCGACAAAAAAAAAGGGAATCGGGAACCTCAGAGCTACACCTTGTATAAATATTTCTAATAGATTTTTAAATCCAATCATATAAATGTCATGTTATCCTTAAAACTCAATAAAAATTACTCCAACATGACATGATGTGGCATTGTCACAAATCTTAGATTAGAGTAAATGAATAGTTGAATATTGAAACATATAGATTTTTTTAAGTAAACAAATTAAGTTAATTATAACAGGATCTTTTTTTTTTTGTATCAGCAAGTGATTAGTAATACAAGTACTTGCTTTACAGAATGGAAACAAGGAGATGAGGGAGATGATGCAATTCTTGAAGTAAAGGTACGCTTAGGCTATGCAGCGCAATAAGAAAGAGTGGATTTACAGGGGGAGTGCTTTATTATATTTTATGAGGGGGTATGGATGGGCATGTCAATCAATTTGAGAAAAAGAAGTGTGATGTATATGTCTCTGTGTGTGTGTGTTTCTTTGTGGAACCAAGATTTTCTTACAAGCGAACATGGAACCAAATGCATTCTCTCTCATACACACACGCAGACATATACACACTCACCAGAGCACAAGCCATACATGTTGCCAAAGCAACAGCATATGCAGAATAATTCAGGTCGAGGCTTATGAAGGAAGAACAAGATTTAGCTTACAACAATGCTACTGTGCAACAGTATATGTTATTCTCAAAAAAAAATTCTAGCAGTGCTTTACATTTGTACAGGAGAAATAGATTGTAATTATAAAGTAGAGCAGTAAAGGAAAAGCTAACTAATGAGAAAAGTTAGAGAAGACAGCAACTAACCTGGTCAAGTACATTCCCATAGGTATCTTGAATAAGGGGGCGGTAATCACCAAGAAAAAACTGTTATAAAAGTTCCATGGCATAAGTATCATAAAGTGTTGTATGAACCCACTTATTAGTAAACAACTAGTTTTTTTGTGGAATTAAATTACCTGATCGTATTTGGAATCCTTTTGGGACTCCCCTTGGCCTGTGTTTAATATATATAATTGACCAACATCGTCTGAGAGTATAATGGATGTTCCGTCCCTATACAATAGTGACAATAACGACTCAAAAACTTTAACATTGCAGGAGCAGTACAGGAATATGCATAAGCATTCCACTAGGAATATATTTACGAAATAAAATTGAAGAATCATAAGATTCACAATCTTAGTTGCCCATAAAATAAATAAATAAATAAATAAATCCATTAAGCCATTAACATAAATCTAATTGCTACCAATTTAGTCAGCTTCATTGATGATCTAGTTCACTAGCAAAGCTGTGCACATAAATGCTAGCTTTTGATTCGCTAAGCTTGACATGCCACCAGAGCAAATAATAAGTCACTTTTGGTTAGTTTTCCTCCATTTTTTGACTTTATTGTTTTCTAGATTTAAGGACTCCAATAGCGAGAAAAAATGACCTAATGAATTTACATATCCTGTGTCCTAAATAGGTGTTTCTTGATACCTAAATCATGGCATTCATGGCTCAAACACTAGGAAAATCAATGAAATCACATTCTCCGACATCGTCCAACCCCAACTCCACCACTATGAAAAGGACACAATAGATGTAAATGATACCTCAGCTCAGCTTAACATGAAACATGGACATTTTCAATATAAACTACTTTTGATCTCTAATGCATGCAAAACATGGCAGGTTAAGAAAAGTGGCAAGAAATTTAGTTAGCACAAGAAGCAGACACTAAGTTAAAGAACGACATCAAGCCACAGATTAAATTATAAAATTTTCACACCATCAAACTATCACAGAGCCACAATTGTTGGTGAAATATGCAGAACACATTTCTCTTGTGCATGCAACCGGCAAATGAAAAAAAGAATAATAATAAATAAAGAGGTCTCATCACTCACGGAGAAAACTTCCCATCAACCAACTTGAACCGAGAAATTTCATATATCCGGATGGGGATTCCTTCCCAAATCTAAAAGACAAAATATAAAAGCATTACGCAAACATAGACAATTAATAGATTCTTTAAAGGGCAATAGAAAACTGGATACTCACATCCCACACTATAGTTTTTCCGTCATAGCCAGCACTCATTGCAATCCGGGGGTTGAAAGGATGGACATCCAATACATATGTCTACAAAAATTACAGGTAATAGTGTCAGAAAAGAACTGTGAAACAAGAGAGATTTTAGCTTCATATATCCTCGAACTTTGATAAGCAGAAACATGTGACATTGAACCAAAAGTGGCTCGCAATAAAACCAAAATAGAAGCTAGTCTAATCCTCATGGAAGGCTATTGGATCACAATTAAGTTTAAACTCTTTTGGGCAATCCGTAAATAAGATAGATGGTTGGAGAGAGGCTGCATGTTAGAGGACAAAACATTACGAAATAAAAAATCCCTATATTTTGAAGGCAATATGGATTGCATTTGGCAGGTAATTGATACGAAAAACTGTTGCAATAAAGTTGGTCCATGCATAAAAATTGAGATGGAAGATTGAAAGCATGTTGCAGACATAATGAACACGGAAGCTATTAAATGTTATTCGTTATCTGCACATAATGATCACAAGAAGATACAAGAAGAAGAGAGAAGCTAAGACATAAGCAGTTCAAACCAATGAAGCATCTAAGCTAAAGGATAAAAGGAAAATCTAAATATCTATTGCATAGACATTGATCATGGCAACTAATAGACTTAGTAAGCAGTCCATCCAATGCAAGGGAAATAATCAGTGCACAGAGTAGCAGCATGTATGCCATGTCTATACACAATAATATTATAAATAAAGTACTCAACATATTACTAATCCAAAACGCAAAGAAAAACAATCCTAATAAGAAAATTAAACCACTTACAGATTCAGTATGACCAGTTAAAGAATGTACTAAGCTACCATCAGCAGCATTCCAAACACAAATTCTGCAATCTGCATTCCGACAAATATATTAACATCAGCATACAAAATTTATACAACTTATGTGCTGCCAATAATGCTAGCAGAGAGATACTGCTCCTTGATCCTACTTCAAAGAATTTTAAATGAGCTCAGCATATCATATCAAATGATAATTCTAGATATTGTAAAATTATACAAGCATGCAAACAACCACAGATCAATTAATTGATATAAACAATGCTTTGTCCAAGACAGCACACCAAGACTTCATATATTATATTTAATAAGAATACTTGTTAGATCAGTGCTATTTAACAGTATCTGCATGCCTTTTAACCCCACCAGTAACTGGACTGATTTCACCTTAAAAGTGCAAAATGAACGCATATGTAACTTCAGTACCTCAATTTTGTTTTATACATTCCATTTCTAATTACAAATACGCATAAGAAGACAAAAGAACATACACCATAACGTTTCCAATCTGATGGGTTGGATTAATATTATTCTAGAATGAGAAATTAGTGTCAAAAAAAAAAATCAAAAGAATATAATTATTGGTTCCATTTCCTATTTTTCAAAGAAACTGAATCTCTTTAAAACAAAGGACCAAGGGAAAAAATACCCATTATAGCAGCAAGAACAAAACGATTGTCAAGGCTCCACACAATCATATTAACACCACGAGGAGTTGGAAGTATTCTCTGACGTGGGCCCCCTCGTGGGGGTTGAGGAGTCATAGGAGGAGGAGGAACTTTGAGATGATAAGCTTGTGTCCAGCGGGCTGCTTTCACCTGAAGCAAAATGGAAAGCATAAATTTCTATTTTAATGAAAAATAGAGAGAAACAGAAAGAAGGAAAATCATCATAATAGCCTAAGTTAATTGATAAAATCTTTAACAAAATGAAAATGGGAAGGGGTGACAATTAATGTAAATGAGAACCTACATGTGATCTACGTGATCTTGGGATCCAAATAATTGCACTGCCATCACGAGAACAGGTAACTATGTTGTCATGGGAAAACCTGAAAACATAAAATGACATGTCATAATGTATCTATGTTTAAGTACAAGATAAGCTACAATATTTTTGTTGCCAACTGTAGAATAAAACAGGCCACAGCCAGAGGACTTCATATATTTTCTCTCTTAATGATGATTAGGTCCCCCATAACATGCCACTAACAATACTTGAACGCCCCTCGTCATCCCAAAAGAAAAAGGAAAAAAAACGTTATACCTACCAAGAATTTTTAAATTTGGGAATATGCTCTTCCTTTGAGCTATCAGCCAAAGAAAATCTTGATGCCACAGCACAACCACTGCAATTATGTCGTAGTAACATAATATAAATCAGCCTCTATTCTTCTTTTTAATAATACCTGACAACATAGCAGAACAAACCAACCTGAATTGCACATAATTGACATCATTCTCATGGCCTGATAACACATCAATCTCATGATTTGGTTGGTCTGACTCATCCATGTTAGTTTTACAAGCATTCCAGACCTGCAAGTAACCATGTTCTCTGACTCAAAAGTTCTAGATATATAGCTGAACTACTGTTTGAAAACTAACAAAGAGATAGTAAAGATTATGGGCAAAACTGTAAGAATTACTACTAGAAAAAGTAAAAAAAAAAAAAAAAAGAGGATAAAGCCCAGAGAAAAGTCCATTGCATAAAAGATAATTAAAAGCTAATGAGATTAAATGTACCCTAGCAAGCGTGTCCGAGCTACCGGTAACAAATACACTTCCATTAGCATTGAATGCACAACAAAAGATTTGATGGTTCTGCAGTCCAGCAATTGAGGATGAGCCACTGTTCTTCCCTGCAGCCATCACAGATTCATATATAATATGTGCTTTTTACCAATAGTCAATCAATAAATTGTATATAGAAAGTAACAAACCAGTCATAGAATCTGATGGCCTAGGAACATATATCCGTGGTCTGAATTGAGAATATCTAGCATCCCATATCCTACATGTCCCATCATCAGATGACCTAAAAGTGACAAGGAAACACAACAAAATTAAATTATGCAGAAAATGGCAAAAAATACAAAGATTATCATTTATAAACAACTAACAGATCAATGTCTAAATTCCAATCAATTATATCGAAAAGGTCTAAACAAGAAACACAACCTTTACAATCTAAACCAGAATGTATACACAAATATATCAAGAAGATCAGAAGGGAACACATAATTGAGAGTAGAATAGAAATTTCACATAAAATAAAATCAAAGGATCAGGAATTAGCTTACGACAGAAGCTGGTACACAGAGCCTGGCCTAGGACTAAATGCAATGGCAGTGACAGCTCCAGTATGTCCACGAAGCACTGAAATTGGTAGCCCATCCGGCAAACGCCACTATCAGAAAGCAAAAAAGATAACTTAAACATCAGAAAACTGAAATTATCGAAAAAAGGAAAAAAAGGTAACTTATACATCAGAAAATTGAATTTAAGGAAAAAAAAAGGTAACTTATACATCAGCCAATTAGGGAAGCTTACAACACGAATAATACAATCATTCGAAGAGGATGCCACCAAAGCATTGTTGGAACTCACAGCCAAATCAGTGATGTCACCCTTTCATGCACATAATGAGATGTAACATATGGTTAAAAAAAAATTAAAAAACAATATATAGATGTTTCATTTATAGAACATAAACTCACTTCATGTCCACGACAGCTAGCCAAGCAATATGCAGTCTCCATGGACCAGATTTTTACAAGGCGATCATCTGAGCCAGTAATAACATATCTCCCTGAGCGATCAAATATTGCTGCAGGATTTAAACCAAGGTAATAATTTAGATATATAGCTATCATAAAACCTAAATCATGTCAGCAAATGTAAGAGCAAAGAACTTGAATTAAAAATATAAGAAAACAACAGTATACAAAATATTGATGCAAAAATTGAGACAGAAAGTACAATAAACGGAATGGCAACCTAATGTCAAACCACAACTGGATAAATAAGTGGCATACATGAAGATACAACTTCTACTCAATCATTATTTCCTTGAAAGCACTAACAGGACTGCAGTACTAGCTCGCCTCGCAACTATACAAACTTTTATAAATCATGGATTTCATGTATGCCCATATACTGATGAGCAGAAATCATGTCACCCTCATAAATAAATAACTAATAATAGATATACAATTATCATTGTCTTAGAAGTTTGTTGAGGACCTAGTTCAAAATCCAACAACAAGCCTAACTTCTCTAACAATCAATAACCCAATTCAACCCTAACTTCAATTTAGCCCCAAATTACAAACACCTATGAACCCTAATTTCCCCAATCAACACAATAACACACCCAATCTTCAATTAATCCCGAAATCAATACAAATCCACAACCCTAACTTCACTAATAACCAAATAAACAAAACCCAACACAAATTCAAATAATATAGATAGATTGTGAGCTTAGTTACCTTTTTAGGGAATCCCTTGCTCTCTAGTGCTTAGGTTATTAGCCCAAACCCTAGCCCAAGTTGATCTCACAAGCGAAATTACAAGAAGAACCGATTTGTTCTTGGTGATGATCCAAGAGAATGAGAGAAATGCTCTCAATTTGTAATTTTGATTGATGATGATAATGAATAGTTTACAACCCTAGACTAGTTGTTCTATTTATACAAAATCAGAAAATATAGAGAAATGACAAAAATGCCCCTAACTATTCAATTTAAAAGAGTGCAGGAAATTCAAGTTTTTTAGGCGACCAGTGAGCATCGTGACCTTGGTCGCGACCTGGGTTGGTCGCGACCTTGGTCGCGAGGCTCACTGCCTCATTTTTCTCTTCCTCGCGCTAAATCACCATTTTTCTCCAGTGAGCATCGCGACCTAGGTCGCGACCTGGGTTGGTCGCGATGGTTTCTAGCCTTGTGCTCCAGTGAGCACCGCAACCACGGTCGCGAGGCAGTTGGTCGTGACCGCGGTCGCGAGGCTCACTGCCTCAGTCTCTCACTTTTTCTTCTTCTATCCTCTTCACTTCTCCTTTCCTCCTTCTAGTTCTAGTACTTCTTCTAGGTGAGTTCTCATCAAAGTTCTAACACATTAATTTTATAAACCATCTTCTAAAGGAAATTTCATTGAACTGAGGACAAAGTGACATACAAATGAGAGGTTCATCTGCAATTCTTAAACACTAAAAAGTAAACCACCCCCCACCTCAACACCCACCCAAAGGAAAGGTAAATTAAACAACCAATACATGACAACTAAATATATATAAATTCATCAACCTGATCATGTTAATGTTTACATGCACACAATTTCTTACAGGGAAAAAATGGCATGTATTATCAAATAATGATAAGCACTGTCTCCGATCAGAAGAATAATGATAAGCAATATCTTAATTTATAATTTCTATGCATATTAGTCAAACTATAACAAGAATTAAATTCCACATGTAACTAGATCTATAATCAACACATCCTAATTACTGAAAGCCATACCACAATAGACAGCATTCCGGTGTCCCCGTACCCTCTTTATATTTTGCATCTTCTGCACCATGGTTGATGGTTTTGCAATGGCATAACATGCTGCACGAACAGATGGGGCGCGATTATGTCGTGTAAAACCACCCCCAATTTCTCTCAGACTTAGCCCACGAACCTGATCAGCATGCATATGAGGCCAACGCATGTGTGCAGGGGGGTATTTGACTTCATTCTTTCCTTTATCCCTATCATCTGAAACGGTGGAAGAAATCCTCAGTTAAAAAGTGATAGAAGTCAGCCTTTGTGTCATAAAAATAAGTCAAGCAGATAAAAAAGGCACAACAAACTCCCAAAAAAAGAAATAGAGAAAGAAAGGGTGATGGAACTGTCACCCAATGATATTTTAATTCAGACTGTATATTTCATATGAATCAAGAAGATAATTATGGTTCCATTGGCTAAAAGTTGAAAACTAATATAAGCACTAACGATTTCCAGTGTTAAAGCTCCTGCATGACAATATATAGTGTGCAAAAACTTGAGTAAAGGTCACCTACAGCTTAGAAGTGAAAATGATCCTGTTCCCAAAAGAGTAGGAACATCAGATGCATTTGGAGCATTTTCCCCAATCATGCCTCGGGATGGGGAAGGTGTTCTTAGTATCAACTGCTTCAAAAGCTTCACCAAGTGGTCCTTTTCAATGTGAGGATACCTGAAGTGTACAAATGATTACAACAAATAAACCAAAAAAAATTTCTAAGAAAAATGTAACACTAAATGGATCTAAATGCATATTTGCTTCTGAACCATATAGAGGCTGCTATAGAATGCCAAGATAGTGTGTGAGGAAGGCCATTAATTATAAATAGTAATACAACTATGGTTGAAGTTAACCACACGTATACACATGCACACGTGTTAAAACATGACAAGAAGCACATTATCTACCTCTCTACCAACTTATTGTAACTTAATGGGAATGACCGCCCATCATCATTTTCATCCCCGCTGTGTACCCCATTCCTTGAATACCAAGCATGATATCTTCTTGGTAAAAGTTGGTGTTCAAGAAGTTCATTCCAAAACTGTCCATAAGTTCTGTGACAAGGCCCAGATGAAAGGAAATGCATAATCAGAAAATAAACTTCTCTGAGGTCAATATCCACATCAGGGTCCGCAGTGTGACATGTATCGACATCTGCAAGCTGAGCATCACCATGCACCTTACTAGAAAAACTCAGAGGTTTCATTGCAACAGAAGGTGCATCACCAGCGGGAATGTATTTTCGAAGAGCCATATTTTCATCTGAATTCTACAAGAAAAAAGAGAAGAAAAACATCTATTAACATACATCATGAACATAACCATTATAACCAAAAGGTCATAAAAAATGGATATTATCAGTTGGAAACTGACCAGCCTACTAAATGGTGCTTAAAATGAGGTGAACAATGTAATTTTTCTTGGAAGGATATTCGGTACACCCAAGCACCTTCAAGGGAGATTCTTTTTCCCCACAGCACCCAACAGAGCATCTTAAACATAAATGAGTTGACTAAAAGGCAAAAGTTCATTCCAAACCAGTATTATATGCGCAAGAGCATAAGTTACCATTGTCTTCATTTCTGTTGCTTAATTATGAAAATGGTTGGATCTCATGGGGTTGTTCCTAACTCTGCCTCAGACTTATTGGGGGACTAGCATGGTCAATTTGGTAAAAAGAAGAACCGGTATTATATGTGCAAGAGGGTAAGATAAATTTCTTTCATTTCTATTGTTTAATTGTGAAAATTTTAGTACCTCGTGGGTTTTTCCTAACTTTGCCTCCGACTTGTAGGAGGGTTGGAAAGATAAGACAGATGATTTGGCATATGAGACTTTTAAGCTTATTGTGATGGATTTGAAATCAAGAAGCGAACATGCTTCTAATAGTCCCGAGCCTCCTCAACCTATTTTGAACTTAAATAAAAAAAAAAATCTTCTCTGGAAGTTCACCTTTTTACTTTTCCCATAACTTCTTCGGATTTTATAAACCCCTCTTCTTTAAATGCTAGTTCGTCTTGAGGTTAGGGTTTTTTGATATACTAAAAATTTACTCAAGCCTTTATAAGTAAAGCATCTCATTTATCAAACACACTTGCCAATATTTATTAAAAGTTAATCCAAGCCAAATCATTCTCTAGTACCAAGTAAACGAGCAACATAGACCAAGATCCAACAAACTCCAAACTCAAAATGCAAAATGCACACATGTGAATGTGAAGTAATCTCAAACACGAATTAATACAATTACACATCAATGTAATAGAAAACCCAATTATCTATATACCAAAACATCAACCAATCAACCACCATACTCAAATACAATCAAGTTGATACAATCGAAACAAAATTAATAACCTTTTCGGAAACATGAAGAAACTAACCAGACAGACAGTCCTAACAAACTTGAAATTTTCTTGTACACTTTTGTTGAAACCATGAACTGTCAAATTCCACAAATGCACTCCTCTCTGCCACCACAAAAAACCCTAACTCAAATTCATTTTCCCTCAAAAACATCACAAACTAATCAAATACACACAACATTGAACCAAACCAACGCAATTCAAGATCTAATTCAATAAAAATAACTGACAAGCCCTATCTAGTGCCTTTGAAACCAAACTTAATTACACAATACAACAAGATAAATAAAAATAAAACGACCTGTTGATTACCTTCGACAATGGAGTTAGTTTCGACACTAAAACGGCGGCATTTTTATTAAGTGTAGCGCATCTTCTCGTCAGCCTTAGTAAAATTGATTGGATGGCAAAAAAAAGCCAATGACGATCGAGCGGTGGAATAAAATTGGAGAGTGAACAACACGCGTTTCGGTTGAGGAGGTCTTTAGATTATTTGGAGGGAGCTCCGTGTCTGTGTTTGGACTTTTGTTGTCAGAGAGAGAGTGAGTAAGTGAGGAGGAGGAGGAGGAGGAGGAGGAGGAGGAGAAGGAGAAGAAGAAGAAGAATAGATGTTGAACGAAGCGTTTTATATCTTTGCGCCCACTCTTCGTCGAAAGATGCTCGCGAGAGATAGAGAGAATTTTAAAAAAAAAAATGGAAAAGAAAATAGAAAATTTGGATTTATCTGTAAATAGCGTTCCACGCGCAGGGGACATCACGTGGTCGATTAATTATGTAAACGCCGACGTATAAGTTATGGTGTTGGTTTGATACTGATCTAAAATGTACCGCGAGTGAAATGTTGATGAGGAGCTCTTATGTATGATTTTATGGTACGTTTCTCTGTTGTACTTCCATCAAAGGTATCAGTCTGGGAATGGGTAGAAGGGCCCACTGTTGGTGGCCCGGTCTGTTCCTGAGGGTCCATTTTTCTTTTTTTTTTTCCTTCTATTTTGGACAATTTAACTATTTTTTTTCTAACAAAATATTAGAAAAATAAGTACTTTTTGGCCTTTTTAGTTTTTACCTTACCTGTTATGGTAATAACAATATTATTGTAAAACTAATTTGGAATACAAGCTTATAATTATATTTTGGGAGATTTACAACAATCCTTTCAGATTTGACTCCACTTTAAAAACATCCCTTTTATATATTTATTTTGGAAAACAGGGATGCACAGAGTCCAAAAAACAACAAAAACCTACACTACGAGATTGACCTTCTTGAGGAAAGTAATGCCATTACAATCATTTTGAAATAGCTTAAATAGCAGTCCCCAAATCTAACATATGGCCTTAGAAGCAAGACCATAAAGCAACCTTATTACCCTCCCTAAAGACATGGGTGATAAATACAGCTGCAATTGGCAGTAATTCTCATTTTGCAGCTGTTGCTGTCGCTGATGCTGTAAAGAGGATGGTTTAAGCTGATGTTACTGTTGAGAATGTCAACAGTGGCTTTAGAGTAACATTCAATGACAACTTTTCTGAAACCAGCATTCCACACAATCTTCAAACCTTCCAAAACACCCCAAAGCTCAGTCTCCATAACAGTGTCCCTACCCTTCTTAATAGCAAAACCATTAATCCAGTTTTTCTCAGCGTCCCTAACAACAACACCAGCAGAAATCAAACCCAAATTCATATCTCTGTTCCCATCAACATTAAGCTTCACTCATCCCTCCATAAGAGGAGACAAAGAAATCAGTAAACTCCACTTGCCTCTACTGTTGTCTTCACCCTTAACCACTTGCATCCAATCAGCCATAAAATTGAAAATAATCCTATGAGGATACACGGGAAGGTAAATCCCTCATCAAACACTTGACTACACCTTTACTTCTATATAAACCAAAGAGACACAACAAAGAGGATATTACTAAGACCTATCCCTGCGTATTCATTATCAATCTTAATGTTGTCAAGCAACCACTGCTCCCAGTCCCCTTTGAGACCAGCAGACTTGGCGGATCCAACACAACAGTCATCCCAGACACCTGCAGAAACCGAACAGCCTCTAAAGAGGTGATTAATGTCTTCAAAGGCTTTATTACAACGAGGACAACTAGAGTTGCCAGTGAAACCTCTCATCATCTGCTGACTATTAGTCAAAATTTTATCATGCCCAAGTACCCCAAAAAAAAAAAAGGAATTTTAGGAGGCTGATTAATAATCCATTTAAATTATCATTTTCACAGCTGTGCATCAATACTGCTGACATTCACACCATAGGCAGTTTTAACTTAAAATTCCCCATTATTGGAAGGTTCCTAGATAAGCCTATTACTATAGTCCCGATGTTAGTGGGAAGAACACCACATAACTTACCATAGTCTCAATTCTCACCATCCAGAAAATTGCAAACTTCGGTGTGTTATTGGTCACTATCAAGACTGCAAAGAGCATGGAGCTGAAGAATCCCCACCCGTTTAACCTAATAATCATTCCACAAACAAACATCATACCCATTCTCAATTTTCCAGATCTTAGAAAGAATTTTAACCCCATGCTTGATACCCTTTCAAACACGAGATACTACCATTTTTACTACCGTTGTCTAAAACAGTATTATCCATAAGATATCTATTAAACAGCATATCACACCAAAGACTACCATCTTTATGTAGCAACCTCTAACCAGATTTAAATAATAAAACTTGATTAAGGCATTTTATACTCTTAATACCTAACCCCTCATTCTTTCTAGGATGACAAACTCTCTTCCAACTGATTAAGTGAACATTCTTCGTTTCACCATTGTGCCCCTATAAGATATCCCTACTAACCTTATAAAGATTATTACAAACTTCACTAGAAAGCTTAGCTGTTTGCATCACATACACTGGCAGGGCAGTGGCCACTACTTTAATCAAGATAGTTCTCCCTGCCAAAGTGAGGGTATTATACTTCCAAGCAGCCATATTCTTTTAAGCATTCTCAAGAATACTTCTAAAGTATTTTTATTGATCCTATAAGATATCCCTACTAACCTTATAAAGATTATTACAAACTTCACTAGGAAGCTTAGCTGTTTGCATTAAAGTGAGGGTATTATACTTCCAGGCAGCCATATTCTTTTAAGCATTCTCAAGAATACTTCTATAAGTATTTTTATTGATCCTCTCACGGATTAAAGGGACACCTAAATACTTTTCCAAATCCTTAGTTAAAGGGGAACCACAAGCATGAGCAATACCTCTAGCATAGCTCTCTTTAACATTATTAGAAACACAGACCCGAGATTTGGCAAAGCTGACTTGCTGGCCCGAGCAGTTGCAAAACAGATCCATACAATCTTTCATAAGGTTAGCTTGGCTAGTGGTGGCTTGGCTAAAAAGAATTAGACCATCAGTAAAGAAGAGGTGAGAATTATTATGATCCCCTCTTGAAACCTTGACTGGTTTCCAAGCTTTTTCCTTCATACTTTTATTAATTATGTGGGAAAGTTTCTTCATACAAAGGACAAAAATGTAAGAAGATAAAAGATCACCTTGTCTGATCCCACACCTGGCAAGAAACGATATGTGAGCTTACCATTAAGAATTACCTTATAGCTAACACTAGTCATACAGTGCATGATGAGTTCCCTAAGTTTTCCTTTTCAAAACCCACCTCCTCAAGGACCTTATCAATAAATCCCCATTGCATTCTATCATAGGCCTTCACAAGGTCTATTCTCCAAGTAAAGTAGCCTTTTTTCACCTTTCATTCTATTGAATTTGTGAAGGACTTCTTGAGCAACAACTATGTTGTCATGAATTTGTCTACTCGGAACAAAGACAGTTTGGTTAGGGCTCACAAAAGAGGGAAGCAGCTGCCTAAGTCTATGCACTATCACCTTGCTAATAATCTTGTAAGAGGTATTGCACAGACTAATAAGTCGAAGGTGATTCGTGCCCAAAGGACTTGGGATCTTAGGTACCAAAATGATAAACGTTTAATTGATGCCATTATGAAGAGTGCCATCTCGAAAGCTTTCAATCACAAGATTATAAAGATCTCTTTTACAAATACTCCAGCTGTTTTGGAAGAAGAAAGCTGCTACACCATCGGAGCCAAGGGTTTTAAGGTTACCAATCCCATCAAGATTGATTTTGATCTCATATAGACTCACATTCATATTAAGTCTATCTTTCTCTTCCATATTCAGTATTGGGAACATCAAATGAAAGATGTTAACTCCATAAGGTTACTGTTACAATTGAAGAGCTTAGTAAAGTAATTAACAGCTATATCCTTCATCATCAGTCTGTCATTAGTCAATTCACCATTATCCATTTTGACCCCCTCAAGCTTATTGAATCTCCTCTTAACAAGAGTGGAGAGGTAGAAAAATACTTTGTGTTTCTATCTCCTTCTTTTAGCCAAATGTTCTAGATTTTTGACACCAAAAGATTTCCTATTGGTTAATTATGTTCTTCAAGAGTTTTTTCTCCAAAAGAATCAAATGTTGGCTAGAACCAATGTTTAAACATCTTTGCACACCTTGAATTCTAGCAAATAATCTTATTTTATTTGGAAGAGGTCCCCAAAACAGTTCTTATTCCAAGTTTTCAACCCCTCAACTAGTCTCTGAATCTTCTTATCAAGACAACCCCTGCTACCACACAACCCTTTAATTAGATCCTCATAGCTGTTGTGGTGCATCAACATAGCTTCGAAATGAAAGGGTTTATGGACAATCTCAGGGATACAAAGACTTTTAGGAATTAAAAGCAGAGAGCAATGATCAGAGTTTATTCTAGGAAAGTGTTTCACAAACCCCTTAGCATATCTAACCCTTCATTCTTTAGAGCAAATAGCTCTATCCAGCCTAACCCAAATATCCTCTTCAATACCATGCTTATTAACCCACATAAACTTTTGACCAAAATACCCCATATTCACCATATCACATCTATTAATCCAATCAGCAAATCCACTGTTAGTAAAGTTACCCCTACTACCCCTTTTCTCAAAGGAATTAGTGATCTCATTGAAGTCTCCCATAACTACCCAATAACGCTCAAAACAGTTCTTGATAGTTGAAAGGTAACCTCACAAGTGTTTCCTAACACTAGCATTAGGGTTGCATATACAACAATAAACACCCAACAATCAGTTTCATCTTCCACAAAAGCAGTAATGGAGTGCTTAGAACTAGTAGTAACTTATATTTAAATCTTATAACTATTCCACAACATCCACAGGCCCCTGTAAATCCTTCAGCTTCAACCACAAAGCTGTCAGAAAATTCCAATTTCTTAATGATCTTCTTCGCACTAAGACCACTAACTTTAGGTTCCAAAACCATAAAGATACTGAATTTATGAAGTTTTTCCATGTTAAAAACAGTTCTAACAAACATTTTTCATCTGCTCCTCTAACATTCTAAACACCATACATAGAAAAAAAGAGAAAACCATACCTAGAAGACAATCATAAGGATTCATTCATTGCCTCTTTAAGCATAAAAGCAACCTTGTCAAAGCTGCTATTACCAATGTTTACCCTTTCAAAGTTGTTGTTACTAGCAATAGAGTTCTAACTCGGAGTTCCAGTACCATCCATACCATCAATAATGCTGATAGGATTTATAAAAGTTCTTCCATCAAGGTCAGGGTTCTTGTTAGGATCCAGATTTCCCTTGTCAAGACATCCTGGTGTAGTTGTTAAAGGACTCCCACATCTTCTATTTATTCCTCTACATCCTCAAGGTGGTCCACTTTTTTCTTAAGATAATATTGAGCTCTCTCTGAAACAGACACCCTTCCATTTACCTCAAACACCTTTGTCTTCACCCTTCATATTCTTCTTACTTTTTCGATCAACTAAATTATATATGTCACCTAGAACCCCTTTTTGATTAAATATGCCTTTCTGTATACAAGAATCATTATCCACTACTTGATCTATACCAATTCCTAAAATTTCAAATCTCCATCCCATAGTATAATTGCCATTTTCTGCATAGTCTTCACATTATTGTTAACCCCCTTTTTTAAGTTGCTTCTGTTGGGGTTTATGCCCTAAAGACTTGTAATTGTAAATGTAATTAAATATTAATAAAAGTAGTTATTATTTATTCAAATAAAATGAGTTTATTTAAGTTCATGCGTTTATATAATGTGTGCATAACATCCAAAATTGTAAAATGTAATCTCAATTTGAGTATAAGAGAGTCATATACAATAGAATTCATTTTGAGATTTGCAATTTAAAGAGTCCGTAGAGAGCAAACAAAGCTGGGTATTTAATTTGCGTTGATCTACTACTGCGGTCTATTATGTAATATACAGTGGTCTTATCTTAGACCACTCATGTAGTTCACATGAGAATGAAGACACCTTATATGATGAGATCATATAGGACTAGACTGCGATTTATATGAATCTCTCACCAAGATCCATTAGTAGATGAGATTCATATATATCGACATATGATGGCTATTTGTAACACCCCCTGACCCGACCCGACTGGATCGACCCAGGGAGCGTTACCGGGTTTTCAAAAACTTTCTAAATTCACTTTAAACTTTTCATACCATTGTGAGCCCATCAAATAAATTTTCAAATCATTGGAAAACCACATAATTTATAATTTAAAAACATTTTCGACTGAGCCCATCGAAATACACTTTTTACAAAATTTCGGCAGAGTTCCCTTTATACAACAAATCACAACAACACTTCAAATATCATTTTCAATCACATGCGCACTCTGCCGTTTAGTGCGACTTTTCCACAGTTGTAAAATAAAAGAATTCAATATTTACAAACATTCTAAAAATGAAAAACAGAAATCATAAAATTATTTACAAAACATATAACTATAAACTCTTCGAAATTACAGACTTTTGTATATGCACGCTAATCCAAATATAATATACAAAATGTTGTAACTACCCAAATCACTGTAGTGACTCTGAACTCTTCTCTGCAGCTGTTGCCTCTTCAGTCCTTTCCGTCCTCGGTATCTTTAGTACCTACGCGTTAGAAACAAAACTAACGCGCTAAGCAATACTGCTTAGTGGGTGTACACTAAACTTAAGTATTAAAATCAGAAATAACCTTTCAGAATATAACGAAATATCGCATTATAATCAAATATAAACATATTCAATGCAAATCATTTACAATGCAAATCAATTACAAAAATAAAACTGTTGAAATCATTTTAAAGAGACACTCATTACAATAAATAATTCATGTAAAACCAAAGCATAAACATATACAGTCGATTTCAAAATTCACTTATCAACATATTATTCAAATCATTCATTTCTGGCCCTTTTGAATACTTAACATATACCAGGACTGGAATATGGGTCGTTCGACCACAGTGACTGTCTGTCGAACATAGCTTCCACCCTAGGACGAATCCTAAGAGTGGTACGTATCTCCCTACTCTAGGACCGAGGGTTCGGACCCTAGAGAGGTACATATCTCCCCATCCCAGGAACGAATCCTTAGGAGGGTACGTATCTCCCTTCCCCGGGACGAATCCGTGAGGAGGTACGTGTCTCCCTACCCCTGGACGAATCCATGAGTAGGTACATGATATATCATCAATAGCAATGTCAATATCGGTGCAGTACTGCTCACTGAACCCAGCTGGTATACCAACCTCCTATATCCATTTCTATGCCTAAGTATCCTAGGGCCATTTTCGATCAAACATTTTCAAATATTCACGGTAATTTACAAATCCATGGGCAACTCAATAACTATGTATATATACTATTCAAACGATGTACAATATTCATACAATATTCTCACTCAAGTAATTTCAATAAAATCGTTATAATCAAAATACGATCAAAATACGATAAAAAATATAAAATCATTCCAAGAAAAATATTATAAACACATAATAACAATATTCTTCAAATAAATCGCAGATACAAACTAAAAATACTTAATGCTCTTTGTAAAGAATTTGAAAACGGTGGTACACCAACCTGGATACCGTTTCCGTTCGACTATCGCGTTTCTAGGGTTTCTTTTTCCTCTCCTTTCTCTTTCTCTTTTCCTTTTCTCTTCCTCTTCCTCTTCTCTTCATCTTCTTCTTCTTCTTCTTCTTTCTTCTTCTTCTTCTTTCTCTTCTTTCTTTCTTTTTCTTTCTCTTCTTTTTCTCGGTCTCTCCCTCTCTCTTTTTCCCTTTCTGTTTTTCTGTCTGTCAAATGGCTTCCTCGACAAGCTTATTTTTTTTTAAAAATTTTTCGGTCGTCGTGACCTGTGGTCGCGGTGACCAGGTCGCGGTACTCACTGGACCAACTTCACCGCCTTCATCGCGAGCACACGTCGCGGTATCTTGGTCGCGATGGTGGTCGCCATGCTCACTGCCCGAATTTCATCTTTTCATCGCGAGCAGTTCATCGCGATCTGTGGTCGCGATGACTGGTCGCGATGCTCACTGCCAAGAATCACCATTTTTCATCGCGAGCAGCTCATCGCGATCTGTGGTCGCGATGCTCATTGTCTCAGTTTTTCACTTTATGCTTCATTCTTGGACCGTTCCATCTGGTCTACCTGAAAATCATAAAAATAAACATACTTTTAATTACGTTTACACCCCTCAATTTACAAAATTTTTATATCCACATAATAAAAATTAATTATCCAAAATCCGGGATGTTACACTATTTATGGGTGATCTTAATCCTGTGTGTCTTATCGACTCCTTAAAGTTAGCTCATGACTTTTGATTTATCATGAATGAGATCGAATATAGTTTTCTCGATCAATACCTCCATATTTTCGAGTTGCGGTTTGGCTTGTGGCTATGAAGGTCTGAACACAATATTGAAATCCACTCCTTAAGTGAAGTAGATGAGTAGTTCCCTTAAGGGTTGATTCGGGACTTGAACAATTATGAGCACTCTCCTTTTTTTGTAAGGAAGATAGGATTTAGTTGTTCATTATAGAATCAACTGTGCTTAAAGGAAAATATATAATTAGAGGGGTATAACAGACTTTATGACTCAGCTCTAATTATAAATTACTTGTAGAGGGTTACATCATATGTAAATAGCTATATCAATAGACACTGAGATTTCAGACTGTGTAAAATATCTGCAGTTTTGAGAGTTCAGTCTTAGGATTTTAGTAGAATAACTTCGAAGTTAATAATCATGAAATATTAATTAAAGAGTTTTAATTAATATTTCTAAGTATTATTGGAGCTCAAAACTGTAGGTCCATTAGGTCCTCTTACTAGCCTTATGGTTGTTGGTAACAAGATTCATGGTAAATTAATTGGATAGTCCAATTAATAGTGTTACGAAAGTGACATAATTTATTAAAGCGAATTAATTAAATAATATGATTGTTTAATTAATAGTTTTAATAATTAAATAAAATTAATAATTTAGAATTATTAATTTAATTATTAAATGGGAGGTTATGATATCGAACCTTGACAAAGGAAAAATTAAATAATATTTCTAAGTATTATTGGAGCTCAAAACTATAGATCCATTAGGTCCCCTTACTAGCCTTATGGTTGTTGGTAACGAGATTCGTGGTAAATTAATTGGATAGTCCAATTAAGTGTTACGAAAGTGACATAATTTATTAAAGCGAATTAATTAAATAATATGATTGTTTAATTAATAATTTTAATAATTAAATAAAATTAATAATTTAGAATTATTAATTTAATTATTAAATGGGAGGTTATGATATCGAACCTTGACAAAGGAAAAATTAAATAATATTTCTAAGTATTATTGGAGCTCAAAACTGCAGATCCATTAGGTCCCCTTACTAGCCTTATGGTTGTTGGTAACGAGATTTGTGGTAAATTAATTGGATAATCCAATTAATAGTGTTACGAAAGTGACATAATTTATTAAAGCGAATTAATTAAATAATATGATTGTTTAATTAATAATTTTAATAATTAAATAAAATTAATAATTTAAAATTTTTAATTTAATTATTAAATGGGAGGTTATGATATCGAACCTTGACAAAGAAAAAATTAAATAATTAAATTATTTAAAAGTCCCTCGAGGTCAAAAGTTCAAATTCTTCTAGGTGACTGAATAAAATAGAATTAAGAATTCTATTTGACTTGGTCAAATCCTAGACAAATAAAAGACTATATAAGTATTATATTCTCATAACACACAAGTGATCATAATATACAAGGAAGAAAAAAAAATACAAACCCTAGGCACATTAGGGTTAGGCCAAACCAAAAAGGAAAGAAAAAAAAAGATTTTTTCTTCTCCCTAGCTTGTACGGTCGGCCATAAGAAGACAATGAGTTGTCTTCTCCTTCGCTTGTGATCATCCTCAATCTCTGTATCCATGACGTGCCCACACACGCGCTATTAGACTACAGGTCATAGCTTAGAAGATTTGGTGGTAACAAAAGGGATCAAATCAATCAAGAAACAAAACAAATGTATTAAATTGTTCGATATCGCATATGAATAAATCGATCTATGAAAAGTGTTTTTAAGTAAAAAGAAAAAAAAAAATTAAAATCCTCTACTGCATAATTTTTTTTTCCCTACAATTAGTATCAGAACATGCGGTTCTTGATTTTATTCATACGCGAAAAAGAACGTATTTTTATTTATTATTCTTGATATATATATATATTGATGACACCGCTATTAACTACCCAGTAGTATGATGCCACGTGGAACCGGTTCACGTGGCACCCTCAATAAAATTTATTATTATTAACATTAATACATTATTATCGAATAAGGCAATACATCATCCTTTAGAGACTCGGTGGATCCTATCCCTTAACTACCCTCGGTGGAATTAATCCATCACGTGCTGAACAGAGAAACGTCCAATCCAATGTCATATCAAACAGCCACCAGGTGTCAAAACCAGCTTAGAATGATGAGTGTAAAATACGGCTATAAATAGAGAAAGAAATGGTAGAAGAGAGGGAGATTTTTTAGAGAAAGGATTTTAGACTAAATCGGTGTTTAAAATTATCTGGATACTGACTTGATCGTCGGAGGGTGGTTATCGACCCACGGTCGGTGCTCCTTCTTACTGTTTGTATGGTTACAGGTTCAAATTCAGAAGCAGAAGATAGCATATCCTAGAAGGTTGCTCCTCCACCGAAGGTCTCAACCAGTTAGAGGATCAACAGTAGGAACTAGAAGGAGGGCGTTACCTACTACACCTCTGCGGATAACCATGAATGATCAAAACGACGGTCTAGAGATACCAAACATCGACGCGGATCATCTGCAACACAGGAATATAGAGAATGCAGAGGGTCAGCCTGATCCACAACCCAGAAATCCGTACTACCAGCACTATCCAACTTACCCTCTAGTCTATCCTCCGGTTAATCACTATCCTCCCTACATAGATCCTTACTATGGAATGCCACCCCCGGTGTAGGGAGGATACCCTTATGATAACTACCAGTATCATCAGCCCCAGAGTCTATATCCACCACCTGCTCCGCAACTCTTCCCTCCACCCGATAATCCCCAAGTCCGAAACTTGGAAACACAGGTGCAAGCCCTAACACAAAACCTCGCACGGATCGTGAATATGATGGGAGTCAGGCGCAGAGACGATGCTAATGAAGAGCAATCAAGGGTAAGTGCCGGAATAAGCAGTAGTGGTTGGTCGGAGGGAGAAATTGGACTTATAGACTTTGGTCATCCACTCCAAAGGCAAGGATAGTGGAATGGAGGAATAACCCGCTCGCGCGAAGAAAGAGATGATTATATCCCAGATCTGGAGGACAGAAGGAGGGTAAGGCACCGAGGGATGAATGCTCCGAGATTAGCTCTGGGGGAAAATCAGGAAACACGTCCAAGAGAGGTTCAAGGGTGGAATCAAGCCATACAAACCCCCGATGCGGACCCCCGGTTGAGGTATCTGATGGACCAGGTGGAAGACCTATAAGAACAAGCGTACGGGAGAGACGGAGTAGCTCGGAGGAGAGAGGAACGTGAAAGCCCATTCACAGAAGAAATATCTTCGGCAGAGATTCCTCGTGATATGAAAATACCGAGGAAAGACATATGTGGCTACAATGGGATCGAAGATCCCGATGATCACTTGGATGCATATTTAGACTGGATGAACATGCAAGGAGCATCTGATGCATTGAAGTGTAAGATATTTCCCCTAACGCTAGTGGGAGATGCGAGGACCTGGATTAGTGGGTTACGAAGGGGGAGCATCTCTAGCTTCGCCGAACTACAGAGGGAATTTCGAATAGGGTTCGCTGGTAGTCGACGGCGGAGAAGACCCATTGTCCACCTAGCCTCCGTGAAACAGCAGCCCGACGAAAGCCTCCGAGACTACATAAAGAGATTTCAAGATGCAACCTGCCAAGTACAAAACTTCAGTGACATGGGAGCCCTTATGGCATTCACCGAGGGGTTGAGGGATGGACGCCTCTCTTGGTCTTTGTCAAAGAACGAACCATCCTCTTATAGGGAGTTGATGGAACGTGCGAAAAAGTAAGCGACCACAGAGGAAATTAGTGGCATCAAAGGAAAGAGTCGGGAGAGCCAACCGTCCGCGAACCAAAAGAAGCCTTGGTTCAACAAATTCACGAAGTTGAAAGCGAAAGCTCAAGAGACAGACACCCGAGTGAATGTCAGCCAAACCTTTAGGAAAGTGAGAAGACCGAAGAGCAAGTTTGACAAATACACACCAAGGAGAGTACCAGAGATGTGTGGAGATAGGGCAGAGTCTGGCTGCAGCAGCAAGATCCTCACTGGTGGTCACGGTGGATGGTTTGACCAAGCAAAAGAGTAAGAAACTCGGAAAGCAATTCAAAAGATCCCGCAGGATATTGCTTCAGCAACAACAGAATGAGGAGCCCGAGGACGCTAAAATCATAACCCTCGATCCAAGAGACACTACCTCGAAGCCTTCAGGGAATCCTATCGAGCCTCTCGAGCGAGTCTCCCTATGGGAGGAAGAACCCCATAAAGTTGTGCTGATTGGGATGGCACTCTCCACGGAAGTCCGCTCGGGGTTAGTAAGCCTCCTAAAGCAATATTCTGATGTATTCGCCTGGAGCTACCAGGACATGCCCGGAATCGACCCGAAAATAGCAGTCCACAGACTTAATGTGCGTGATGATTTCAAACCCATTTGTCAGAAGAGGAGGTTCTTCAATGCAGAAAGATGTCGAGCCATAGAAGCCGAAGCTCAGAAATTGTTGACTGCAGGGTTCATCCGACCTTTAGAGTACAATCAGTGGCTTTCTAATGTCGTCCTTGTTAAAAAGAAAGATAACCGGTGGAGGATGTGTGTAGACTTCACTGATCTCAATCGGGAGTGCCCAAAGGATTGTTTTCATCTACCGAGAATCGATCAGTTGGTCGACTCCACAGCTGGACACCAACTCTTGAGTTTCATGGACGCCTATTCAGGCTATAACCAAGTTAGAATGTTGGAGGCCAATGAAGATAAAACGACATTTGTTACGGATAGGGGAATGTATTGTTATCGGATGATCCCCTTCGGATTGAAGAATGCAGGGGCAACATATCAGAGACTCGTGAATCGAATGTTCGCTCCACAACTCGGAAGGAATATGGAAGTTTACGTCGATGATATGCTGATAAAATCCTTAGAGGTAGACAACCACTGAGCTGACTTGGAGGAGACTTTCACCACACTTAGGCGATACAACATGCGTCTTAACCCGGAAAAATGCATATTTGGTGTAACGTCTGGGAAGTTTCTCGGTTTCATGGTGCACCAACGTGGTATTGAAGCTAATCCGGACAAAATCAAGGCAATTCAGGAACTACGAAGTCCATGCACCATAAAAGAGATACAAGGCCTCACTGGGCGTGTGATCGCCCTCTCAAGATTCGTCTCTTGACTAACCGATCGGTGTCTCCCTTTTTTCAGAGCATTAAAAAAAAAATCTCTAACAGGTGGACTTCGGAATGTGAAAAAGCTTTCCAAGAACTGAAGTGCTACCTAACTAGTCCTCCAATGCTATCCAAACCTCAGACGGGGGAAACACTCTTCTTATATTTGGCAGTATCCCCAGAGGGAACGCAACGGGCTGTCTACTATGTGAGTAAAGCGATGACAAGTCCTGAGACTAGATATTCAGAAATTGAGAAACTCGCTTTAGCTCTAATAATAACGGCTCGGAGACTCCGACCGTATTTCCAGGCTCACCCCATAATAGTACTAACAAAGCACCCCCTAAGGTAGGTAATGCAAAAGTTAGAAGCGTCAGGTCAGATGATCAAGTGGTCGGTAGAGCTCAATGAATTCGATATATCGTTTCAACCGAGGAATGTTATCAAAGGACAAGCAATAGCCGATTTCGTTTCAGAGTTTACTGTGAAGGATGTCGCCTCGGTTACGAATGAACACCTCTCCGACTGGAAACTTTTCGTGGATGGGTCATCCAACAGGCATGGGAGTGGAGCTGGAATAGTCATTCAAGCTCCAGATGGGACACTCACACAGCTAGCTTTGAGGTTCGGTTTCTACGCCACCAACAACATTGTGGAATATGAGGCCCTCATACAAGGGCTCAAAGCTACGCTGGAGCTTGGAGTGGAACATTTGCTTGTTTATAGCGATTCCTAGTTAATAGTCAATCAAGTGAATAACGACTACCGAGCGAAGGGCGAGATAATGATGAAGTACTTCCAAATGGTAATGGCCCTCCAAGAGAAGTTCTCCCGATGCCTGTTCGTAATAATATCTCGAGAGAGGAACTCCCAGGTTGATGCACTTGCCAAATTGGCGTCAACCACTGTTACCAAACTCCCCAGAGTAGTTGTGGTCTCCGAACTACCGACCCAAAGTATAGATGAGCAAGGTGTGCATGATACCACCGAGCACCTGATTGCATTTGTGTCTTGGATGGACCCAATCAGACAATACTTGCTCGATGGAAAACTCCCTTCTGAAGTGGCGGTTGCAAGGAGGATTAGGCGCCAAGCACCAAGATATGTCCTCCAGGAGGGGTGTTTGTACAGAAGAGGTTTCTCTCATCCTCTTCTGAGATGTCTCACACCTGCAGAATCAGAGCGAGTGCTTGATGAAGTCCATGCAGGAGTCTGTGGAAGTCATTCTGAAGGAAAGACCTTGGGCCACCGAATACTGCGCCAAGGGTATTATTGGTCGTCCATTTTTAGGGAGGCAACCGAGTATGCAAGAAAATGCGATCGCTGCCAAAGAACAGCAAGCATACCGAGGCTGCCAGCTGAAGACCTCACACCGATGATAGCCCCTTGGCCGTTTGCCCAATGGGGGCTGGACATAATAGGGCCTCTTCCCACTGGATCCTCCCAAAAGAAGTATGCCATTGTGGGGATAGATTATTTCACTAAGTGGATAGAAGTCGAGGCTCTGGCGCGCATCACAGAACGAAAGGCCGCCGAATTTGTTTGAAGGTCAATAATCTACCGATTCGGAGTCCCCGAAGCCGTAATCACCGATCATGGAACTCAGTTCGATAACCGTGCCTTTAGGGCCCTTTGTCAAGAATATAAGATTAATATTCGTTTCGCTTCTCTTTCTCATCCCCATACTAATGGTCAAGTAGAAGCAGCTAATAAAATCATCAAACACCTCCTAAAATGCAAGTTGGAAACAAAGAAGGGTGCATGGGTGGACAAGCTTCCTGAAGTATTGTGGGCACTCAGGACTACCTTACACACAACCACAGGAGAGACTCCGTTTTCACTAGCGTTTGGAACGGAGGCAGTGTTGCCAACAGAAATCACTATCCGAACTCTGAGAGTGGGGGAATACACACCCTCTAACAACGAGGTTGAACTTTGAGCGGCACTCGATGAATTAGAGGAGATGAGAGAGAACGCAAGCATCCGAGCCGCAGCTCTGTGCCAAAGAATCGAAAGGTATTATAATTCGAAAGTCCATGTTCGAAGATTCAAAATGGGAGATTTGGTTCTGAAGAAGGTCCTTCCGAGTACCAAAAACCTTTCAGATGGTACGCTTGGAGACAATTGGGAAGGGCCATACCAAGTTGCTTCCGAAGGTCGGAAGGGAACTTACAGACTCAGTACCCTCGATGGGATTGCCTTGAAGAACCCATGGAACGTCGAGCATCTCAAAAGATATTTTCCATGACTACTCGGTGAGTAGGTGCCAAAATATGTAGTAGATATTTGTGGAAATCACCCACCGAGTGTATTTTGTTCTCCTTGCAAACATTTATCTATCGGAATGTTGGTGGATTATATCCACTGAGCATACATATATCTATTCTAATGTTTGTGGACTATGTCCACCGAATATACATTTACATACTAGAATGTTTGCTTGACTTATCCACCCATTATTGTTGGAATGCTTATTAATCCTGTACACTATACTTGTTTGATTAACAGTGATTTAAGTTTTCAAAGCTGGTACATAAATTGTGAATTTGGTCAACTTTGACCACATAATATTGAAGACCTGGTTAAAGAATGACTGATCAGAGAAGATCAAATGTCCCAACGGGATGAATACCGAGGGTGACGACCCGAGGTTGGACCACGGTCCAGAAATCGAAAGATTGCATAATGAAGTACGAAAAGTACACGAATATGAATACGAAGATCAGTGTTTGAAAATTCATACAAAATAGACCACAAAGGGTCCAACTACATCGAAAATGAAAAGACCACAGAGGGTCCAACAACATCTCAAGAGCAAAAATAAAAAGACCACCGAGGGTCTAACAAGCAAAAGAAAGATAGATCCCTCACTCAGAGGCACTCTCAACGTCTGGATCTGTAAGCATAACATCCTTCAAGTCAAGAGAGTCCTCCTCAACGATGGGCTCTCCAACCTCCTCGGTGGCACCTCCCTTCGCCCATTCCTCGGCACGAATTTCTTCTAACTTCTCAAAGTCGAAGTTCGGATCCACTCTCGAAATGAGGTACTTGGTATCGGTGGCTCCTCTTTCAAACTCTTCATCAATGGCCTTGGTGTATTCGGAGGACCTGACCCAACGGTCTATGGCTCGGTCAAGGAGTTCCCTTCGGAGGCGCTTGACCAAAGCCCTAGACTTCCTTAGCCTCTTTCGATACTCGGTGGCTTTGATTCCCTCTGCGGTAAGAGCCTCCGAGTGAGCCAACCAAGCCTTCAAGCTTGAAATTTCATTTTTAGCCTCTCCAAGCTCTCTCTCCAACAAGCTACATGTATCCTTCTTGATTATCAGCTCCGACTCCATCTTCTGTAAACTTTCGTTCAATTGGAGAAGCCTCATCTCTTGGTTGCGCCAATTACCGATCGCTTGAAATCAAGGAAACATGCAACACACATATAAAATTGAGAGAGTATGCTATTACAAAAAATTGAAGGCTAAACTCACCGTCCACAATTGACCGGAGGCAATGCGCACTCTGTCATCATTTGAAATCTTGCCAGCACCTCCACTATCACCGGACCTCATAAAGTTCCTGGCATAGGAACACATGAAGTCCACCGAATCATCTGGGGAAAAGGGACCACAGAATCCAACCTGACCAATAGGGGTCCTCCCTTGACTGTACATCGGTGGAGGTCCTCGGAAACTGTCACCCCCTACGCGTCCCTCCGAAGGTGATTGGTCGCCACCCAGTCCGCCGCCGGCCTCCGAGCTCACCTCCTTGAACCTTGGAGGCCTCACTTTCAGAGGCCTAACATCCTCTGCTACACCCTCCTCGGGGCGGTCGGTGGCTAATGTCTCCATCGAAGCCCTTGTTCGTTTTGAGGGCATTGTCTTCAAAAAATCATCAGGGATCTTAGCCCCCATAGATGACTTCGGCAGAACTCGACTCTTTTTAGCGTCCATTGCGATTTTCCCCATGTCAGCTCTTGAAGACACCATCCCCCTAGGCTTGCCAACTAGCTTCTTTGGTAAGAATGAAATACAAAAAGTATAATTTATAGCAACGAGATGTATAATGGGGGATACAACCACCGAGATTAGGGTAGGAGTTACCTTTCTTCCCCTTACTCCTGGCGGCGTTCGACAACCTCAGAGCGGTGGGCATGGGAATAAATCTGAAAGAACTCAACAGTCGATCCCCCAAGAGCTGATTAACGTGCCGCTCACGACTATGAGTTTTCCACGCTGCTGCAACATGTCGACGTTCGTCCGGAGTTAGCTGATTCTCATGAACACGTTCCCAAACCGCTGAAAGAAGCAACAGAAACATAAACGTAACGGCAAGAATAGCCCAACAAATGTGAAAGAAAAACAAGTAACAAATACATAAGACTTACTGACCTGGGAAACCAAACACCGATCTAACCCTCATAGGCCTTCCTCTGAGGGACAACTCCCTGCCCCAGTCAGTGGCGATGAACCAAGTTTTTTTCCATTCTTTGTTGGAAGTGGGAAGCCCAGTGATGAGACCCTCACCCGCCTGCTTCATCCAGCTGGCCAAGTACCACTAACCATCACCCCCACGAGTATGGGGAGCTAGCTTGTAGCAATGCTGGATTTTAGCGAAAGAAGGATCGGTCTCAATCCCCAGAACTTTCCACAAGGATCACATACCGATCAGGACTCGCCAACCATTGGGACTGATTTGGGCAGGGGCCAACCCTATTTCCCTTAGGAAGCGTCGGAGATAAGGTTGGAGGGGAAGCCTAACCCCCAACTCCATAAAGAAGGGATGGAAGGCCGCCGATCCAGGTTCGGGATCGGTGGCCCTTTCCCCTTCATTTGGAATTCTTAGACCTACCTCTGGGGGAATTGAAAATGCTTCTCTATACAATACTAATTTTGAGTAATTTATTAAATTTATAGGCACATGGTTGATTGCAAACCGATCAAACTGGAGTTGCCCCTTATAATAATCTTTGGAGTTGTACCCCCGAGTGATACCCGGGGGAAGAGAAGACTCCGAACGAAGGGAGCACAAGCTCATGACTCCACAGCCCCAGAACCCCTAGGGATAGGTGACTCCGAGGAACCACTCTCGGAGGATTCTAGCCTAGAATCGGAAGACATTAAAGATGCAAGATGAAACAAAGAACTCACCTAAGAGATTTGGACAACCGAGACGAGTGTCCACCGAATAGAGCACCAAAATGGAGAAGAGGAAAAGTGAGGAAGATCTAAAACTTGCTTAAATATTTATAGAGAAAGAAGAGAACATCTCAACCGTGCATTCGATCAAGATCTAACGAACTGTAGAGCCTCGACATACGAAAAGTCATCATTAATGGCGGCTTCTTGTCAATCAATCACTCCTCCTCGGGCAACGAACCAACGCGACCCTTCAAGTCACTCGGTCAAATGGCATTAATTGCCTAGATTACAAAATTCATCATACACTAAAAATATCACATCCCTCGATCGAAGAGGCACGTCCACCGAGTATCACATCCACCAAGTGGACTCTTGGTCCAAGACGCATATCCTCCGAGGAGCGCGACCACCAAGTGCTCTTGGTCCTGGGCACATCCACCGAGGATCTCATCCACTAAGTGGACTCTTAGTCCAAGGCGCGCGTCCCCCGAGGATCACATCTACCAAGTGCTCTTGGTCTTAGACGCACGTCTTCCGAGGATCACATCCACCAAGTGATGCTCTTGGTCCAAGGCGCGCGTCCTCCGAGTAGCGCGACCACCAAGTGCTCTTGGTCCAGGGCAAGTCCACCGAGGATCTCATCCACCAAGTGGACTCTTAGTCTAAGGCGCATCCACCTAGGCTCCCATCCCCCAAGACGCATATCGTCCGAGGCGCGCATCTACCAAGTAATGGGTTCGCCTCCCAAGTCTCGTCCAGTGAAGGGATTCGTCCCTCTTGGGATACATCCACCTAGATAACGGAAAATCTCGTTTCAGAGTTAATAAAATTTCATTTCTCGCAGAACACGTCCCCCGAGGCATGAAATTTGGGGGAAGTGATGACACCGCTATTAACTGGCACCCCTCAATAAAATTTATTATTATTAACATTAATACATTATTATCGAATAAGGGAATACATCCTCCTTTAGAGACTCGGTGGATCTATCCCTTGACTACCCTCGGTGGAATCAATCCATCACGTGCTGAACAGAGAAACGTCCAATCCATTGTCATATCAAACAGCCACCAGGTGTCAAAACCAGCTTAGAATGATGAGTGCAAAATACGGCTATAAATAGAGAAAGAAATGGTAGAAGAGAGGGAGATTTTTGAGAGAAATGATTTTAGACTAGATCGGTGTTTAAAGTTATCTGGATACTGACTTGATCGTCGGAGGATGGTTACCGACCCACGGTCGGTGCTCCTTCTTACTGTTTGTATGGTTGCAGGTTCAAATTCAGAAGCAGAAATATCCCAGAAGGTTGCTCCTCCACCGAAGGTCTCAACCAGTCAGAGGATCAATATATATATATATATATATATATATATGTGTGTCTGATTATTTTATTTTGTTATCACATGTGTAGGCATGATTGAAAAGTTGTATATGTTATATATTTAATTATTAATATATAAACATGGATGGTTGTAATTTTTTATAGTGAATTGGGTTTTGATTTAATATTTTTGCCATGGCCGAACATGTTAAAAGGCTACTGTTTTGTAATGTTTTTTTATTGTAATTTTTATTTTGTATCAATCTGTATGGCACAAAGGAGTTTGTGTATACGATGTATAAGAAAGGAAAAAAAAAAAAAGCAAGGGGCGACAGCTCTTATGCACAGCAGCAGCGACTGCCGCGACGTCTTGGGGGCTATTGGGACGATTTTTCTGCGTGCGATTTTGCTACGTGTTTTATGGAAATATTTGTAAATATTAATTTAGAAAAATGACAGAAAATTGAAGCAAAAAATCACACAAAAAACTGCTCAAAAGCGCGCCTTGTGCAGTTGCGCACGAAGGCGGCGCACCTTATGTGCGCGCAGCTATCGTTACTGGCAGCTGTGTCATCGCGTGCATTATAGTTGTTTTGGGCCTGGTTTGGGCCTCAGACATATGTTAAGGTAACATGTGAGCTTGATCGGTCATTTATTGTTATATATTTACGACCCTTGGATCATTTCTTTTGATTGTATTTTTTAGTATTTTTGGTACGTTTGATGTATTTTGTGAGTATGTGCAGCTATTAGGTGAGCCTCATGAATTAATGCGAATACACGATGAGTGGAGGCAAAATCGGGCAATTCGGGATATGTATTCTTGGTATGAGGCACAGAAGCTTATCGAGGAACCCTTGGTGGATTAAATTGAAGATGTGGGCGTACACGTGAATAGTACCATACACGTGAATAGTACAGCACATGTGAACAGTACCGTACACGAGAATATATTACTTCGACACATCCTGCACTTGAGATTTATTCTCATGTGTTTGAGCGTGTCAAGGTTTTGGTGCCGCTGCTGGAGAAGTAGTTTACGGTTGCTAGTACTACACTAACGATTGTTATTTTTAATTGTTTCGTTTCTCTCTTACTTTTGTGTTGTTTTATTTTGTTTTCAGGTACTCGTACCTAACTGTATACGAGGTTGTCATTCTTAAGAAGGAGAGTTGTTGCCACTAAACGATAGAATCGACCGCGTCAGGAGAATCACAGATAAATCAATGGATTCTAATTGTTCCACTTCAGAAGCTGAGATTATGGAAGAAACAATAGATGAGTTCGATAGGATACAGATGCAGAATCAACACGAAGTGCCTGCTATGCCTCCAGTGATGCGAGATTATGCACTACCAATCATCGAGACTTCTCCATCGTGCATCTTATTGGATGATTTGTCCAGGAACTATGAGTTAAAGAATATCTACTTCAACATGCTGCCATTTTTCCACGGAGCAGCTAGTGAAAATCCCTTGACATTCATGTGGGAGTTCTATAGCATAATCACGACTTTCCCTCTACAGAGGTTGTCTGAAGAGCAGCTCAGGATGCGATGCTTCCCATACACAATGAAGGATGAGGCCAAGCAGTGGCTAATGAATCTGCCATCAGGGTCTCTTCGCACGTGGTCTGCCAGCATAATCCGTACCTTTTCAGACTTGGAGCTGATCAGATTGTGCAACGCTGTGCTCCAAATTCTGAGCAACAAAGTGTGCTGCAATTCTGTCATGATAGGCACTGTGGAGGGCATTTTGGGGCTAAGAAGACGGCTCTGAAAATACTGCAGTCTGGGTTCTATTGGCCCACGTTGTTCAATGATGCCTACAACTATTGTTCAACATGTTATAGGTGTCAACGCCTGGGCGGAATTGGAAATAAAGATGAGATGCCACTTACCAGCAACTTGGTAGTGGAATTGTTTGATGTGTGGGGGATAGATTTCATGGGACCGTTCCCCACCTCATTTGGGTACAACTACATCCTGGTAGCTGTTGACTATGTCTCCAAGTGGGTGGAGGCATTGGCGACACAGATAAATGATAGCGCCACGGTTGTCAGTTTTCTGAGGAAGATGATCTTTGCACGGTTCGGCACTCCTAGAGCTATTATTAGTGATGGGGGAAGTCACTTTTGCAACCGATCCTTTGCGGCATTACTAAAAAAATACATCTCTCATAAGGTGGCACCTCCCTATCATCCGCAGACATCAGGGCAAGTTGAGATGAGTAACTGTCAAATCAAGCAGATTCTTGAGAAAATGGTGAATTCAACACCGATTAGAATGAGTCCTTACAGGCTTGTCTTCGGTAAAGCGTGTCACCTGCCAGTTGAGTTGGAGCACTGAGCGTATTGGGCCATTAAGAAGTTCAATTTTGATACGGATAAAGCCGGTGAGGAGCGGAAACTACAACTCACCGAGTTAGAAAAATTGAGGCTGCATGCGTACGAGAACGCAAAGTTATACAAGGAAAGAACGAAAGCTTACCACGACCGAAGGATTCACCACATGGAACATTTTATTTTCCAAGTGAAATCCCCTAGTATATGAAAGAGTGAAAAAGTGCTCTCGTTGTTGTGGAATAAGAAGCCTTCGTATCTTAATGGCCGCCCATTTCAAGTACTTGAAGAGTTATCGCGTGTTTTGTTCACACATGACCGCACCTCTCCAAAACTTTTGGATTCCAAAATCCAAAAACAATTCTAGATGGACCCGGTAATTGGTCCAGTAGAATATATTAAATGACTCATGCAAGTTCGTGTACATTGGGGATCTTGATGGGCTATCTAAATTTAAGCTTCAATAGATACAACCTAATCACAATTAACAAATGATTCACTTAGGTCCAATCTATTAATTTTAGTTCATTCCACTAAAGAATTAAAATTGAACTCTTAAATAAAGATAGAATAAGATAGTGTTCCTCATTCGTACCCTATACAATCTTATTGGAGATATTGTATCCTCGTGAAAAAAACTAGTAATCGCCAAGAGCTCATAGACCGCCTATAGCTCTCCTAGTTATCATTTTTAATCATATGACCATATTTTGAACTTGGATATTTTGACTTGTCCAGAAGCCATGCTTCAATCGACACTATTAAAAACTTAACGTTAAGATTTAATATCCAATACTACAAAATATCCATATGATGGTATTCTACTCACATTTAATAAATGGAGTCACGATGTCCATATCTATAAATGAACTCCTTTACGATTAACAAATGAATACCACCAAACCATCGAGGATAGACTATGTTATATAATCGTACTTATTGACAGCTCAAATGATAACACTTGCAACCATAAGTCCATCATTTATCTCAGGATTGAGATAGACTCTCTGATTGCCTCAAATGAAAAACTTTTATCTACTGACGGTTCTAGATAAAGTATTTCACTATGATCCTATTTAATGCACCCAGTGCACTAGATCCTTTTACCCAAAGACACTACACTTTAATGATTTTATACTCATCATAACACAGTTGATCTCATTCAAATGCTAGCAAAAGAATCTATAACTTTAACAAGATAAAGGCGCCCAACTTCTATCTTAAGTTGTGAATATTATTCAAGACTAACTAAAGAATTGTATTTACCTTATACATATCAAGATGTATGAACAATTCTTTATTTCTCATAGTCTTTTGACCTTATGATTATTTACATTTAACAATTATAATATTTAAACTATACAAGCTATAAGATTTGTTAAAACAAATGCACTTTATTAATATGAAAAGATTGTTAAATTACATCATTACACACTTGCTATTGATCATAATCCTAACAGCGGTTTGATTTGTGGCTGGAAACGTTTAAACACAATATCAGAATCCACTCATTCTTAACTGAAGTAGATGAGTCGTTCACTTAAGGGTTGATTCCGGACTTGAACAATTATAAGCGCTCTCCTTCTTTCGTAAGGAATATATGATTTAATTGTCATTAGATAATCAACAATTCTTAAATGAAAAGATATAATTATAGGGGTATAACGGACTTTATGTACCATCTCTAATTATAAACTACTTGTGGATGATCATAGCATATGTAAATAGCCATATCGATGGACACTGAGATTTCAGACTGTGTAAAATATTTGCAATTTCGAGAGTTCAGCCTCGAATTTTTAGTGGAATAACTTCGAGGTTAATAATCGTGAAACATTAATTAAAGAGTTTTAATTAATATTTCTAAGTATTATTGGAGTTCAAAACTGTAGGTTCTTTAGGTCTCCTTGCTAGCCCTTATGATTGTTGGTAACGAGGTTCACGGTAGTCATGGCTAAGGTTCCGGAACTGGCAGTTCCGGTTTTGGAACCGTCGATTCTGGTTCAATATGTCCCGGTTCCGGTTCCGGTTGGAACCGGGGAGGAACCGCCAGTTCCGCTTCCTCCCCTGTTATTTGGAACCGGTGGTTCCGGAGAAATAAAAAAAAATTACAAAAATTAATTAATTAAAATTAAATAAAATTAAAATTTATAAATTAATTAATAAAAAAATTTAAATATATAAATAAAAGGGTTCATTTGTTTAACTTCAACAAGAAATTTATTACGATAATAATAATATCATAAATGATAAAACTATAAAATTGAAAAAAAATAAAATAAATAAATAAGAAATTAGGGCTTGCACTTAATTTTACCTCAATTAAGCTGCCTACGTATCCTTTAGAAGGAATCAAAGCCCACATAGTTCTTTTACCTGTTATGTTCCGGAGGTGATCAATCGTCGCTTGTTCCTTCGGTAGCCGTTGTATCGTCATTGGTGTCGAAAAAGTCATTGTCGTCGGATACGAGATCCAATTCTTGCTGCCGGTATGAGGCCTTGGTCCAGTCGTCAACATAGACCTGAATCTGTATTGAGTCATGACTGAGCAATGCCCGTCTCTCGTCGAGAACATTGCCACCTGCACTAAATTCCTATTCGACTGCCACGGTCGAGACAGGAGTTCCAAAAATTTGCTTGGCAATGAGGGCCAAAATTGTAAAGTTAGTTTCGTGTTCTCTCCACCAATGTAGGATGTTAAAGTCTTCGCTGTCCAAAAACTCAAAAGAGGTGTTTACGTAAAGATCAACCTCTGAAACATAGGTTGATGAAGACGAAGAACTCCCCTGTGCCCTTGATTTTTTGTACAACATACTTGACCCTAACTTCCTTAATGAGGGAAAGCGAGTACGAGAATGACTACTTCCGCTTGCAGTCGGTTGCTGAACATTAATGTTCAGCGAGGGACCGTATACAGAACGGTATTCGTCATACAATGAATAAAATAATTGTCTAACATTATTATATAAAGTACTAATATCTACGTTGTGTAACCCTAGAGATTGATAATAAAGTGTTAAATATTCATATAAACTATCAAATTTACACCAAGGGTCAAAAACTGAAGCAACAGTATAAATCGAAGGAATGTCCCTATAATAATTTAACCATCTATCTCTCATTGCAGCAACACATGCAGATAGTTCTATTACTTGTGCACATTCATTAAGTGCATCTACAATATTAATGGCTTCACATAAAAATAAATGTGAAGTTGGATAATATATACCGGATAAAGCGGTGGTTGCATCATAAAAAAACTTTTAAAAGCATACAAATTTTAGTACAAACATCCCAATGATGAGCATACAAATTAACACTACTAACATTATGCTGCATAAATCTAACTAATAATTCTCTATAATCATAGCTTTCACAAAACAATTTATATGTGGAGTTCCAACGAGTTTGAATATCACGGGAAAACCTAATTGGATGTTTCCCATTAGATTTACAATACGTAACCCATTGTTTCATAGTGCTAGGATGTTTCCACAAAAAGTATAGGGCATCCCTAATTGGTGTAATCCATTCTTGAAGTGTTTGCAAACCATGTTGTACACATATATTTAAAACATGGCAAACACATCTTTGATGAAAAAATCTGCCGCCAGAGTAGGGTTGACACAATTGAATTAATTGTGGAACGGTGGCAGTATTATTTGCAACGTTATCAAAACCAATTGCAAAAATTTTAATTTCAATACAATATTCTTTAAAAATAATTTTCATTAATTTGTAAATATTATCGGCAGTATAGGTGTCATCAAAAACTCTAAATGCAAGAATTCGTTTTTGCAATTCCCATGATTGGTCAACATAATGGCAAGTAAGTCCTAAGTATGAATGTTTTTGCCAATGATCGCTCCAGATATCGGCATAAATAGACACACGACCATATAATTTTGAAAATATCTAACTAATGCTTTTTTTTTCTTTTTTATAAATGTCACACATGGTACGTTTTAATGTAGTCCTAGGTACTCTATATGCAGCGGGATTTAAAGCATTATGACAATATTTTAAAAAACCAGTTTTTTCGCCAAAACTAAAAGGAAGATGTTCAGTCGCTACCATTCTTGCTAGTTGTTTCTTATTATTTATATCACTATATTTAAATAAAGGATGGTTAGGAGATGTGTACCTGAAAATTTGGTATTGTCCTCGGCTACGCTCATGCTCAGCTTCGACTGGATGCTTGGTGTTGATGTGCTTCCAGTACGTCCCGTACCCTCCGAAATTGTTCCACTTAAAATCTTTGTTGCAATAGTTGCAAGTGACCACAACTTCTCCCGATTCCTTCTCCACCCTCCTCATATGAACTTTAAAAAGTTCAGGTTTTTACTTCATCAAATCTAGCTGTGGACCTTGTACGGTTTCACTTGGGGGGGAGGGGGGGTTTTCACAAGAGGGACCCAGGGGCCCCAGACCCAGAGAGATGGGGATGAGAATATTGAGGAGTAAAATTAGGAGGAGTATCATTACCAAATATTACCTCCTCAAATTGTCTATGTTGTAGGTATTCATCAAAATTTGCTTCGTTGAAATTTAATTTTGGGCTAGCGGCACGACGACTTTGCACTTCTCCAGCATTTAAATCTGGTAGCTGCTCAATGTCTCTGCCGGAAACGGACCTTCTGGAAACGGATCGTCGGCCTCCAGAAATAGATGGTCTTGATTGTGATGCCATTATAAATTTATAATGGTAAAAAATACAATTTAAATAAATAACGAAAAAAAATTACAGTATTGAAAAATAAGAACAAGATTAAGAAAATAACTTAATGAAACTTTGAGAGAATTAGATAAAAATTGAGAGAATGAGAGAATGAGAGAAATATTAAGAGAATGAGATAATGAGATTGAGAGAAAATGGTGTGAATTGAATTGAAGATGAGTGGGGTTTATATAGTTTTTTGAATTGGGGAGAAAAATAATATTTTTTAAAATTTAGGGGGCCAAACTGTAATTTTTTAAGGATGTAAATTGTAATTTTACAGCCAAGGAGCCATTGAACAACGGCTCCTTGGGTTGGGTCAGGCTGCTGCCAGCCTGACATACTGTGAGTGGCCATATTTAAATTTTTTTTTATTTTTTTTTAAAATTTATATTTTCACAAATTAAAAAAAAAAATTTAAAAACCGTTAGGAACCGGAACCGGGCGATTCCTTGAACCGTCGATTCCGAACCGACGGTTCCGATTCCTTTTTTCAAGCTAGCCAGAACCGGGACCTTGGGTCCCGTTTCCGAAACCGATTTGGTTCCGGTTAAAAACCGCCGGTTCGGTTTCAACCGCCGGGTTCAAACCGAACCGGGGCCATGACAGTAAATTAATTGGATAGTCCAATTAATAGTATTACGAAAGTGACACGATTTATTAAAGATAATTAATTAAATAATATGATTGTTTAATTAATAATTTTAATAATTAAATAAAATTAATAATTTAGAATTATTAAATGAGAGGTTATGATATCGAACCTTGACAAAGGAAAAATTAAATAATTAGATTATTTAAAAGTCCATTGAGATCAAGAGTTCAAATACTTCTAGGTGACTCAATAAAAGACTATATAAGTGTTATATTCTCATAACACACAAGTGATCATAATATACAAGCAAGAAAAAAAAAATTACAAACCCTAGGCACATTAGGGTTCGGCCAAACCAAAAAGGAAAGAAAAAATTAAAAAAATTTCTTCTCCCTAGCTTGTGCGGCCGACCATAGGAAGACAATGAGTTGTCTTCTCCTTTGCTTTTGATCATCCTCAATCTCTGTATCTGCAACGTACCCATATACTCGTTGTCAGACCGCGAGTCATAACTTGAAAGATTTGGTGGTAACAATATGGATCAAATCAATTAAGAAACAAAATAAAGGTATTAAATCGTTCGATATCTTATATGAATAAATCGATCTATGAAAAGTGTTTTTATTTAAAAAGAAAAAAAAAATTAAAACTTCCTTTGCATACGTTTTTCTTTTTCCCTACAACTTCCCAACTTAGGCTTCCTACCATTTCCATTGTTAAATTTGCTATTATCTTCATTACCATCAATTCTAACTTCCTACCCACTACTACTCTCCACTCTATTCCTACTATCCTTCCCACTACTACTCTCCACTTTATTCTCACTATTCATTCTACCATTAGCACTACCATATCTGAAGTTACCTTCCATTATACCCGCATATCCACCAGCATTATTCTTCCTATAACTCCTTCTCCCACCTCTATTTCTGCCATAGGACACCACCAGCCAAGGACTATAAGGACCATCTTTACTTTCAGTTGGGCCCTCTACATTCATGTTTACCTTCTCTTGGCAAACTTCCAAGCCTTCTCTATAGGCTTCTTTAATTTGACCATACCGGCCGCACTTGAAGCAGACTGCTCCTAGGCTTTTATACTCCAACCTAATATTCCTACCTTCCACATTCAGAGACCCCATGAGAGGGTTGGACAAGTCAATTTCTACACAAATCCCGACAAATCGTCATCTAACTTGGCTCTCTGTAATTGGATCTACCATCCCTCCAATTCTCCAGAGAAGGCCAGTCTTCATCCATTCAACGAGATCCTAGACAATCTCACCCATATAGGCATGTGCTGGATTCCCTCCTCACTCTGGAAAAAAAATTGGCTGCCATTATGGACCACCAAGTATTGATTCGCAATAATCCAAGGTCCACCTATTAGAACCAGCTGTAGGTCTTCTCTTATCTGAAATCGAGCAATAAAATAGTCGTACTCCATCTATTGACCAATCAGATGCCACTTTTGTTTCAGCTTGGGGAGCATGAAGTTTAAAGTGTGAGGGCGACCTATGATCTTGAGGATCACATCATTAGCCCAAGGTTTGTAGAGTTGGTTCTTCAAATCATTCGACAGTTTCATTTCTGGCCCATTAGAGCCCTCAACGATGACAATATTTTCATTCCTAACCTTTAGTTTCTCTTTATGGTTTCCAAATCCATACCAGGAACTTGGATTCGCCATACTTAGAAGCTTCAATTTGAAGCTCCTTCTTGCTTGCTTATGGGTACTCTCAGCTTTCTCCATTATCACCTTGAGCTCATTTTTAGCTGGCTGTATTGTCCAGAGGCTTCCTTTCCACCTCATCCGTAGCCATGGGTTAAGCTTTAGCAACAAACACAAACATGTCTTCCATCGCACCTCAAGGATCTGCAGAAAACATTGGCAATAAACTGTGGCATGTGTAAATTACTAAAGCACTATCCCTTACTCTTGCATGCACTAGGCGTGTTCAAAAGGAACCATCCAGATATCAGACAAACTATTTCATTATAGACCACGAAAACGGTAGGGTGATGATCGAGGCACTACAACCTGCAAAACCATAGTACAAGTGACCCCTAGAACGCTTGGGACACTGGGGTGGTGTCGTCCAAACATGCTCCGACGGTTAAGTCAGTAGACTATAATATAAAAGCGTACAAAATGTAGAGAAGGAAATAGAGACACTTCCTGTACATTAAGGTATGGTCGTTGTTGATTGTGGTAGTAAGAGAACGTAGACTAGAGTTACGATTGTGCAATGATCGTGATGATCGGAGTTGGCCGGAAGTCACCTAGAAAGTTGATTATCGAGAATCATGCAATTGTCAGATATTGTGTTTTAGATGGTCAAAAGTGTGAACCCTCACTTAAAGTGAGGGTTTGCCTTTTATAGAGCCTGATCCACCCGTTGCAAGGTGGATCACTCTACCTTGATTTTCGGCCCAAATCAAGGAAGATTTAACTATCTCCTTGACTTGGTCCATCAGGCTTCTAATGAGAAGTTTGATGGATGTGGACTCGGGTCGACCAAGATGTAGACCTAAGTTTAGGTATGGCCAACCTTGGATCAAAGTGTAAACCTTAATTTGGGCCTCCACTAGACTCTAGGCCTTCAAATGTGCTTTTAAGGACTGGGCTTTTGGACTTGGATCATGTGTAGATCCAAGTTGTGAGTTTTAACAAGCCTTGGGCCTTAAAGGAGGCTGGTTCATGTAATTGGACTTTGAACCTTATAATGTTTAATTTGAATTTAAATATTTTTTAGCCTAGTAATTGGACTTGACTGCTTTTTGCCACTGCACTCATTACAATTCTACTCTCCTTAATGTGTTTTAACTGTCCTTTTATTTTCAATTTAGAAAAAAATTCACTTATTATATACCAAAAATATATTATAATTTTAAATTTCAATTAAAGCTCTTAACAGTTTTTAAAAAGTGACCAAACCTCATGATGGTTTTTAGGAATTTTTTAATATTTTAAAAGAAAATAATTTTTATTGGGCAAATTGTAATAGAATACCCTGACGTTTGGTCATATAGCAATGAAATCACACTTTTTCTTAAACTACAACCAAGTAACTCACATGATCTATTCTTCGAAGAACCCAGAGAGGGTTCTTCGATCTCTGGGTTCAGATCGAAGAACCCAACTGGGTTCTTTGAAGAACCCAGAAAACTGGGTTCTTCGAAGAACCCAGAAAACTGGGTTCTTCGATCGAACCCATCTGGGTTCGATCGAAGAACCCAGATGGGTTCGATCGAAGAACCCAGATGGGTTCGATCGAAGAACCCAGAAGGGTTCTTCGATCTGAACCCAGAGATCGAAGAACCCTCTCTGGGTTCTTCGAAGAACCCAGATTGGGTTCTTCGAAGATCCAAAAAATTTTTTTTTTTTTTTTTTTTCAGATTGAATCTCAACCCTTCATTAATCTTGATGGACGGTTGAGATTCGATCTGGAAAATGGATTTAAATTAATTAATTTTTTATTTTTTATTAATTTTTAAATAATTTTATTATTTTATTTTAATTTTTTGATTTATTATTTAATAAAATAAAATTAAAAATTAAAAAAGATGAAAATACCCCTGATACTGTTCACTTTGACTAAAGTCAAGGGGGTGTCATTGTTAATAAATGATAAAGTTGATTTTATCTGTAGTTGGCCAAACCTCAGGGGGTGTGAGTGCAATTAGCTCATTAAAATATTTTAAAAAAAGTAGAGACCATATGAGTTAAAAAGATAAAAATAGAGAAAAAAAGTAATATTTTTAAATATATTAGAAACTAAATAATAATTATCTAAAGTATTTAATTATAGTTTAAAATAAAATATGATTTTATTATAATATAATTAAATATCAAGATATTCTATTATAATTTATCTATTTTTATTTATATAAATTATAAGATTCGTATAACATATAACACTTCAAAAAGTTTTTGATATATTTTATGAAAAGTCAAATAAAGAATTATTGATTTTTTTTATTTTTTATTTTATTTGGGGAGGGGAAATTGTTGATATTCTTACAAGTCCTTTATTGTAAAGTTTAAATTTTCTAATGAAGCTTATGAACAAATTGAATATCGTTGAATTTAGATGTAGTACAACCATTTAAAATTTAAATGGTTAGTGCACCTTCCACTCTAATGGTAAGAATTTAAGTATTACCATACGTATTTATTAAAATGTGTGGGTAGTTATCTCGTTATATAATTATACCCTTAAAACAAAAAAAAACAAAAAAAAAAGAATTTAGATGTATGCATTTAACCAAATATCATGAAATTTCCCCCTACATAAATTGCACATTGACGTTGATACAAATCAAATTGAAGAACAATATAATTCGAACAAAGCAGTAATTCTTGATTGCGTCCATATATAATCACATCATTTTTGCTTTCGAATCAAGGAAGAACCGAAGAACTTGTTTCCAAAAAGCACTTTTTTGTTTCCTCACCTTTGTTCATCTCTGGTTTTGCTTCGCTCTGCATACAATCCTGCTTTTTTATAATCCCAATTGAAAGTAAGAGCAAAAGATTCAGCAATTTTGGATGAACAGTGATTTTCTGATAAGGTTGAAGAACAACAATCATCAACCAGTGGAAAAAAAAAAATCGAATGCAACCTCCAATTTCTGATCTCTGCTCCTTTTAATTCTAAATAGTACATTGTCATCCGATTCATCTCCTGTGTCTCCGAGAAGCTTTTCAGATTTTCAGACTTGCTTGTCCAAATATCATCTACTGAAGATGCATCCTCTTAAGTGAGCAGATTGGAATAATTTGTGCAGCAATATTCGAAGCTCGACAAATACCATCACCCCTAATGCAATTGTCCCTTTTTCTTCCTCTTAGCTTTGCTATAAAGTAGCCCTATTCATAAGATGGAAACGCATCTAGAATACTGTTTTAATAATTCTTTCTACAAGAATTTGCTCTATTTTGTCTTCTAAAGTATTTGAAATGTTCAAAGAAAATACGTACGGAAAACCAGACCGAAAATGTAGTATCTCCCTGGTGTAGATAAAGTATATATTATATAGTATAATGCTTGGATCATAGAGATTAATTTCTAGTCGCATGGTATTAACATTTTCAGATAGATACTACAAGAGATAAAATTGATATAAGATGTTGTTAAATTATGGGAATTGTTGTTGTTGGCATGATTTACTCCCAAATAAATTATTAAAATAGAAGTATACATAAGTAAGAAATCAACGGCATGAAGTATATTGTCCGGCACATCAGGGAAACAGCTCGTCAAAAACCATTCTCTGAGTCAACCTCGGAGGACGTAGAATGGCTTATTCAATGATCTAAGAAGACACCTATAAGAGATCGGACTGCTAACTATAAGAAAACGTAATGTTAATTACATGTAAAGTAACACTTGGCAATGGCAACACATAAGAGAGAAATGACAATACATCTAATTCAAATTATCCAAGGTATAAAGAGACCGAGATAGGTATTCAAGAGGTAAGATTTTCATTAAGAAACATTCACCATAGTAATTTAGGAGTTTGCTCCATCTAATTAATCACTGACTTAAGTATCGAAAAATGGTAGCCAACACTTCTACTGCATCTCTAATGAGTTCTTCATTTTTGCAGCAAATGTTCAAAAATAATTTGTTGATCCTCAGATAATTATATCATCAAATCCTTAATCTTGAGAGGGATTCTTATATCCCTAAGGTTTACAAATTCAGGCATCAAAAGTTGTAAAGCCCCATGGATCTTCAGAGCTAAGGTAGTCAAGCAACTTTAAGTTAAGAGTGATTCCACTTTATTTTGTTGTCACTTTCGAGCACTGATGCAGCTCATATAGACTTGTAATTACCATCCCTTTAACTACAGTGCAGCAGCAGCCGCCGAGGCCAGTTATGAATATATAGCCAAAAACATATATAATAAACCCAACAAAATCATAAATTTGGCAAAGAGTCAATAGAGATGTTTGTCACGTAATTTTGTCCAAGACTAACTGTTACGGGTCACCGAATCTCTCAAGGCATATTCAAATTTGAATATCTAATCCAGAAAACAGATCATGAATAGAATAATGGTTGCTGGTGACATTTCCACAGAAAAACCAAGAAAAACCAAAACCGCTACTCGATATTTTATACCCAGTAAGGCATTGACTCGGTGCATAGCAAAGCAAAAGCAGGTCGCTGAGAATATCCCAACACTTTTTTATTACTATGAGTTGCTTGTAGTGCTAAAATGTGTTAAAGAAATCCAAGTAGCTATCTAGTTTTTTTTAATTCATTTTGTGTTTTCAGATACACTGAACGTAATATATTTCTTTTAAAGTAAACTTTGCATTATGCAACTTTCTTTTCAATATGTTAATATGTAACTTCCAAATATTATAAAAATTGCAACTACAATAATGTTACAATCAATTTTTCTGATTTTCTTGAAACATGCCCATATTGCTTTTTAATTTTAATTTTATCTAATAGTTAAGGATAATCTTGTAGATATGCTGATGAAATCTCTTCCAAATGTTAAGTTCAAACACTGTTTGAACTTGATTGGTATTTCAAACTGATGTAATATTTTGCCAAGGTAGAGTGATACTGCTATTGATCAAAATTCAATCCAATGTAGAAATTTGTCAACAAATATAGTGAATTGCATTTTGAGAAAATGTAGCCGACAAACATGCAAATGGGTTAAAGCAAAAGCAAGTGATGGGCACATACAGCAATTGATGGGCAAATGCAAAAAAAGCAAAAAATTAATGAAGTTGTGCACATACAATGAGTTGGCTGATTCCCTTCTTATAGCCTATAAATAGGTAGGTCTCTCGGCAGAACAAACTAACAACAGAACAACACAATTGTGAGAACAACGATTGAGAGCTATAGCAATTGAGAGAGAGGAAAATAAAGAGAGAATTTTGTTGAGTGTTGTGAGAAATTTTTTGGGTGTGAAATATTATAAGGGGTTTTGTGAGTTAATCCTCTTGAGGTATTAGAGTGAGATCTCTAATTGTGTACACCATAAATTTTCTGATATAGTGGAATCGCTCCCCCTGGTCCGTGGATGTAGGCTTATATTTTAGCTGAACCACGTAAATTATTGTGTTATTTATTTTCTGCTATTTCTTAATTTTGTCATCCATATTAAATACATATACTATCCGATCCTGCTCCTAGCATAACAAAAGAGACAGAGATAGGTATTTAAGAGGTAAGATTTTCATTAAGAAACATTCACCATAGTAATTTAGGAGTCTGCTCCATCTGATTAATCACTGACTTAAGTATTGGAAAGTGGTAGCCAACATCTCTGCTGCACCTCTAATGAGTTCTTCATTTTTGCAGCAAATGTTCAAAAATAATTCGTTGATCCTCAGATAATTATATCATCAAATCCTTAATCTTGAGAGGGATTCTTATATCCCTAAGGTTTACAAATTCAGGCATCAAAAGTTGTAAACCCCCATGGATCTTCAGAGCTATGGTAGTCAAGCAACTTTAAGTTAAGAGTGATTCCACTTTCTTTTGCTGTCACTTTCGAGCACTGATGCAGCTCATATAGACTTGTAATTACCATCCCTTTAACTACAGTGCAGCAGCAGCCGCCGAGGCCAGTTATGAATATATAGCCAAAAACATATATAATAAACCCAACAAAATCATAAATTTGGCAAAGAGTCAATAGAGATGTTTGTCACGTAATTTTGTCCAAGACTAACTGTTACGGGTCACCGAATCTCTCAAGGCATATTCAAATTTGAATATCTAATCCAGAAAACAAATCATGAATAGAATAATGGTTGCTGGTGACATTTGTACAGAAAAGCCAAGAAAAACCAAAAGCGCTACTCGATATTTTATACCCAGTAAGGCATTGACTCGGTGCATAGCAAAGCAAAAGCAGGTCGCTGAAAATATCCCAACACTTTTTTATTACTATGAGTTGCTTGTAGTGCTAAAATGTGTTAAAGAAATCCAAGTAGCTATCTAGTTTTTTTTTTTTTTATTCATTTCATTTTGTCTTTTCAGATACACTGAACCTAATATATTTCTTTTAAAGTAAACTTTGCATTATGCAACTTTCTTTTCAATATGTTAATATGTAACTTCCAAATATTATAAAAATTGCAACTACAATAATGTTACAATCAATTTTTCTGATTTTCTTGAAACATGCCCTTATTGCTTTTTAATTTTAATTTTATCTAATAGTTAAGGATATTGAGAATTTACTAGTTTTTCAGAATTTATTGTTCTATGAATATAAATGGAAAGAAAAAAAAAAGAGAGAGAGAGAAAGAGAGAAAGCCAATCAATTTATCATTTAGAGGAGTCTTGAAAGTCCAAAATGATTTTCAAACTCGTACAGGAGACATTTAGCTACCCTTGAAATTGTATAAACAAAACGATAGGGACATTTTTGAAAGCGATTTGAGAGATAAGCATGAATTGAATTGGTAAAATGTGAGCAGCAGCCATGAAATGGATTTTTTTATGTATTTAGATTGGCATATTATTAATTCCCTTACATGTTTGTCTCTATATAAAGAGCTTGGACATTGGCAGTGAGAGACATCATTGTAAAGCAAATTTCTTCTTCTATATGGTCACCTTCTCTGTAACAAGTTCTAATAGTTTCTTAATGGCTGCAATAATGCTATTGCTTGGCCTCTTTGTGGCACAATTTGATATCACAGGTCTCCTTTTTCTCCCTCTCTTCCTCTTTCTCTCTGCATGTTCTTGTTTGTGTGCGTTAAAGGACGTAGATTCTTTAGTAATATGAATTTTATCTAAGCACAAGCAAAACCTATGATTAATAGTTAACAATGATAATAATGTTTATGTGTAACAAGATTTTAACCCTTGTTATAACGAGTAACATTTTTCCCCTTTTTATTCAAGTTGATTATGATTTTCTCTTTAGAAGTATCGTTAATACGTGTTTGTAATGCAGGGGCGCAATCGATAGGTGTTTGTTATGGGATGCAAGGAAATAATCTACCATCAGCCTCAGAAGTGATATCTCTGTACAAATCTAACAACATCAAGAGAATGAGAATCTATGATCCGAATCAAGCAGCTTTACAAGCACTTAGAGGCTCCAACATTGAACTCATGCTAGGTGTGCCAAACTCAGACCTTCAAAGCCTCACAAACCCATCACAAGCACAATCATGGGTACAGAGAAACGTCTTAAACTTCTGGCCAGCAGTCAGATTCAAATACATAGCTGTTGGTAATGAAATCAGCCCCGTTAATGGAGGAACATCAGGGTTGGCGCAATTCGTGTTGCCTGCCATGAGGAATATAAACAATGCCATTGTATCAGCCAATCTTCAGGAAAAAATCAAGGTTTCAACTTCAGTTGACATGACTCTCATAGGCAACTCCTTCCCTCCATCACAAGGTGCCTTTCGAGGTGATGTCCGATCGTATTTAGACCCGATCATCGCCTTTTTATCGAACAAGAAAGCACCTTTGCTTGCCAACGTCTATCCTTATTTCAGCTATGCTGGAAATCCAAGAGACATATCCCTCTCCTATGCTTTGTTCACTTCCCCATCAGTGGTGGTCTGGGACGGTCCACACGGATACAAGAATCTGTTTGATGCCATGGTCGATGCGTTGTATTCTGCTCTCGAGAGGGCTGGAGGAGCATCTGTGGAGGTTGTTGTATCGGAGAGTGGATGGCCATCTGCAGGCGGGTTTGCCACAACATTTGACAATGCAGCCACTTATTACAAGAACTTGATCAGCCATGTGAGAGGAGGAACCCCAAAGAGGCCTAACAAAGCTATAGAAACTTATCTTTTTGCAATGTTCAATGAAAACCAAAAGCAGCCAGAACTAGAGAAGCACTTTGGGCTATTTTACCCAAGTAAACAGAAGAAATATCCACTCGGTTTTGGTGAAGAGAGAATCTGGGATGTTTTAGCTGAGTGGAACACTACAGTTTCCCAAAAGAGTGACATGTAAGAGAATTAAGTGTTGTATTTTTATCGACCTAGCCTAATCATTCTGATATACGAATAATAATTATGGTTAATGTCAAATATTCTGGAGCATTTTGTATTGGTACTTTTGATATGTGATCATTATGTTGTTGTACCATTAAGGTGTACCCAGATCCAATTACACATTATATTTAGTATGACTTATTTTTTGTTTTGATCCATAATGGGATGGGTCAAATTTTATGTATAATGAGAGACGGTCCTTACACTCATCCAGGTATATATATAGCACTGGCCCATTAGGTTCTGTATCTTTTGGAAACTTCTGGAAAGAGTTGTAATTCACTTTCTCTGTTCTATCTCTCTCTCTCCACCTTTTGTTTCCTCTCCCATGGCTAACCAAAATCCACCATCTCCGGCTCCGTTTCCGGCCACCACTTCCATCAGCGGTGAAGCTTTTCCATTCCACTCGGTTCAAGGTATGTTTTGAACTATAAATTAATATATATGTTGATGAATTTGCAAGGTTTATAATTTGGCATTTTCAGATTGTTTATTTAACATTAAGTACTTGATTTTTCTGTTTTTTCAGGTTCAATAAGAGAGAATCTCAGGTCTGAGTACAAGGAAGTGGCTTCTAACTTCTAAAAAACAAGAATGTAAGCCCAAAAAAAGGAAAAGATAACGTGTGGCTGCTGGGATTCGAGCCCAGGTCTCCACGGCCACAACGTGGAATTCTCACCACTAAACTACAGCCACATGTTGATTGTACAATGCCAAGTATTTAATATATAGAACCGATGAACAAAATAAGAGAATTTATTATTTCCAATAAGCTATATATAATATAGTTTGAGCCTATATAATGTAATTTCTTTGATTTGGATTACATTTATATTGTTAATTTAAACTAGAATTCGGTTTGTCAAAATAAATCTTCAACAATGTTGTAGACACGAAAAGTTAAGCAAAAGTACATGAACAAAAGATAATAATAAATCATTGCATAGATGTAGAATATGTGTGTGTGTATATATACACAACAAATTAATCGAAGAGATAAACAGAAACCAAAACATAAAATCTAAAGTCAGTTTTGTACCATCTTTGACAATGTCCTAAACACGAAAATCATAACCAAAAACTGTACAAAGAGGTCATTTTATAGCAAATATGTAAAATTAAACGAAACAAAAAAGATAAAACAAGAGAGGTCATTTATAATATATATGTAAAATTAAACGAAAAATAAATGAGACGAGATTTAAACCCGAAATAATTGATTCTACTGAGTTAACCAAATTTGAGTAATAGGATTGCAATGTTATAATTCGAGGATTCGAGTGGAGTTTTTGTTTTGTTCAAGTTTGTGGTCCTTTTAAGTGTGAGAGTTGAGAACTGATGATACTTTGTATGCAGAAAAGATTTTTCTTCGCATGAAATTGTATCTGATCGGTTTCTCTAATAAGAGGCTCGAGGCTAGAGCTGATATTGAAGTGATTGAACAACTTAATGTTTCATTGATACGCCGCAGTTTTACATGCTCATGGACTGCGCTGGGCTAGAGAGTTGGATCCACTACAATAAATTTAATATACCGTAACGCGCAAAATGCATTACTAAAAGTTTTAGTAACAGATGAGCATACGTTGCCGACGAATATGTTGCTAAAAGTCTAACGATTTTTTGCAACGCACATTGTATGTTGCCATAGACTTTTCACAATACATATGGGGTGTTGTCGTATGTTTTTCACAATGTGCAACATCTTTATTACAACGAATTATGCACATTGCTATAACTATTAAAGACAACATACAATGTACGTTGTTGTAGCTCTTAAAAACAACATTAGACGCACGTTGTCAAAAGTCAATTTAAAGCAACGTTTGATGTCTGTTGCCAAAATTATGTTTAAGACAACATGTAGCGTGTGTTGCTAAAAGCATATGTGTAAGGCAACATCAAAATGCAGGTTGTCAAAATGTTATATAAGACAACTCTTTTTTTTTTGTGTTACCGAAAAGTCTGTATAAGACAATTTTTTTTTTTTTATATTACCAAAAGTATGTTTAAAATAACTTTTTATGTGTGTCGTCAAAAGTCTTTATTAATTATATTTTGAAAAACCAATATTATTTTTTTCAATATTTTAGATTTTCAATTAAAAAGACCTATAAGAAGTACGAGTTGTATAAATACAAAATTACAATTCATTTAATAAAATTAAAATATACAAATTATAATTTAGTTCACTAAATTTAATATACTAATAAAACCAATGTCACTATAATAACATGTCCAAACAAAATTCTCCAAGTGGCAACCATACTGACAATATCCAAAATAAAATTCTCCAAGTGTCAACTTCTAAATGTGTTAGACAACGTGACAACAAAATGAATCCTGCAAGGTTAGACAACATGACAATAAAATCAACCTTACATATGTCAAAAACATATCCACATATTTTCTACCGTAACTCCATGTCACTCGTCTTTATCAAACACAATTACTTATTCAACAATAATTTGATGCAATCTTTGAGTCATGCATGTAACACCCCCTGACCCGATCCGTCTGGATCGATCCAGGGAGCGTTACCAGATTTTCAAAACTTTTCTTAATTCTGTTTATTATTTGAAAATCAAATGATTTATAATTTAAAATCTCTCTCTAGTGAGCCCATCAAAAAGTAATTTTCAAAATTTCGGCAGAGTTTCCTCTGTTTTTTTCTAATTTTTCAAAACCTGTTTCAAATAAAAACTCAAATAATATCACAACAACACTTCAAATGTAACATCCCTAATTTTGAATAATTAATTTTAAATATGTGGATATAAAAATGTATGATTTGAGGGGTATAAAACGTAATTAAATGTATGTTTATTTTTATGGTTTCCAGATGGACCAGATGGAGCAGTCCAGAAAGATTGCATGAAGTGAAGGAAAAAGTGGACAGTGAGTACCGCGACCTCTCACCGCGACCAGAGATCGCGATGAGCTGCTCGCGGTGAAAAATGAAATTTTTGGCAGTGAGCACCGCGACCAGTCACCGCGACCACAGATCGCGCTGACTAGCTCGCGGTGAAAAATATCAATTTCGGGCAGTGAACAACGCGACCACCAGTGCGACCATGATACCGCGATGGGTGCTCGCGATGGAAGCAGTGGAACTTGTCTAGTGAGTACTGCAACCAGGTGACGCGACCACAGGTCGCGATGACTAAAATTGTGTAAAAAAAAAATTGGCTTCTGAAAGAAGCAATCGAGAAAGACAGAAAAGAAAAGAGAGAGAAACCGTGAGAGAAAAGAAAGAAAGAAGAAGAAGAAGAAGAAGAGAAGAGGAAGAGGAAGAAGAGAAGAAGAAAAGGAAGAAGAAAAGAAGAAGAAGAGAAGGGAAAGAAGAAGAAAAGAAAAGAAAGAAAAGAGAAGGAGAAAGGGAAGAGGAGGAAGAAAGGAAAAAGGGAAAAGGAAAATTCAGAAAGGAAACTGTCGTAAAACGGTATTCAGGTTGGTGTACACTCGTTTCTGCAACTATTTTTGATATATGTTTTGATTTAGTAAGTGTGGAAATATATTTTTGGATTTTATATACTCGTATTGATTATATATATATATACATATATATATATATACATATATATATATATATATATATATATATATTTGTATTTCATTTGTGTATATTGTTGAAATTATTTGTGCAATATTATGAGATTATGTAATTTTGAAAATAAGTGTATGTTTCCAAAACCTAATTTCCAACTATTGTTTTACGAATATTGTTGGTTTTCTAATTATTGATTTTGATTGAAACCTATATTTGTTGATTTTCGGATTAAATGAATTAATTGGAAAACTCTGAATAACGGCCCTGATATATGTATAGGGATATATGGATATAGGAGATTGACATGTCAATTGGGTGAATATATGGCAGTACTGCACCGTGATTTATGATGCCTCTGATGTTGAGTATACGGATACCATTTCCTTGTGAAATGGGAAACCGACTGTGAAACACGGATACCATTTCCTCGTGAAATGGGAAATCGACTATGAGAATATATGGATACCATTTCCTCATGAAATGGGAAACCAACTGTTTATATAGGGATACCATTTCTTAGGAGATCGGAAACCCGACTGTAAAACCCGTAATCCAGTCTTGTAAACCCTGTTATGTGTATCAAGGGCCCAATTGAGAACTGAAAACCAGAAAAACAAAGAAATGTTACTACGAATGAAATCCAAAAACTTTTGAAATACTTCATTTTATATAGTTTTAGAGATTGAAATCTGATTCATTGTTTCATATAGATATTTCTGAAATGCTGCATTTAAGATTTGTGGTTTTCTTTATGAAGTTTTGAATTTATGTTCTGAAATTAAGATTTAGTGTTTTATATTACATTGCAATTTATTTTAGTGTACACCCACTAAGCTATATGCTTAACGCGTCGGTTTTTATCGCGCGTAGGTAACAGAGATACTGAGGAAACAAAAGATTGAACAGAGAGAGAGTTGGAGGCAGATATACAGAGTCACAGTCACCACATTTTGGGTAGTTATATATATTCCTGTATAATGTAGTTAGATATGTATGCATATACAGAAAATTTGTAATTGAGTTATATAATTATGTTTTGTAATTATGTGCTGTAATTAATTGTTTTATGCTTTTTGTTTTTCATTTTCAAAGGACTATAAATAATGAATTATGAATTGTTTTATTTTAAAAACTATTTGGAAGTCGCATTAAACGGTAGAGTGCGCATTTGATTGATAGATATTTGAAGTGTTGTTGTGAATTATATTTGGTTTGAGATTGATTTGAAAACAGGTTTTGGGAATCAGAAAAACAGAGGAAACTCTGCCGAAATTTTTGAAAAAAATGAGTTTGATGGGCTTACTAGAAAAATATTTTTAAATTACAAATTTATAGGATTTTATATGGTTTTAAATGGTTTTTAGTTTATAAAAAGAATTAAGAAAGTATTTGAAAACCTGGTAACGCTCCGTGGGTCGATCCAGACGGGTCGGGTCAGGGGGTGTTACATCAAATCTCTTTTTCAATCAAATGCGCACTCTGCCGTTTAGTGCGACTTCCAAACATATTCAAATAAAACATTTCATAATTTAATATTCACAAGCCTTTGAAATTAAAAACAGAAACCATAAAACAATTATGTACAAAATATAAATATATAACACAATTAAGAATCTCTGTATATGCAATGCGTATCAACCATAATAGACAACAATATATATATATATATATATATATATATATATATATATATATATATATATATCTATCCCAGAAATGTGACTCTGCTCCTCTGTCTGCAGCTAACTCCTCTTCAGTGTTTTCCTTCCTCGGTATCTCTGTTACCTATGCGTGATAAAACCCGACGCGCTAAGCATATAGTTTAGTGGGTATACACTAAACTCAATTATCAAAATTATAAAATAATCTCATAGTAAAAATATTACAATGCTAACGTATAATAACATTATAAAATTCAATTCGATCACTTAAAGAAAACATATGAAGTCAGATTAATGAAAGCAGACAAATTCGATCAATATTTCATACGAAATTCAGTTTCAATTCTTTTCTAATCATTTTACTCTATTCATTCTCAGTTCTGGCCCTTTGATATACTTAACATACTTTAGGACTGGAATATAGGTTGTTCGACCTTCGTGTCCGTCTGTCGAACATAACTCCCAACCCGAGGACCGGCTCTTGGAGCTCGTACTATCTAGAGGTGGTACGTATAACTCCCTACCCTAGGACTGAATGTTCGGAACCTAGAGAGGTACATGTCTCCCTATCCTAGGACAAATCCTTAGGAAGGTACGTGTCTCCCTACTCCAGGATGAATCCTTGGAGAGGTACGTGTCTCCCTACCCCAGGATGAATCCTTGGGGAGGTACATAATATCACATCAATGTCAATAAAGGTGCAGTACTGCTAAATGAACCCAGCTGGTATATCAATCTCCTATATCCGTATATATGTTCAAGTATCCTAGAGCTATTTCAATATAACAATTTCACATAATAACTGTAATTCATAAATTGAATTTAAACTCAACGAATATCAAAATTCAATCGATATTAGTAAAACATATATACATGATATTATGGAAATTTAACTAGTTGATCATACGATATTCTGAAACAATTTATTTCAACATATTCAACAAATCAAAATACGATTAAAATATAATACTCAATATACGATTAAATCGAAATTATTCAAATAGAAAAACAATATAAACATATAGTTACTAAATTATCTAAAAATTTCAAATTCAAACCAAAACACATAAAGATTTCAAAAAAATGTGTGTACACCAACCTGGATACCGTTTTACCGACTATTTCTCTTCTGGACTTCCTTTTTCCCCCTTTTTCCTTTTCTCTCTTTCCTCCTCTTTTCCTTTCTCCTTCTCTTTTCTTCATTTCCCTTTTCCTTTCCTTTTCTTCTTCTTCCTCTTCTCTTCTTCTTTTTCTCTTCTTATTTTTCTTCTTCTTTCTCTCTCTTCCTTTCTCTGTCTTTTCTTTCTCTTTTTTCTTTCTCCCTTTCTTTTTCTCTCGGTCTCCTTCTCTTTCTCCTTTTTCTACTTTGCTTCTTGCGAAGCTTCCACCGCCTCTTATTTTTTTTTATAAAAATTCGGTCATCGCGATCTGTGGTCGCGTTGCTCACTGGAGTGATTTTACCGTTTTCATCGCAATCAACCATCGCGGTACCTAGTCGTGCTGGTGGTTGCCATGCTCACTACCCAAATTTGACATTTTCGCCGCGAGCTCCTCAGCGCGATCTGTGGTCGCGGTGACTAGTCGCGGTGCTCACTGCCAAAAATTACCATTTTTCACCGCGAGCGACTCATCGCGATTGCTGGTCGTGGTGAGTGGTCGCGGTACTCACTGCCAATTTTTCCTTCTCTTTCATGTGTTATTTCTGGGCCGCTCCATCTGGTCCACTTGAAAACCATAAATCATAAATTTTATATCCACATATTCAAAATTAATTATTTAAAATTAGGAATGTTACAATTCTTCCCCTCTTAAGAAATTTTATCCTCGAAATTGACCTCAGTTAAACAGTTGTGGATACTGTTGTTCATTGTTTCCTCACTCTCCCAGGTAGCCTCTTCTATATTGTGATTCCTCCAGAGGACTTTTACCAGTGGAACTCTTTTACTTCGTAGTTCTTTAGTCTCTCGATCAAGAATTTGCACTGGTTCCTCTTCATATGTCAGGTCTGATCGGATTTCAATACTTTCGGCCTGAATTCTGTGGGAATGATCAGATCTGTATCTCCTCAGCATAGACACATGGAAAACATTATGAATCTTTTCTAATTCTGGAGGTAAAGCAAGTCTGTAGGCTACTGGTCCTACACGTTCAATGATTTCGTATGGCCCAATAAACCTAAGACTTAACTTCCCTTTTCTGCCAAATCTGAGCACTTTCTTTCATGGAGATACTTTCAGAAACACTTTCTCACCGACTTCATATTCTATCTCTTTTCTTTTTAGGTCTGCATATGATTTCTGTCGGTCATAGGCAATTTTCAATCTTTCTTTGATGATCTTTACCTTCTCCTTAGTTTGTCGGATCAAATCTGGGCCTAATAACCTGTCTTCACCCAATTCTGTCCAACATACGGGTGTTCTGCATTTCCTTCCATACAGTGCTTCATATGGTGCCACAGCTATGCTCGACTGATAACTGTTGTTGTATGCGAATTCTATCAATGGAAGATGATCCGCCCAACTCCCTTCAAAATCAATTACACAACTCCTGAGCATATCTTCTAGCACCTGAATTACTCTTTCTGATTGTCCATTTATCTGCGGATGGAAGGCTGTACTGAAACTCAGTCGAGTACCCAAGGCTTCTTGAAACTTCTTCCAAAATCTGGATGTAAACCTCGGGTCTCTATCTGATATTGCAGGCACTCCATGCAATCTGACTATCTCTTTTATATACAATTCTGCCAGTCGATCAAGTGAATAGTCAGTTCTGACAGGTAGAAAATGTGTTAACTTCGTCAGTCGATCCACTATTACCCATATAGCATCATATTTACTCCGGGTGAGTGGCAATCCTGTGACAAAGTCCATAGTGATGTGATCCCATTTCCATTCAGGTATTGATATTGGCTGTAACAATCCTAATGGAACCTGGTGTTCAGCTTTCACCTGCTGACAAGTCATGCATTTATTCACGAAATCCACCACATCCTTTTTCATACCAGACCACCAATACTGAATCTTCAAATCTTTGTACATCTTTGTGCTACCTAGGTGCATCGAATACGGATTACTGTGTGTCTCTGTCAAGATCATCTTTCTCAATTCTTCATCATCTGGAATACAAATCCTGTCTCTGAAACACACAATACCATCATTTCGAACTGAGAAGTCCGGATGCTTCCCCTCTGGGATCTGTTCACATATCATCTGAATTCTATCATCCCACTTCTATTTTTCTGCTGTAACACTCCCTGACCCGACCTGACTGGATCGACCCAGGGAGCGCTACCGAGTTTTCAAAACTTTCTAAATTCACTTTATATATTTCAAATCATTGAAAATCGTATCAATTTATAGGTGAAACATGTTTGTCTAGTGAACCCATTGAAAATACAGTTTTAAAAATTTCGGCAGAGTTTCCTCTATTTTTTCGGTTTTCCAAAACCTGTTTTCAATACAACAATTATAATACAATATAAATCCAACACTTCTATATTCAACTTTTCAAATCAATGCGCACTCTGCCGTTTAGTGCGACTTCCAACAGTTTCAAATAAAACATATATAATTAGTATTTACAAACATTTAAACAAAAGATAAATCATAAAACATGTATTACCAAACATATCTATACATATCAAATTACATATTTCTGTATATGCATGCTTAACTAAATACAATATACAATTTCAAATTCAATTATAACTACTCAAAAGAAACTGTGACTCTGGACCTTCAATCTGCTGTTACTTCTTCTCTATTCTTTGTTTCTCCCTGTGTCTCTGATACCTGCGCGTGATAAAATCAACGCGCTAAGGAATAATGCCTAGTGGGTGTACACTCAACTCAAATATCAAAATCAATAATCATTTCATAATAAAAATATACCAATATTATCGTATAAAAACATTTCAAGTTTCAACTTTCTCACTGAAATAAGTCATATAAAAACAGTTTAATAAAAGTATATAAATTCAATCAATAAAACATACAAACATTTCTTTTTCAATTCGTTTCTAATCATTTTATTAATTCTATAACATTTTATTCATACACACATTTTGTTCACTTTTATTCTCCATCTAACCATACACTCATCATATATTTATATCTCTGTACTATCAGTGTAACGTTCACCTCCGGGATTCGCCTAAACTAAACTAAGCCAGGTTTGCCCCGCGAGATGTAACTGTCAGGAATACCAGTACAATATCTATCTCCGGGATTCGCCTAAACTGGACTATACCAGGTTTGCCCCGCGAGATATAACAATCATGGATACAGTGCACTGGCTATCTTCGGGATTCGCCTAAACTGGACTCAGTCAGGTTTGCCCCGCGAGATGCAGCAGTCATCACTATCAGTATAATGGCTATCTCCGGGATTCGCCTAAACTGGACCTTGCCAGGTTTGCCCCGTGAGATGCAACAGTCATAGATACAGTGCAATGGCTATCTCCGGGATTCGCCTAAACTGGACTTGTCAGGTTTGCCCCGCGAGATGCAACAATCCTGGCTCGTTATATTCTTTTTCAAATTGATCACCAATAATTCACGAATCAAAATGAAATTCAAGCATCAAAATTTGCAAACAGTATTCGTACTACATAATTCATAAATTTCCTATCAAATCCTTCTGTTTCTTTCGAAATCAACAATTATTACGCTCAAACCTTAATTTAAGACAACAAAGACCATTTCAGACAATATTCGTAAAACATATATATTTGATTTCTTGAAACTTATACGATTTGTTTCATAGTAATCAAAATACGATTGAATCGAAATATCCGAATCAATAAATGTATGAACATATATTTATCAAATACTCAAAACAAATCTCAGATTCAACTCAAAAACACAAAATAAAATCACAAAGGTTTCGAAAAGGAGTGTACACCTACCTGGTTTCTGTTTTTCGTACAGTTTTTCTTTTAGATTTCCTTTTTCCTTTCTCTCTCATTTCTCTCTTTTCTTTTCCTTTCTTCTTCTTCTTCTCTTTCTCTTATTCTTCTTCTTCTTTCTTTTCTTTCTCTCTCGGTCTCTCTTCCTCTCTGTTTTCTCTCTTTTCTGTTTTCTGATGAGTTCTGCGATGACTTATTTTTTTTATAAACTTTCGGTCGTCGCGACCTGTGGTCGCGCCACCAGGTCGCATTGCTCTCTGGAGCAACTCCACCGCCTTCATCGCGATCACCCATCGTGGTACCCTGGTCGCGATGGTGGTCGCGTTGCTCACTGCCTGAAAATTTTATTTTTTTTGCCGCGAGCAGCTCATCGCGACCTGTGGTCGCGGTGAGGGGTCGCGGTACACACTGCCCCAATTTTTTCACTCTTTTTTTTCTTCATTCACCATTTCTGGACGTTACATTTAATTACATTTTACACCCCTCAACTCATACATATTTTATCCACATAGTCAAAATTAATTACTCGAAATTTGGGATGTTACATCTGCAATCTGCTGAACCAAACTGGGTCTGCATATCAATTCAGCTACTAATGCATTATCTGGATTCAGCTGTAATTGTACATTCATAGCCTTCAGAGCAAATAGTGCTTTTCTACTCAGAGCATCTGCGACCACATTCGCCTTTCCTGGATGGTAGTCAATCACACAATCATAATCTTTAATCGACTTCATCCATCGTCTCTGTCTCAAATTAAGCTCTTTCTGGGTAGGCAGATATTTCAAACTCTTATGATCTGTGTATATATAACATTTCTCACCATACAAGTAATGCCTCCATATTTTCAAAGCAAATACAATGGCTGCAAGTTCCAGATCATGTATTGGATAATTCTGTTCATGCGTTTTCAGTTGTCTGGACGCATATGCAACCACCTTGCCTTCCTGCATCAATACACAACCTAAACCCTAGTGTGAGGCATCACTATAGATCATAAAATCTTTGCCTGAAACAGGTTGAATCAAGACTAGAGGCTCAACTAGCACCATCTTCAATCTGTCAAAAGCTGCATGGCATCTGTCAGTCCAGTCAAATCTGATATTTTTATGCAATAATTTGGTCAATGGACTTGCTATGGATGAAAATCCCTTCACAAACCATCGATAATAACCTGCCAAGCCTAAGAAACTTCTGACTTCTGTAACATTCTTTGGAGGCTTCCATTCCACTGTTGCTTCAATCTTTTTAGGATCTGCCTTAATACCCTCTGCTGATACAATATAGCCCAGAAATGCAATTTCAGGCAACCAAAATTCACATTTGCTCAGTTTTCTATACAGTTGCTTCTCTCTCAGGGTCTGCAGTATAACTCTGAGGTGCCTGTCATAGTCCTTTGTCGTCTGTGAGTACACTAGGATATTATCAATAAATACTACCACAAACTGATCCAAGTATGGTCGGAATATCCGGTTCATCAGATCCATAAAGGCTGCAGGTGCATTTGTCAGCCCAAATGGCATCACTACAAATTCATAATGTCCATACCTGGTTCTGAATGCAGTTTTCGAAATATCTGAATCTTTTATTCTCAACTGATGATACCTCGATCTGAGATCTATCTTTGAGAAGACACAGGCTCCTCTCAGCTGATCAAATAAGTCATCGATTCTAGGCAACAGATATTTATTCTTAACAGTGAGTTTATTCAGCTGCCTGTAATCGATACACAATCTTAGTGACCCATCTTTCTTTTTCACAAACAGTACCCCCACGGGGATACACTGGGTCTAATGAAGCCCTTATCCAGCAATTCCTGTAACTGTATCTTCAGTTCCTTCAGTTCTGCTGGTGTCATTCTGTAAAGAGCTATTGATACTGGAGACATACCTGGTACCACGTCAATCAGAAACTCCACTTCTCTCTAAGGTGGCAAACCAGGAAGCTTATCTGGAAATACATCTGCAAATTCACACACAGTGGGTATATTCTGGATTGTAGAATTAACCTTTCTAGAATCAACCACCTAAGCCAAATAAGCTTCACAACCCTTTCTGATCAGTTTACAGGCTATAGTGGCTAAAATGACATTGGAGAGAAAATTCCTCCTTTTACCCACCATTGTGATTTCTGCACCATCTGCTGTTCTGAGTGTCACTCGTTTCAGTTCACAGTCGATCACTACCTTATGCCTAGTTAGCCAATCCATACCTAGAATAACATCAAACTCATGGAATGACAATTCCATTAAATCTCTTAGAAAGTCATACTCCTGAATCCAAATAGGACAATTTCTGTACACATGTTTATAACTACACTTTGGTCTATCGGATTACTAACTAACACAACATACTCAGTAGGTTCAGTTATCAAACTTCATTGTTTCAACAATGCATCACATATATAGGAATGAGTAGAGTCTGGATCTATCAATGCAATAGCTGTGGTATCAAAAATAGAAATTATACCAGCTATCACGTCAGGTGCATCCTTGTCTTTCTGAGCCCTGACACTATAGAATCGTGCAGGAGATTGACTATCTGGTCTTGCCACTGATTCTGACACCCCTATGTGGCTACCACCTTTAGGTACTGCCTGACTGGGTCTCCTACCTCTGGAAGTAGTACGGGCAGATCTTTTTGGTTGCTGTACAGGGATAAATCTCAGCTGTGGACAATCCCTCAGAAAATGGTCATGGGATCCACACCTCAAACAGGCTCCTGTAATCTTCCAACATTCCCCAAGGTGTCTTCTTCCACAATGCTCACACAATGCCGGGGCTGGTCCCCTAACTGCACTGCTAGGGGTACTAGCTATTGATGTAGCAGACTGACCCGGCGTGGCTGTGGGTATGGGCCTCTGTGACTGCACTGAACCACTAGACTGCGATCCCTTAAATTTCTTACTCTGGGGCTCATAGGAATTAGATGGCCCTACTCCCCTTCTCTGTTGACCTCTATCTCTTCTGGCCTGCTCTTCTTTCTTAATTATTTCTACATTCAGAGCTGCCGAGACAAGTCTGGTAAAGTCTTCAAACTCAAAGGCAGCAACCTGTAGGTGGATATAGTCGTTCAGTCTATCCTCAAACCTTCTGCACTTATCCGCATCTGTGGCCACCATATCTCTAGCATATTTACTCACCCTGACAAATTCTCTCTCATATTCTGTCACTGTAAGCTGTCTCTGTTTCAGGTTGATAAATTCTCTCTTCATATTGTCCAGATAAATGCGACCAACATATTTTCTTCAAAACTCCTTCTGAAATAAATCCCAAATTCTGTCCTCTTGTCGCACTGACTGTATAATAGAGGTCTACCATTGGTAGGCATCCTCCTGCAATAAGGATACTGCACACTCTAGTCTCTTTTCAGGTGTACAGTGCATCTGCTGTAAAATTCTATCAGTCCTTTCAAACCAGTATTCTGCTGCAGATGCATCATCATCTTTTCTGTCATGGAAATCTGTCGGTCTGTATTTAGCCAGTCATTCTACAGCTGACCTTCGTGGCGCTGCTTTAGCCACATTCTGAAAGAACTCAGCCATTTGTTGCATAAATGCTGGCTGACCCTGAACTTCAGGTCCAGCCTCTCTGGGACTGATTGATTCTCTAGATACTCCCCCAGCCACGCTAGCGGGACTCTCAGGTCTATCTCCACTTCCTTCCATTTCTTTTATCCTATATAAGACAGAAGAGAGGTCTGCAGATTAGAGTCGCATACTCCTATAAGTGTCCTTATTCAATGCATGCATATACAGACTATAACTCTTTTGGTTCAAAAACGCCTAAACTGCGCTTTGATACCACTTAAATGTAACACCCCCTGACCCGACCCATCTGGATCGACCTAAGGAACGTTACCGGGTTTTCAAAACTTTTCTTAATTCTGTTTATTATTTGAAAATCAAATGATTTATAATTTAAAATCTCTCTCTAGTGAGCCCATCAAAAAGTAATTTTTAAAATTTCGGCAGAGTTTCCTCTGTTTTTTTTCTAATTTTCCAAAACCCGTTTCAAATAAAAACTCAAATAATATCACAACAACACTTCAAATCACTTTTTCAATCAAATGCGCACTCTGCCGTTTAGTGCAACTTCCAAACATATTCAAATAAAACATTTCATAATTTAATATTTACAAGCCTTTGAAATTGAAAACAGAAACCATAAAACAATTATTTACAAAATATAAATATATAACACAATTAAGAATCTCTGTATATGCAATGTGTATCAACCATAATAGACAACAATATATATATATATATATATATATATATATATATCTACCCCAGAAATGTGACTCTGCTCCTCTGTCTGCAGCTGATCGGTCATTTATTTTCATATATTTATGACCCTTAAACTGTATCTTTTAATTGTATTCTTGAGTATTTTTGGTGCTTTTGACGTGTTTTCCTCTAGTGTACAGGTAATAAGGTTTTGTGCATAACTGAAGAGTTTTGGTGGATTAAATTGAAGATTTGGGAGTGCACAGCTGTCATTGTTTGGAGGCTGCCATAAATTCTACAAGATGAACTGGGTTGAGCGCCTTATATTTCTGGAAAGGTCACGATGTCTGCTTTCCGGAAAATTTTACGGTTCAGATTCCGAGTTGTCTAGAGAAAGTTATGCTCATTTTCACAATAGTGTGCAGACTCACGACTTTCATGTCGAGAGTTAAGTCATGAGTCATGTTTCGGAGGCCTTCATAAATTCCAGAGAATGAACTGGGTTTCGAGCTTTATATGTATGGAAAGATATAGATGTCTACTTTCCAATACATTTTACGGTTCGTGATTTGGAGTTTTCTAGAGGAAGATATGGTCATTTTCGTAACAGTGAGCAATCTTGAAATTTGGACCAGTGAGCACCGCGACCTAGTACCGCGACCGTAGGTCGCGATACACTGGTTGCAATGAAACATCAATTTTTTTGGCAGTGAGCACCGCGAGCACAGTGCCGCGACCAGCGGTAGCGACCCACGGTTGCGATGGCGACGTGAGAAACCTTATTTCCAATGTCTATAAGTAGAAAAAGGGCTCAAAAGAGAGGGAGCTCGTGGCAGTGCAGTCCAAGCAGCCTTCAAGCTGCTCCAAGGGTGATTCTCATCCTTCTTGCTCCTCCCAAACACATCCCAAGCATCACAATTCATCACAACATCTCTAGACCGTAAGTGTTCATCGAAGAAGACGAAGATCGAAAGCAAAGAAGTTCAAGCCGGACCAAAGCGGGACTTCGAGTCTTGTGAGCTTCGATGGGTTGTATTTCATCTCATTAATCTTCCTTTGATTGTTCATTTATGATTATGAGTTGTTAGAAATATTGTTAGGTGATTTTCGGAACTATGAACGGATTTGGATTTTATTGTTTATGAATATATTATGTGATTTATTTCATGATATTATGTGCTTAATAATAATCAATATGTTTTCCATTTCCGTGATTGGAATCGTGTGACCACCTCGCATTATCCTCCATTGAATCCGTCTCGCTTTATATTAATTGTTTTAGTTAATTTAATTTAGTTTAATTATTGAAAACCATGATTATGGGCTAAACTTGTAAGTTGGGGTTTTGATGGATCTTATTCTATAATGATTGAATGAATTGATTGTTTAATTTGTTGCGGTTGATTATTGTGTTGTTGAGTGGTTTTATTGTGCTTAATGCTTTTGAATGTGACGGCCTACATTTAGATGATAATTTGGTTGTGTGTTATATACCGAGAGGAGACGCCCACAACGTGCTCGATGTAATGTCCACCACAAGTAGAATTAAATAGAGATATATTAATTTGCTTGTGTGATCACATAGGGTGTTTATTGTAACTAATGCATTTCCATGCACTTGGATATACCATCGAGAGATAGGATATTAGTGTGTGCAGAATAGGTCCGATTTACCTCGAGAGGGGACTTTGGATAAATTAGATAAACACGGCCATCTTCATGAATAATTAAACCTCAACAATTTGCTTTCATGGAAATCAATTGGATGGAATAGGTGAATTCAAATACCCTAACTAATCTCTCATATTGGTTGTTTGCTTTATTTTTATGTTTTTATATTGTTATCTTTTAATTCGATCTTTTAATATCTTTCGATTATCCAAATAGAAATAGGCTTGGTTAATTTTAGTACTCAATGCCTAAATATCCCTGTAGAGACGATAATTTACTCATCATTTTATTACTTGTGCTGACCCCGTATACTTGCGGGTAACAAAATAGTCGTGTCAAGTTTTTGGCGCCGTTGCCGGGGATATTTTAGTTGTGTTGATATTAATACCGATTAAGTCTATAGCTAATTTGGATTTGTATATATTTTATTTTTATTCTTATTAATTTTGATTTTTTTTGTTTTCTATGGAGGACATGTATCCTTGGTATGAGGCGCAGGAGCTTACCGAGGAAGTGACGACTAGAGACTACGAAGCACCTTTGGGTTATTTCTTATGTGGGGGGCCGCATGTGAGTACTGATTGTCAAGTGGACAATCCGTTTGCTGAGAGCCATTCTAAGCAAATGCCGTACGAGGGCTATGTACATTATCAGCAGAACAACCCCTACCTGAGTTCGTACAATCCTGGGTGGAGCACTCATGCTGACTATTCATGGAGCAACCAGCAAGAAAATGGGTCAAGACTGGAAGACATGCTTGCCGATTACGTGACAAAGATGGAAATCCAGGAACAGCAGGAAAAAGATGCAGCTTTGGAAGACATGATTATTAAATTCATGATAAAGCTGGATGAAAGAATGGATTCCCAAGATGAGGCCCTGAAGAAGCTGGAAGCTAAACTTGATCAAGTTGCTCAATATACTCAAGTTGCTACCCAAAGCTTAGAGATTCAAATCAGTCAATTAGCTACAGAGATCCAATGGCAAGAGCACGAACCATATCCTATGGTGCAATGCAATGAAACGACCGTGGAAATCGAAGATCAAATTGAGCATCAGATTTGGGTGGATCAAGTAGAGATGGAAGGGAGCAAGAGTTTGTTGCATGAAGATGATACATCTACCCTTCCAAAGCCACTTGAGATTTGTCTAGTTTAGAGTACCACTACAAAAGAAGAAAGCCACCAAGATACATATGTTTCTGTAGACCTCGGAGAAGGGAAGCCCAAACCTCCTCCGCCCTTTGACCAGAACCCGCACTTGGGCCATAAAGAGATACCTTCGCATTCGAGGTATCCAGTGCTGGGAGAGTCGTCTTCTCTTCCAGTCATTTGGTTAGGATGGTGCGGTAAGCTAATGAGGAGATACCAATTATGAGGCAGGTGGGCGAAAATTCAAGTGATGAGGTAAATCTGTATAGTATTTTCTTTTTATTTTATTTTGAATTTTTTGTCTAGTTAAATTTTTTTAGTGTTTCGTAACTTTCCCATGAACCTTTTGAACTGTTGTGCCTTGTGTTGAAAATTTTGAAGTTCGGGGGAAGTTGGTTGGATGTACATATTATTGTAGTGTTTGATTCCTTTGATTTTTTTTTTTTTTTGTATTTGTGTGTTTATTTTAGATGTGATAGTTGTGGATATTTAGGATTGTTAGTTGTGGATACTAGGACTGTTGTTCTGTGTTCATATTTTGTGCATTTTTGTTTTTGGTCTAGTTTGTTTGTTTTTAGTTTTATTTCTAATTTTTAGTTTTTATTTCTTTATAAACCCCTTTTCCTCGTACGTAAGGTGTTAAAACATTGAGGACAATGTTTATCTTAAGTTTGGGGGTGTTTCGATATTTGTGTATTTTTGTGTCTTGTTGGTGTATATAGGCTGAAAACCTAGACTTTCCTCATACGAAATGCGTTTGGAAGACTTAGGCATAACAATGCCACGTACACCAGTTTTCGAGTCTTTTATTGTATTTTCTTGTTTTGTTGTGTTTGTGTTAGGATAGCGAAACCATATGCATGCTTTACCGATAATTGAGTAATAATATGTAAATACTTAGGTTATTTGAGTGTACAAAGTTGTTATTTGGAATAATGCTGGTAGTGTTTTTGCATCTAAACATATAGGTCTGACGTCTTTGCATTGTAATATGTGACAACTTTCAATTAATAGCTCTGATTAATAGTGGAGACTACCCTTGGTGAGATTTTGAGATTATTGCGTATTTATTCTGAGGGAATTCTTGTTTCTACTCTTAAACACTTTCTTGAGCTTTATTGTCATTAGATTGATCTCTATAGGTTTGCATTGGATGTTAATGAACTGCATAATAAGAATCTTGTATGTTTGTGCTGAATGTTCAATTGAGTAGATTTTGGAGATATGATCCAGGCATTGTGTGTGAATTCCTAAATAGCTTGATTTCCTATCCGTAATTGCGTGCTCCTTATCCCATTCGCGGCCAAACACTCTCATATTAGCCTTTTATTGTATGACCTACATGTCCAAAAATCCTAGCTAAAATTGTAAGATGTTACCTTTGACGCTTAGAAACTAGAGGCAATTAAAAGAAAAATGTGTAAGTGTTGAGTGAGGAAGGAGTGGAGTAAAAAAGATGATATGGATATGGGTAATGTGCAGAAAAAGAGAATAGCCAATAAAAGAATAAATAAAATAAAAAGATTTGGCTAAAATGAGAAAAAGGAGTGAAATGCACAAAGTAAAAATTTAAAAAGAGTTGAAAAGAGGTTGAAGGAGAAAGGTGTAGAAGAGGAAGGGAAGAAAAGTTGAGCAAATTTGGTAGTCGTGAGAGAAGTTGCACGAATTGAAAATTTTATGAAGTCTCTCAATAGGTTTCCAAGTGAGTTGAACCCGATTTCCGTTCTTTTTGAGCCAATCACCCTAAGCCCCATTACAACTATATAAAGACCTGTTGATCTCCTTAGGAAACTCAATTGTAATATTTGACATGTATATACACGAATTTTTCTGTTCTTAGCATTTGATATCTTTCATGAGATCTTTTGTTAAATTTGTGCGTTCTTTCTAATTATTGATGCATATGACACATTTCGAAATTATTTGCTCATAAATTCCAGTCGTATGCAGTGGAAAATGTGATTGCCTAGGTTTTGAGGGCTATTGAGTGAAAACTGGTGAGACTAGAGTCGAGGCGAATTACATCAGTGGTTTATTAGCATGGAAGGTGTCACGATTATAAATGCATTGCATGTCAGTGTCCTGTATGATATATGGTGTATTAGACTTATTGACAGCATTTTGGATTTCTGATTTTGTGTTATTCTTATACCTTTGCATTTGTGTATATATTTAATTTGATGTTGAGCTATGTATGTAGTTAGCTTAGGACGTTTGTGGGTATCGTAGCTGGTAAACCCTCACGAGACTATAACTCGTCCATTAGGGCCACCTAGGGGTTTAAAGGCTTGTGGCACGTGCTAAGTGCCCTCGTTGCATCCTACGAAAATGGATATAGCTTAGTTCATTTTTGATTGATTAGTTTTAGTTATTTTTGTCTTTGCTTTTATTCGTGGTGTGTTCCGATTTGCTTGAGGACAAGCAAAAGATAAGTTTGGGGGTATTTGATCGGTCATTTATTTTCATATATTTATGACCCTTAAACCGTATCTTTTAATTGTATTCTTGAGTATTTTTGGTGCTTTTGACGTGTTTTCCTCTAGTGTACAGGTAATAAGGTTTTGTGCGTAATTGAAGAGTTTTGGTGGATTAAATTGAAGATTTGGGAGTGCACAGCTGTCATCGTTTGGAGACTGCCATAAATTCTACAAGATGAACTGGGTTGAGTGCCTTATATTTCTGGAAAGGTCACGATGTCTGCTTTTCGGCAAATTTTACGGTTCATGATTCTGAGTTGTCTAGAGAAAGTTATGCTCATTTTCACAATAGTGTGTAGACTCACGACTTTCATGTCGAGAGTTAAGTCATGAGTCATGTTTCGGAGGCCTTCATAAATTCCAGAGAATGAACTGGGTTTCGAGCTTTATATTTATGGAAAGATATAGATGTCTACTTTCCAATACATTTTACAGTTCGTGATTTGGAGTTTTCTAGAGGAAGATATGGTCATTTTCGTAACAGTGCGCAATCTTGAAATTTGGACCAGTGAGCACCGCGATCTAGTACCGCGACCGTAGGTCGCGATACACTGGTCGCGATGAAACATCAATTTTTTGGCAGTAAGCACCGCGAGCACAGTGCCGCGACCAGCGGTAGCGACCCACGATTGCGATGGCGACGGGAGAAACCTTATTTCCAATGTCTATAAGTAGAAAAAGGGCTCAAAAGAGAGGGAGCTCGTGGCAGTGCAGTCCAAGCAGCCTTCAAGCTGCTCCAAGGGTGATTCTCATCCTTCTTGCTCCTCCCAAACACATCCCAAGCATCACAATTCATCACAACATCTCTAGACCGTAAGTGTTCATCGAAGAAGACGAAGATCGAAAGCGGAGAAGTTCAAGCCGGACCAAAGCGGGACTTCGAGTCTTGAGAGTTTCGATGAGTTGTATTTCATCTCATTAATCTTCCTTTGATTGTTCATTTATGATTATGAGTTGTTAGAACTATTGTTAGGTGATTTTCGGAACTATGAACGGATTTGGATTTTATTGTTTATGAATATATTATGTGATTTATTTCATGATATTATGTGCTTAATAATAATGAATATGTTTTCCATTTCCGTGATTGGAACCGTGTGACCACCTCGCATTATCCTCCATTGAATCCGTCTCGTTTTATATTAATTGTTTTAGTTAATTTAATTTAAAATAATTATTGAAAACCATGATTATGGGCTAAACTTGTAAGTTGGGGTTTTGATGGATCTTATTCTATGATGATTGAATGAATTGATTGTTTAATTTGTTGCGGTTGATTATTGTGTTGTTGAGTGGTTTTATTGTGCTTAATGCTTTTGAATGTGACGGCCTACATTTAGATGATAATTTGGTTGTGTGTTATATACCGAGAGGAGACGCCCACAACGTGCTCGATGTAATGTCCACCACAAGTAGAATTAAATAGAGATATACTAATTTGTTTGTGTGATCACATAGGGTGTTTATTGTAACTAATGCATTTCCATGCACTTGGATATACCATCGAGAGATAGGATATTAGTGTGTGCGGAATAGGTCCAATTTACCTCGAGAGGGGACTTTGGATAAATTAGATAAACACGGCCATCTTCATGAATAATTAAACCTCAACAATGTGCTTTCATGGAAATCAATTGGATGGAATAGGTGAATTCAAATACCCTAACTAATCTCTCATATTGGTTGTTTACTTTATTTTTATGTTTTTATATTGTTATCTTTTAATTCGATCTTTTAATATCTTTCGATTATCCAAATAGAAATAGGCTTGGTTAATTTTAGTACTCAATGCCTAAATATCCCTGTGGAGACGATAATTTACTCATCATTTTATTACTTGTGCCGACCCCGTATACTTGCAGGTAACAAAATAGTCGTGTCAGCAGCTAACTCCTCTTCAGTCTTTTCCTTCCTTAGTATCTCTGTTACCTACGCGCGATAAAAACCGACGCGCTAAGCATATAGCTTAGTGGGTGTACACTAAACTCAATTAGCAAAATCATAAAATAATCTCATAGTAAAAATATTACAATGCTAACGTATAATAACATTATAAAATTCAATTCGATCACTTAAAGAAAACATATGAAGTCAGGTTTATGAAAGCAGACAAATTCGATCAATATTTCATACGAAATTCAGTTTCAATTCTTTTCTAATCATTTTACTCAATTCATTCTCAATTCTGGCCCTTTGATATACTTAACATACTTCAGGACTGGAATATAGGTCGTTCGACCTTCGTGTCCGTCTGTCGAATATAACTCCCAACCCGAGGACCGGCTCTTGGAGCTCGTACTATCCAGAGGTGGTACGTATAACTCCCTACCCTAGGACCGAATGTTCGGAACCTAGAGAGGTACATGTCTCTTTATCCCAAGACGAATCCTTAGGAAGGTACGTATCTCCCTACTCCAGGACGAATCCTTGGAGAGGTACGTGTCTCCCTACCCCAGGACGAATCCTTGGGGAGGTACATAATATTATATCAATGTCAATAATGGTGCAGTACTGCTAAATGAACCCAGCTAGTATACCAACCTCCTATATCCGTATATATGTTCAAGTATCCTAGGTGTAACATCCCAAATTTCGGATAATTAATTTTGAATATATGGATAACATCTTTGTGAGTTGAGGGGTGTAAACGTAATTAAATGTATGTTTATTTTTATGATTTCCAGGTGGACCAGATGGAACGGTCCAGAAATGATGCATGAAGAAAAAGGAGTGAAAAGCTTGGACCGTGTGTACCGCGACCCCTCACCGCGACCATAGGTAGCAATGAGCTGCTCGCGGCGAGAAAAATGGTATTTTCGGGCAGTGAGCAACGCGACCTGGTCACCGCGACCATAGATCGCGCTGACTGGCTCGCGACGAAAAAGTGAAAATTCTGGCAGTGAGCATCGCGACTAGGGTACCGCGATGTGTGTTCGCGATGAAGGCGGTAGAGTTGCTCCAGTGAGCAACGCGACCTGGTGGCGCGACTACAGGTCGCGACGACCGAAATTTTATAAAAAAAAATAAGAGGCGAGAGAAGTCTCTAGAAAACAGAAAGGGAGGAAGAGAGACCAAGAGAAAGACGAAAAGAAAGAAAAGAAGAGGAAGAGAGAGAAGAAGAAGAGGAAGAGAGAGAAAAAGAAAAAGAAGAAGAAGAAGAAGAAGAAGAAGAAGAAGAAGAAGAAGAAGAAGAAGAAGAAGAGAAGAGAAAAGGAAAGAAGAAAGGAAAAAGAAAATCCAGAAGAACAATTGTTCGAAAAACAGAAACCAGGTTGGTGTACACTCGTTTCTACAACTATTTTTGATATGTGTTTTGATTTAGTAAGTTTGGAAATATATTTCTGGATTTTATATACTCGTATTGATTATATATATATATATATATATATATATATATATATATATATATTCGTATTTCATTTGTGTATCTTGTTGAAATTATTTGTGCAATATTATGAGATTATGTAATTTTGAATATAAGTGTATGTTTCCAAAACCTGATTTCCAACTATTGTTTTATGAATATTATTGGTTTTCTAATTATTGATTTTGATTGAAACTTATATTTGTTGATTTTCAAATTAAATGAATTGATTGTGAAAGATTTTCTGTTATTCCCAAGTTTTGATTGAATGAACTGATGAATAATATTTGAAACTGATTTTGAGATACGAAAATTGTGATTTTAGCGAATTTAATGATTTTGATTTTCTGTATTATGTTATGTTATTTGATATATTATGAATATCTTGTTTTACAACTGTCAAGAAATATTAATTTTTGAATAGATTGAGAAAATTTTGATTATCTGAAAGTTGTTTGAAAGGTAAATAAAATATCTGTAATTTCTGAACTTTGATTTTGGCCCTGATATATGTATAGGGATATATGGATATAGGAGATTGACATGTCAATTGGGTGAATATATGGCAGTACTGCACCATGATTATGATGCCTCTGATATTGCTTATACGGATACCATTTCCTCGTGAAATGGGAAACCGACTGTTTACACGGATACCATTTCCTCGTGAAATGGGAAACCGACTGTTTATATAGGGATACCATTTCATATGAGATGGGAAACCCGATTGTAAAACCCGTAATCCAGTCCTGTAAACCCTGTTATATGTATCAAGGGCCCAATTGAGAATTTATAGTTAGAAATTATTATGGAAAATAAAGAAATGATATTGAAACTGAAACCCAGAAACTTTTGAAATACCACGTTCGTTTTATATATATATATATATATATATATATATATATATATATATATATCCTTTTTGACATTCTGTATTTAAGTTTCATGGTTTAGTTATATATGTATCTAAATTTCTGAATTTAACATTTAGTATTTTCAATTATATTGCAATTTGTTTTATATATATATATATATATATATATATATATATATCTATATATGTATGTATGTATGTATAGTTCTGAAATTTTGACTTAAAGCTTTATTGCTTATTTCTAAAGATAGATTTTTCTGAATTTCTGAATTTCTGAATTTACAATCCAGTATTTTATATGATATTGAATTTTATTTAGTGTACACCCACTAAACTATATGCTTAGCGCGTTGATGTTTATCGCGCGTAGGTAACAAGGATATTAGGAAAGCAAAAGATTGAAGAAGAGAGAGTTGCAGGCAGATCTGCAGAGTCACAGTCACCATATTTTGGGTAGATATATATATATATATATATATATATATATATATATATATATATATATATATATATTCCTGTATAAAGTAATTAGTTATGCATGCATATACAGAAAACTTGTAATTGAGTTATATAAGTATGTTCCGTAATTATGTGTTGTAATTAATTGTTTTATGATTTCTGTTTTCAATTTCAAAAGACTGTAACTAAGCAATTATGAATTGTTTTATTTTATAAACTGTTTGAAAGTCGTACTAAACGGTAGAGTGCGCATTTGAATGAAATGATATTTGAAGTGTTGTGGAAATGTATTTGAATTGAGTTATTTGAAAACAGGTTTTTGGGAAATCAGAAAAAGAGAGGAAACTCTGCCGAAATTTTTGAAAATAAAGTTTGATGGGCTCACTAGAAAAATATTTTTGAATTACAAATTGATACGATTTTCAATGGTTTGTAATTTATAAAGTGAATTTAGAAAGTTTTGAAAACCCGGTAACGCTCCCTGGGTCGATCCAGTCGGGTCGGGTCTGGGAGTGTTACACTAGGGCCATTTCAATACAACAATTTCACATAATAACTGTAATTCATAAATCGAATTTAAACTCAACGAATATCAAAATTCAATCGATATTAGTAAAACATATATACATGATATTATGGAAATTCAACGAGTTGATCATACGATATTCTGAAACAATTTATTTCAACATATTTAACAAATCAAAATACGATTAAAACATAATACTCAATATACGATTAAATCGAAATTATTCAAATAGAAAAACAATATAGACATATAGTTACTAAATTATCTAAAAATTTCAAATTCAAACCAAAACACATAAAGATTTCAAAAAAATGTGTGTACACCAACCTGGATACCGTTTTGCCGACTATTTCTCTTCTGGACTTCCTTTTTCCCCCTTTTTTCTTTTCTCTCTTTCCTCCTCTTTTCCTTTCTCCTTCTCTTTTCTTCCTTTCCCTTTTTCTTTCCTTTTCTTCTTCTTTCTCTTTTCTTCTTCTTCTTTTTCTTCTTCTTCTTTCTCTCTCTTCTTTTCTCTCTCTTTTCTTTCTCTTTTTCTTTCTCCCTTTCTTTTTCTCTCGGTCTCCCTCTCTTTCTCCTTTTTTCTGCTTTGCTTCTCGCAAAGCTTCCACCGCCTCTTATTTTTTTTTTTTTATAAAAATTCGGTCATCGCGACCTGTGGTCGCGCCACCTAGTCGCATTGCTCACTGGAGCGATTTCACCGCTTTCATTGCGATCAACCATCGCGGTACTTGGTTGCGCTAGTGGTCACCATGCTCACTGCCCAAATTTGACATTTTCGCCACGAGCTCCTCATCGCGATCTATGGTCGCGGTGCTCACTACCAAAAATTATCATTTTTTACCGCAAGCGACTCATCACGATCGCTGTGCCAATTTTTCCTTCTCTTTCATGCGTTATTTCTGGGCCGCTCCATCTGGTCCACCTGGAAACCATAAAAATATACATACATTTAATTACGTTTTTCACCCCTCAAATCATAAATTTTATATCCACATATTCAAAATCAATTATTTGAAATTAGGGATGTTACAATACAACACTATTTCCAACAGCTTGTGAAAGCGTTTCGTATTCATTTGTAAATCGGCATATCTTAATATCATGGAAAACTGCATCGACCCAAACTGTCTAATAACCTCTTTCAAGAGGCATGTTGTGGACTTTATCATTTGGATTTGTACTTGAAATCCCGTCTTCAGCAACAATTTGATCTTCAGAATCATCATTTGGGTACCAATGTAACAAATGACATCGTGCATTTCCAAATTGTGATATGTCTTGTGTTATTGTAATACTTTCTTGTTGTGAATAAAAAACATTTAAAACAATAAGATATAAATCTCAAAGCACTATATATAATTAAAAAATATAAGAAGAAAAAAGGTAAGATATAAACCTAAGACGTAAATACATGAGAAGAAGTACATGCATGAGAACCCACGACATCTTCCACTTGTACACATTTATTTATTAATTAAAGAAATACATTTTTTTTAAGTAAAACTACAAATAAAAGAGTTATACAAAATGAAATTTTATATATACTTCACATATTACCTACTCATTTTGTTTCATTATTATATTTATCATATATTTAAGACTTGTCACTTGATCATTTGTAGCTTCCAACTCCGCCTCCAGTTATTTAACTCTTCTCACAGATTGAATTTGTGCATGTATCTTGTGTATTTTGTTTATTTTGAGTAATTGTATGATTTGAGTGTTCACTCCTAGAACTTGAATCTTCATTTATAATAGTAATCCCACGATTTCTACTCCGAGTTATCGAAGCATATATCTTCACCAACAATCAACACACCAATACTACAATATCTAATAATTTGAGAAGTTCATTTTTGAGTCAAAACAACATACAAATATTATGAAAGAGGCAACAAAAGCAGACATGCCCATTAGTTAAAATGTGATGTTACATTTAAATATTCTTAGACTTTAGATACTCCAAATTCTCACATGCTTTCACAATAAAGTTAATCAGCCTCCTTATAGAAGGTACATGCACAACTATTCTCTTATATTACCCAAGTCCTTTTAAGCAAGCTGCACAATATTGAGACAAAATTATTTAAGTAAAATATGCCAACAAAATGAAGAATGGAGAAACACAGTTGGCTTCTATGAACCAAACACAAACAACCAATAGGAAAAGGTAGATTATAATTTATAAAAAGCTTCCATGCTCTAAGCTTGCAGCATAGTCTGATGTAGCTTATTAGAAAAAAAAGGGAATGGTATCAGAGCCATATGGTTCTTTTTTAAAGGGTGATATAGTGGTAGTAGTTTAATTATACTGCTTATCTATGCATATTTTGTTGTCACTTAACATGATGAGTGAGTAGTCGTCCTTTAGTTAGGGGCAAGACCTAAGAGTCTTGACCGCCTTAATATGAAATGATAATTTAATTTTCTTTGATAAAGCATGATTATAATAACATAAGAAATACAAATTTTATATATTTAAAAATGTTTAAGCTTTGTTGTGTTCTTGCTGAAAGCTTCTAAGTCTAGTTTATGATTTGAGTTTGGAGATTGAGGTGAAAGAGGGCAGATATGTCATTTTGTGAGGATTGAGGTGAAAGAGAATAGAGATGTCTTTTGATGTTATAAATCTTTCTAGAATAAGTGTTGGATAAGGTGTTTTGATTTCTACTGTTACGAGGTCAGAAGGTCGTTGGCCATTTAGCCGAGGGAAGGCGTCGAGGCGTTGTTGCCACTTGACAGATTTTCAGTGTCCTTGAAACACAAACACAATATGATATCTAGTTTGATTTGATCTTTCTCGATTGTGTGCTCTTCATTTACTGACCGCTACTTTCTCGGTTGCGTGCTCTTCAGTCTTTCTTCATTTTCTAAATAAAGAAGTCATCAGCAAGGTTATAACAAACTTTTCATTTAAAAATATATAAACTCAAATTTCTTGATATTATTATCTGCATGCTTTAATAAGTAAAATTATTTGATCATTTCCTTACAGGTCATGTTAATCTCTTAAGATTTAGGTCTTACTCCCCCTAACTAAGTTGTATTTGAATTCATCTACTCTCTGTTTACTCATTTTATGTTTTAAGTATGAGTACTAGTGATAGCTTTAGTAATATGTTAATAGATTACGAAGGTATAGATCGTGATCACCCATACAATGGATTTTACTCTCCACAAGTGCATCATAGTACTTATCTCAGCTATGAGAACATTGCAGCTAATTTAGCTATATACAAGCAAGCCCTTGAGAATGCTCAAGATAGCTTGAAGAAGAGACATAACTCTCCTAAGTATCAACATGCTAAGGAAATTGGCAAAAGTGTTGATCATGGCGATCGAGATTACTTGTTCGCTAGACTAAATGTTGATAATATCTTTATCAACACAGATTATTTGTTATCCAGACAAGTAGTCTATTATGAAGATAGGATTAATCATCTTAATTCTATCAAAAAATTTAGGAAGAATTTCTTTCTAAAAGAAGATGAGTAGGAATCTTGTCAATAGTGCTATTGACAAGTGGTCTCAACTTGACTTCAGTGACATTCAAATCTTCCATGAAGAATTAGGAAGACGGATCAATTTTCTGAATTCAGAAAATAGACTAGCAAATGAAGATCCACATGATAAGTTTAGCTCTGCTTTGTTTATCATGCTTTAAAAATTCTGTGAACATCCTTATATACAGAATTTAGATTTAAATAGACATAATCTTCTATGTCTATTACAAGCTTGCTGTTATAATAACAGTTTGCCTCCTAGCCCTTAAAGTAGGAGAATGGAATAGGATATGGATCTTATAGTCCGATCCAGTGTCATCTCCATTAGGTTAGCTTTTAGCACCCTAAAACATGTGATAGTTAAGAAATGGTTCCTAACTCGCTTTTCTGTGGAAAAGAGGGCTTTTCTTTTCAAGAATTATGACCTCTATCTACAAGAACTCCATCCATATATGGATTTCTTTGAATTCCTCCAAAGATATTTTGCAGTAAAAAATATAAAATATGCTGAATTAGAACAGCATAAATCCTCTATTCATAATAGAGAAGGTTCTGTAAATACTTCTTCAACCTTCAGAGGATTTAAGAGCAGTTCAGTTTGAGAAATGCTCTCAGCAGAATTTACCTGCTAAACAACCTCTTAGGAAAGGTAATATCCTTCCAAAGAGTCAGAGTAGCTTAATACCTCAAGCTTCTCATTATGTGCAAAAGGTTAATCCTAAACCTTTGACGGATATTCCTAGTCATGTAGACTCTAGCAATGATTTATTGCTCTCTGATATCTACAAGAGGCTAGCTAAAGTTAATACTGAACTTAGCTCCTCTAGCAAAAATATCAGGGATTTACAATCTACTGATATCAAATCTGGTAGTGTCACAAAAGTTTCATCTGTCGCTAACACAGATAAATTGGGAAAAGGATCCCAATTAGAAAATAGTACTAAAACTGAATCTTCTCAGTTTAGTGCTAAGATTTTATCTTTCCAACCTATTATTGTTAAGACTGAATCTTCCCAGTCTAACAACACACAGGATTTGAGAAACTTGAACTCTCAATCTTGTGATGATCAAATGGTTGAATCTCCTCAGCCAATGGTTGATTCCTATCAACCTAATAACACGGTAAAAACACCTGGTGAAGATCTGATTGATCATTCCTATCAATCTTTTGATTCTTCCGGTGTCAATGAGGCTGAATCTTCTAATGAAGAATTAATTAATTCTTCTTAGCCTTTGAAATCAGATGAAGATTCTGATTCTTCTCTTAATAAAGATAAGGATCAATCCTTTCGGTCTGAATTGGGTTTTAGAATTCTAAATCCAATAATTCAACTTTTAGGACCTTTGGTTTTTCAACCTCCAGTCTTTCAATCAGCAGAATTTTCTGCTAAGAATTCTAAGGTCATTCTTTATAGTAAGAATGAACTTTAAATGAGGAATAAATTTTTAGTTTATCTTAACCAATGGTTAAAATCCTCAAAGACAATATCTCTTGTCTTAGCTCAAAAGTCTGTTAAACCTAAAATCAGTATAACTGATTATCTTAAGGTTATTAATAGACTCAATAAGGTTTATAACCTTATTAAGTTGGAGAAGTTTGTTAAAACTCTCTTCTCTAAAAAAAGTCTTTACCTCAACTAAACCAAAATCTTTCTTGATTTTGTTCAATTAAGAAGTCTGTAGTAGATTCATTGTGGAAGTTTAAGGAATCTACTAGTAAAACTAGGTCTCAATCATCTATTGAACCTAGAAGAACTTTTGTTCTTAACAAACCAGTTGTGTCACTGGCTATGAAGACTGATTCTCTTAATAGAGATAAGCCTTCTAGTTCAAATCTGTTAATTAGGGATAAGCTTGAAAGAGAACATTCCTCTTCTCTTCAACCTTACTCTAGCTTTCAGAATATATCTTTAAACCCCAGTATTCTCTGGATATTGTTTAAAGGTATTAAAGCTTAGGTTGCTATGTATAACTTTGTTAATCCTTTTCCTACCCAAGAAGCTAAGCTTAATCGGAAGCTTCTGCTTATCAAGTTAATCACAATTGTTTCAATTGGATTAGCTTCAAATCTAAGATTAAAGTTTGTGTTTCTCACAAACATTTGTTATATCTTATAAACTCTTCGAATAGAGTTAGAAAGGAATGTTAATCATAGTTTTCTGATTGATAACATTCGTTCTGAACACTCTGTGTCAGACAACCATTAACAAGTTCTAAGACTTAGTATTCTGAGTCACTCTATTAGAACCATGGTAGATTATTTGCATCTATCTAGCCCATGCTGGTTTCTCTTTCTAGCAAGCCTACAAGGAATCTATTTTATAGATTACCTTTGCGGATACTCTTCCTCCCTTGCTAGGCTTAGGTTTTGTTAAAGGCAGTATACCTTCTTTCAAGGGGGTGAGGGATAGCCACCTGGTTAACCACCTCTAAGTTGGTTAGCCTCCTCTTCAAGTTTTAGGCAATCATGTTGTCTAAAATAATTCTGGACAATATATGTGTCTGGCGTTAAGTCAGTTGGTTTTATAGCCAACATTGAGTTTCAGGTTTCACCTTAGACTCATAGAATTCTCTGGTCTTTATTAGCTTTGCTAATTAGATCAAAGGTGAACACTTTTAGTATTACAGCAAACTAAGAGTTTAATTTAATCTCTTAGCAGACCTCTTTAAGGTCTATAAGTCTGGGAAATACTTCCATTGGAATTTTCCTTGATTTAATCCTTATTTTAAGATTAAAAGATCTAAAGTCTTTTAGAGCACTCTCTTTAATAGTATGTTGTTACAGAGAAATATTCTAAATAGTCAAATACTGAATTCAGTATTTATTTCTGTAAGATTTGGTATAGTATTCTTCTATACATTTCTCTAAGATACTTTGAGTTAAATGGTAAGTAAAGTATTCATCTTTGTTTGCTTATTTATACTCTTGTGTTAACCTATCTTGAAATGAGTATTCTTTCATTAAGAGATAGACATTACAGCCCTTTCTTATGAAGTGTTGTGAGGTAGCCCTTTGAGATTATTATATCTCTTTCAAGAATTACTAAAGTAATCACTTTGGTAATTTTGCTAAATCAACTTTTGGCACAGAAAGTTTGGACTTTGTGTCTAAACATGGAATTACATTTTGTAATACCATAGCAAGATTCGATTGGAATGCCTTTCGAATTGAAAGATTCTTTTTGAATTTTTCAAAGGATCAATGAACAATATTTGTTTATATCCAAGACTATCATTATAGTCTTAGAAAAGGATATTCTTAATATCATTGGCGGTATCAATCCTGTCTGGGACAGTCTCTGTTTTGTCAGATATTAATAATATTTTTAACAGCCTGAAATCTATCTGGGATAGATTTCGTTTTGTTAAAACGTCGCTTGGTTTTTGGGTTACTTAACTCTTTAAACCTTGTATAAATACTTTAGTACTTTGTACTTTTGCTATAACATCTTCAAAGGATTATTCTATTCTTATTTTCTGAAGTTGTTCAGAAAAGAGATTAAGTTTTTACTTCTTCTCAGAGATAAAGATTTTATCTTTTCTCTAATTTTGTCAGGTTTTGATTATTCTTGTCTACTTGACAATTATAAACTTGGTCTTTATTAATTAAGTTTATAAAGTTTATTATTCCATTTCTGTTGTGATATTGTGCATTTATTACTAACCAGTCTTTGCAGTCTTTTGTATTAGTACAACAGGTTGTCTTTCAAAGCTAGAATTTGTCAACATAATGAAGAGTTTAGTTCCATACTTGGGACTAATCTTAATCATATATTTATAGAAGCAATTCTTTGGCCTCTATAAATTACAGGAATCAGATAATCATTTGATATCCTTTATAGTTTCCTTTTTATGAGATTGAAAGTTGACACTTCAACTTCTTTTTTTCTAGAATAGAATCACTTGGATTTGGAGATGTTCCTTCTGAACATATCCACCTTGCTGAGTCATCTACTTTCAAGGCAAGCAAGTCAGGACCCCTCTGCGGTTCTTTAGAAAATGGACTTTGTCCAATACTGTGTTACAGTTTTAACTGTAACATTCCTAATTTCAAATAAATATGAAAAGTATGGTTGAATTAATTTTGAGTATGTGAGTATGATATTAAGGTTTCCAGGTGAAGCGGTCCAAAAAGAATACATGAAAGAAAAGGAAATGTTAGCAGTGAGTACCGCAACCAGTGATCGTGATGAGCAGCTCACGGTGAAAATGTTAATTTTGGGCAGTGAGCAACGCGACCAGGTGGCACGACCACAGGTCGCGAGGAGCGGTCGCGATGGCCAAATTTTTATAAAAAAAAAATATATAGCGGTGGAAGCTTCACGAAGAAGCAAAACAAAAAAAGAGAAAGAGAGAGACCGAGAGAAAGAAAGAAAGAAAGGAGAAAGAAAGAAAGAAAGGAGAAAGAAAAAGAAAAAGAGAGAGAAAGGAAGAGAAAGAAAGAAGAAGAAGAAGCAGAGGAAGAAGAGAAGAAGAAGAAGAGAAGAGGAAGAAGAAGAAAGGAAGAAGAAAGGATAAAGAAAAGAAAAAGAGAAGAGAGAAAGAGAAAGAAAAAAGGAGGAGAAAAAGGGAAAACTCAGAAGAGAAAAGTCGTAAAAAGGGTATCCAGGTTGTTGTACACTCCTTTTTGAAAAAATCTGCGATTTTATTTTGTGTTTTAATTTGAATCTAAGATTTTTGAATATAGGTGGATAGATGTTTATACAGTTCTTTATTTACATATTTTGATTTAATTCGATTTTTCGATTTATAATGTGTATGTTAAATGAAATTGTTTGAGAATATTGTTTGAATTACGGTTATCGTTTGAAAATTTTATTGTTGAATTTAATTAAGATTTAAGAGTTATACTTGTTGATTTCAAAATAAATGGAATGTTTTGATACGTACTTTATGGATTATGTATTGTAAACAAGAATGGAAACGGCCCAAGGATACTTGAACATAGAAAACGGATATAGGAGGTTGGTATACCAACTGGGTTATTTCAGCAGTACTGCACCATTATTATTAGTAACTATTGGACTTCGCGGGGCAAACCTGGTATAGACCAGTTTAGGCGAATCCCGGAGGTGGACGTCACACCGATATTGATATCATGTACCTTCCTAAGGATGGTTCAGGCCCCCAGTGCCAGTCCTAGGGTAGAGAGTTATTTTAGCCCATATTCCAGTCCAGAAAAGTATGTTGAGTATATCAAAGGGCCAGGATTGAAATAAAATTGGATAAACTGTTTATAAATTAATTTAGAAAATTGATTTTGTATAGTTTAATTTACTAATTTAGTTAAATAGTGATTTGTTTTTATATTATATCATGATTACATTTTATTTTGTAAGTTATTTTGTGATTTCGATAAATAAGTTTAATGTACACCCACTAAGCTATACGCTTAGCGCGTTGATTTCATCACGCGTAGGTAACAGAAATACCGAGGGAGAAAAAGACTAGAGAGGAGGTAGCTGCAGATTGAAGATTCCGAGTCACCATACTTTTTAGGTAGCTATATATACATGTATTTTGGTTATTTATATATAATTCAGTTATGCATGCATACACATGAGTTTGTAAATTTGTTATAAGATATGTTTTGTAAATATTTGTTTAATGATTTATGTTTCAAAGGTTGTAAATATTAATTATGAATTGTTTTATTTGAAAATGTTTGGAAAGTCGCACTATACGGTAGAGTGCGCATATGATTGAGAATTTGATTTTGAAGTGTTGAAAATATATTGTTTGAGTTTTTGATGTAAACAGGATTTTTGGAAAATCAGAAAAACAGAGGAAACTCTAGCAAAACTTTTTCAAAATAGTTTTGGATGGGCTCACTATAGAAAGGATTTTAAATTATAACTTATTTGGTTTTCAATGGCTTTTCAATTATAAAGTAAGTTAAGAAAAGTTTTGAAACCGGTAACGCTCCCTGGGTCGATCCAGTTGGGTCGGGTCAGGGGGTGTTACATTAACATTGTCTTGCAGTATATATTATTATCAAGAAAGATCTATGTCCATGTAAAACCCCCTGACCCGACCCGTCTGGAATCGATCCAGGGAGCGCTACCGGGTTTTCAAATACTTTCTTAATTCTGTTTATAAACTAAAAATCATATAAAATCATATCAATTAGTAATTTAAAAAGATTCAAAACCTTTCTTAACTCTTTTCTAATTTGCAAACCATCAAAAATCGCAAATATCAAATAAATTGTATTTTTAAAATGTTTTTCTAGTGAGCTCATCAAAATTTATTTTCAAAAATTTCGGCAGAGTTTCCTCTATTTTTCTGATTTTCCAAAACCTATTTTCAACAAAATAAATCCAATACAATTTAATATCAACACTTCTATATCAACCTTTCAAACCAATGCGCACCATGCCGTTTAGTGCGACTTACCAAACAGTTTTTAAAATAAAACAATTCATAATCCATTATTTACAGTCCTTTGAAAATGAAAAACAGAAATCATAAAATACTTAATTACACAACATAATTATATAACACAATTACAAATCCCTGTATATGTATGCATAACTAACTATATTATACAGAAATATGACTACTCAAACTGTGGTGACTCTGGATCTCTGCCTGCAACTCTCTTTCTTCAATCTTTTACTTCCTCAGTATCCCTGTTACCTACGCGTGATAAAAACCGACGCGCTAAGCATATAGCTTAGTGGGTGTACACTAAAATATATTGCAATATAATATAAAACAATAAATCTTAAATTCATAAAACAACAAATCTTAAATTCAGCATTTCAGAATTTTATATATATATATATATATATATATATATATATATATATATATATAAAACAATTAATCACATTTCAATTTCTGAAACTATATAAAATAAAGTATTTTAAAAGTTTCTGGATTTCATTCGTAGTAACCTTTCTTTATTTTCCACATCGTTTTCTGGTTTTCAGTTCTCACTTGGGCCCTTGATTTACAGGACTGTATTACAGGTTTTACAGTCGGATTTCCCATCTCATAAGAAATGGTATCCCTATATAAACAGTCAGTTTCCCATTTCACAAGGAAATGGTATCCATATGTTTTCACAGTCGGTTTCCCATTTCATAGTGAAATGGTATCCGTATTTCACAGTCGGTTTTCCATTTCACAAGGGAAATGGTATCCGTAATATCAATACCACAAGCATCAGAACCATCAGTGCAGTACTGCCATATATATACACCCAATTGACATGTCAATCTCCTATATCCATATATATATATATATATATATATATATATATATATATATATATATATATATATATCAGGGCCAAAAATCAAAATTCAGAGAGTACAAATATTTTATTCACTTTTCAAACAACTTTACGATAATCAAAAATTTTCTCAATCAATTCAAAATCAATATTCATTAACAATTGTAAAACAAGAAAGGCATAACATATTAAATAACAGAATACAGAAAATAAAATCATTAAATTCGATATAATCACAATTTCCGTACCTCAAAATCATTTTCAAATATTATTCACAAATTAATTTAATCAAAACTTGGGAATAATAGAAAATATTACACAATTAGTTCAAGCAATATACGAAATACGAATATACGAAATTCATAAATGTGATTCTAAATTCTTTGAGTCAAGAAACGATATAAAAGTTTTCAGAATTGTGTGTACACCAACCTGAATACCGTTTTACGACAGTTTCCTTTATGGATTTTCCTTTTTCCCTTTTTCCTTTCTTCCTCCTCTTTCCTTTCTCCTTCTCTTTTCTTCCTTTTCTTTTCTTCTTCTTTCCTTTCTCTTCTTCTTCTTTTCTTCTTCCTCTTCTTCTTCTCTTCTTCTTTCTTTCTTTTCTTTTCTTTCCTTTCTTTCTCCTCTCACAGTTTCTCTCTCTTTTCTTTTTTGTCTTTTTCGATTGCTTCTTCCAGAAGCTAAATTTTTTTTTTATACAATTTTAATCATCGCGACCGTCATCGCGACTTGTGGTCGCGTTACTCACTGGAAGACTTCCACCGCTTTCATCGCGATCACCCATCGCGATACCATGGTCGCGCTAGTGGTCGCGTTGCTCACTGCCTAAATTTGACATTTTCACCGCGAGCTAGTCAGCGCGATCTGTAGTCGAGGTGACTGGTCGTGGTGCTCACTGCCAAAAATTTCATTTTTCACCGCGAGCAGCGCATCGCGATCTCTGGTCGCGGTACTCACTGTCCAGTTTTCACCCTTCTCTTCATGCATCATTCTAGATCGTTTCATCTGGTCCACCTGGAAACCATAAAAATACATACATTTAATTACGTTTTACACCCCTCAAATCATAAATTTTTATATCCACATATTCTAAATTAGTTAGTCGAAATTAAGGATGTTACAGTCCAGATCCTTCCTCACGGTAGAACGGATTACAAATCCAGATGTTTTTAAATTCAAAAGATTTTTAAATGTCTAGAAAATGAAAAGAATTTATTTCTTTTTATGATTTTGCTAGCGATTATCTCTTTGCAGATTTCTCAATGGCAGGATCTAGCCAGTGTAGCTCTGTGGACTATATCCCACAAGTTAGATACGATCCTAGTAATGACATATTCAATCTTGTCTTACTTGAGCCTAGTTACAAGGCCATCTCTGGTACTGTTCTTAATCAAGAACAACAAACCTTGATGGATCATCTTTGGAGGCTCTCTCAGTACGATAAAGTCAGGAAGCCCAAGTTCATTCGAGTGCTTTTCTACCTCAACAAGTATTTCTGAAATATGGCCAGAAATAAGCCTCTACAAAGAATTGAACAGTCTGTATCTTTCAGGCCCAATAACAAGGTAGGAGTCAAAGCCCGTTCTAACTTTGACTTTTACGCTGTCTTCAACGGTAAACAGACAGGCGTCTTCTCCAACTGGACAGACGTTGCAAGCAGCATCTATGGTGTTAAGAAACCTTTATGGCAAGGTTTCTACTCTGAAGAAGAAGCTAAAGCTGCTCTTCACTCATATTAAGTATCCATTGATGTGAGAAATCAAGCTGGTCACAACTATACATTGGAAGCCAGGTCTCAAGCTTTGATAGTTCAGACTGCAGAGCTTAAGCAGAAACATCAATCAGAAATTCAAGAATTGGAGTTTCAGATTGAGCGACTTCAGTATCATACTGCTCTCCTTGAGCAAGCACAGAAAGGAGATGAAGTCCAGTCATCAAGTCTTCTGAATTTACCAGAAGAAATCAAAGCTCAGATTCGCCTTATGAGTTTTGAAAGCCATTTCAAAAGAAGTCTATTTATTTTAGACTTTCTTGCTGAGCATCTACGGAATATACCCGGGGTGTTTGTTCATATGGTAAGGCAGGAAGGTATGTTTCCCTTATGTTTTCCTCGTGCTGATGTAGTTTATCCTGATTTTCAAGCTATGTCAGTTATGGAAAATTCTGTTACTCTCCAAAATCTTCTTGAGCTAGGAGTAGTAAACAGGGTCCTTATCAAAGGCAACAAACGTCCTAATAATCTACCTCAGATTATTAAGGATGTCATCCTTGAGAATAATATTTCTCTTGGTGAAGTCAACATCAGACTTTCTTGTGTCTCTACTCCACCCGAGTGGACTCGCGATGACGATGGATACTATTTGAAGATCAATCTGAAAAGTATTCATCAATTCCTTCTTCATCAACCTAAAGAAGCTGATCCTTTCTTCCTCTCCTCTATCATAGTTGATAAATTCTCAAAGGCTTTTGGAAGAAGATATTTATTCTCTCACACTGATCTTGAGAGATACAAAGCATTTGTTCTTTATGAACAATATGGCAAGTTCAGGAATTCTCCCCTACTTGCAGAAGAAGATGGTTTTCGTGTTTATGGTGATATCTCCACCATTATTGACAACATGATACCATGGGTACCCCGTGGACCCAATATTTTATGCTCCAGTATGGTATCATCCATTGCAGATCACTATGAAGAATGTGATGAACTTGCCCATGCCAGGAGTCCAACCTCGTTTGATTCCCTTTCAATCACTACTCAATAATACTCCACTGAGAAAAGCTAGTGGAATCAATAATGGTATAGTGGTCCCCTCCACTATAATGACAAGGTTGACATATAGTGGTCCTCGTTTTAAAGTAGTTTGTTTTATTACCTACTTTGGCAAAAGTCGTTTGACTTATTGTATTTGCTTTTTCCTAGCTTTTCTAAGTTTTGGTTTTTTGCAATCATGGAAATTGCTTCGATCTTATCTTGAGAATATGCTCTCCCTATATAAGGGTATGACACCTCTTTGGTTAAGCATCTTGGAAAGTATCTCGAAAATATCCAAAGCAATCTCTATTGTATGTACAATCTTTCCTCTCTTGTAATCTTTCCTCTCTGAATGTAAGATACAGTTTTCTTCTTTCTTTTTCTTCAGTTTATTTTCGCATTTCTTATTTTATTTTTAAGCTTTCTTACTCTGAATTTCATACTCAGTGTTAGTATGCTCTAAGCTTACAGCATAGTCTGATCAGGACTGAAGAACCTCAATTTCCCCCTCCACATCGAGCATCAAGAAATAATCTAAATCACGAGAGCCCTTCTGTTGGAAGGCGGCAGCATTAACTTGAAGATCCCTAGAGATATCATGATTAAACCTCTCACGGTGAATAGGATCATCCATGTAAAACATAAAGTAACTCCATTAAAACCATATTTTGCCATTCATAGACACACACAAAAAAAAAAAAAACACAACTTCATATCATCTGTAATGCCATTGTAGACAATAATAATAGAAATAAAGCACGGATGAGATGAGTTCCTAAGGCGGGTCTCAAGTTCTCAAGCCTCTGATTTTATAACCCAATTATATCTCGAGTCTACAAAATCCAATGGTTGGTCTTGAAAACTCGAATTAGAATACAAAAGTTCCCAACTCTCTATATCTCTGTATCTATAGACAATGCAAACATGTATGTCCCTGCAACTGGTCAAAGTTCACACAAAGCAAGAAAGAGTTTACAAGTTTAAGTAAAACATTACATTGAACTCATGGCAGGCAACAAAAATATTCAATAGAATTGAAAATAAATAGGCAACCAATACAAAATTACAAGCCTATCTTACTGGTCGGCGTCAAAAATTTACCATGGTGCACTTTTCTTGTGTGAAATACAAACAGGTAGGTCTCCACCGAGAACTTGTGTCCTGGGGCGGAGGCGAAGAGGAAGAAGAAGAGAGTGAACAAAAGGGGTACTAAGTACAACTGAGCGTGCGGAGACGAGGGAGAGGAGGAAGAAGAGAGAATAAGGAGGTGTAGCGAAACAGAGAAACCTTTGAAAACGTCATTGACGTTTCAGAGGTTTGAAGCTGAGGGAGAGGGTTTTTCAAGGGTTTTGGATAAGTGGTATTGGTTTTGGCGGCCAATCAATCTTATCAAAAACTAACGATTGCATCTCTTAACATTAGTCAAACTTTCAAAATTAATTAACATACAGAAATTTTCACCCTGTAATCAATTTTTAATATTTTAAAAAAATTAAAAATTAAAAATAAAATTAGATTCATTATCCATAAAAAAATAAAAATAAACTTGCTGTTAACAAAAGTTTATAAACTTTAGTAGGGACTAACCTAATAAATTGATTTGGTTATTTATCTCACAATTAAAATGATGTTTTTTTTTATATCTGCAGTAAAGTTGTACAATGGTAATTTTAATCATGCATGCTCTCTTTTATAAAATAATTATAAAAATTAAAAAAATAATAAAATACAATTTTATATCAAATGTAACATGAGATTATATGTTAAAAAAATTATATACGAATAAAACGGTTTTAAAAAATAAAATATAATTTCATCTAAAATGTCATACGAAGTTATATGTTAATTAAATTATGAATAAATAAAATTAATAAAATTCTATATTAAATTAAAAGTCCGTATATTATATTGAAAAATGTTAGGTACAATAATTACACACACATATATATATATATATATATATATATATATATAAATAGGTGTAACTCAAGTCTCAAATTATATGTCAATTGATATGAACAAGTCAACATACATTGGTAAAAGTTAATTGTTATAAAAATATTATATGCATATATATCACCTTATTTTGCTTAATTAAAATAGAATAATTTAATATCAGTTTTGCTAACTCTTTAGAAATATTCAAGTTATGAATATACTTATGGCAATGTTTTCAGCAAGTGTGTTGCTAAAAGTGATATTTTAGGCAACACGTTGATTGCGCGTTGCAAAAGATCAACCTTTTTGCAATATGCAAAATTGTGTGTTGCTATAGATATACATACAACATCGTTCACAAAACGTGTGTTGCCAAATATAAACTTTAAGCAACTTACTTTTTAGTGTGATGCGAAATATTAACTCTTTAACAACATGCAAGATTGTGTGTTGCTGTAGATATGTTTACAGCAACGTTCAAAACTAGTGTGTTGCTAAATATAAATTTTAGGCAGCATGCGACTTGCACGTTGTAAAAGATTAACTTTTTAACAATTTACAAAAATTGAATGTTACTATAAATTTACTTACGACAACGTTCAGACCTGGTGTGTTACTAAATATATCAGTTTTTTGACAACGTACATTTTTTGCGTTATAAAATCTCAACTTTTTAACAACGTGCAAATATCGTATATTGTCATAAGTTATAAGATAGTAGCAACTTTTATTGTATGTTGCTATTTGTGACTTGTAGCAACTTTCATATGTTTTGACAGTGGAGATTCATTTAATTTTTTTTTTCAATTTTTAACAATTTTTTAAAAAAAAAATTAAGATGAAAATGACCATATTACCCTTTGAGTATTGGTTGACCGTCAACTCTAACGGTCAACCAGCTAATCAAATGTACTAATCTGCAATGAATAAATAATACTCAACCTACCTGAGGTTTGATAAATTACACTTGAAATCAAAGTTTGCACAAATTGACATTGACCTCCCTTCTAATTAAGTTTGACCGTTAAAAATAATTGTTGACCGTCTAAAAACAGTAAAAGGACCAAAATACTCCTAGTTATAAAAAAATTAAAAAGAATAAATAACACTCAACCTACCTGAGGTTTGACCAATTACATTCGGAATCAAAGTTTGTATAAATTGACACTAACCTCCCCTCTCGTTAAGCTTGACCGTTAAAAATAATTATTGACCGTCCAAAAACAGTAAAAAGATTAAAATACCCTTACTTAAAAATTAAAAATTTAAAAATATTTTTTTTATTTTTGGTTCTTGATGGAGATCTAATTTTCAGATTGGATCTCCACCATCCATCAATCCTGATGAACGGTCGAGAACCAAATTTTGTTTTTATTTATATAATTGTTATTTTTTTTAACAAAAGTTTATTTTTTTTAATATGATCTCCATCGTCCATCAAGATTGATGAACGGTGGAGATCCATTAAATTTTGTTTTTGTTGTTTTAAATTTTTATAAAAAATTTAGAGAAACTCAGGGTCCTTAATGCAATTCACCCTTAGTTTTTTACATTTTTAATTTTTTAATTATGAATATTTTGGTTTTTTTACTGTTTTTAGACGATCAACAATTATTTTTAACTGTCAAACTTAACAGAATGGGAGGTCAGTGTCAGTTTATGCAAACTTTGATTCCGAGTGTAATTTATCAAACCTTAGGTAGGTTGAGTGTTATTTATTATTTATTATTATTTTTAATTAGGGGTATTTTGGTCTTTTTACTGTTTTAAACGGTCAACAATTATTTTTAACGGTCAAACTTAACAAGAGGGGAGGTTAGTGTCAGTTTATGCAAACTTTGATTGCGAGTGTAATTGATCAAACTTCAGGTAGGTTGAGTATTTTTTTTTTTTTTTTAAAGAGGTACAAGTACAACATTAGTAACTGCCAGGACCTGCCGAAATTAATCATTAAACGTGCAACCCAGATACTCCCATAACAGGAGATATCAGCTCCCACAATAAAGGGAGAAAACTACCCACACATGCTGGTATCTGCATGATGGGAAGTGAACCCCTTACTACTGAGGTGGGAGGGAGGTGCACTAACCACTTTACTATAAGTGGAGTGTTATTTATTCAATATGTAATTAAGATTAAACTCACGAATTTATTACAATATGGTCAATGTACTTCATTGCAATTTGCCCTATCTTTTATCAAAGTTCATTTTTTTAGGCTAAATTGTTAATGAAATACCCTGACATTTGGTTATATTGTAATGAAATCGTATATTTATATAAACTACAACTAAGTACCTCAGACAATTATAAATTTGGACCTTAACATATTTAAAAATATCACTTTTTGACATATTTTTATTTTTTTTTAACTAATATAGTCCCTAACTTTTCTAAAATATATTAATTTAATCTCTATAACCAAAATTTTGACGTTAAACCTGACATAAAATATAAATTAACAATTTTATACTTTTTTTTATTAAATTACTAAATTAGAATGATGTTTTTACCTTTTAACTTTTTAACAACTTTACCTTTTTGTATAGTTTAATAAGAAATTGATAAATGTTATAAAAATTTAAATTTTTTAAAAGTACTTAAAAATAATTAAATAATAAAATAAATATAATAGAATTCAAGAATAAAAAAAATAAAAAAAATATTAAAATATTTTAAAAAATAAAAAAAATATTAAAATATTTTAAAAAATTAAAAAAATCTTAACAGTAATATCATTTATTAAAAATAAAATAAAATTTAATAAATGAATACTTATAAAACTCAAAATCTAGTAATTTAATATATATATATATATATATATATGTATATATACATTTCACAATGTTATTATTATATTTTTTTTTATAATATAAGAATAATAAATATATATTGTAATTTTATTATTATATTTAATTTTTATAATATATATATATATATAATATACTTTAAAACATGTATATATAATATTTGAACATGTTAATTTTTTTAATTAAATTTTGAGTTTTATAAATATTTAATCCTGAATTTAATTTTTATTTTTAATAAATGATGTTACTTTTAAATTTTTTAAATTTTTAATAAATTTTATTTATATTTATATTTTTATTTAATCATTTTTAAGTGTTTGTTTAAAAAAAATTAAGTTTCCATAATATATATCAATTTTTTGTTATACTAACCAGATAAGTAAAATTATTGAAATATAAAAGTTGAAGGATAAAATTGTCTTTCTAATTTAATAATTTAATAAAAAATGGTAAAATTAACAATTTATACTTTATGTCTGGTTTGACCGTCAAAATTTAAGTTATAAAGACAAAATTAATATATTTTAAAAAAGTTAGGGATCATGTGAGTTAAAAAGTAAAAATAAGTCAAAAAGTAATATTTCTAAATAAATTAATAACTGAATTAATAATTATTCGAGATACTTAATTCTAGTTAAAATAAAAATTCAGTTTTATTGCAATACAGATATTCCATCATAATTTGTCATTTTATTTAATATATATTATCTCACAAAATTGGCATAACACCGAATTCAATTGGCACTATCTTTGTATTTTCTTAATCATTATTATCATACAATTACAGCCCTTTGTTTATTTCATGGACTCGACACGATACTCTCATGGATTGATAAACTGTGTAACCATTTTAATATGAGGTCTAGAATTATTAAAAATCAAGAACCGCCCGTCCAACATTATCTTCAACACCTGGATAATTTTAAAAATAAGGTGGAGCCTAGCAAGGACAAAACAAAGTGACTGAGATGCCATTTTGACTACTGGCCCAAAAAAGCAAGGGAGCTAGATATTCGATGGGTAAGAAAATTTGTTCAATTTGATCAAATTGCAATACCGTTTCACTTTGGGCAAAATTAATCTTTATATAAAGCAAGATTTCAACCCATGTTTGACATATTAGGTACAATTTGAATTCGACTGCTTTTTTTTAGCCATTATAATTAATCAAAATTTTAGGATGAGAGACATAATTCGATCTCATAAGTTTAATGTGTAAGTGTAAGGGGTATACCACTTACCCAAACTTATTTTGTCGAATTTGAATTCGACTATTATACCCCACATATACAATCAATCAAAAGTGTGTATGTTACTTGTTTATCTTGAATACGTGCAAAACTAATTAGACTAGATAATGTGTAACGCGACTTGAATGATGAATAATATAATCTGATGATAAAATAAAAATCTGAATATTAATATTATAAAAAAGTGACTTTAACTATGCATAACCTGACTTGATTAGCACGACATGAGAATCTAAACGAGAGAGAGAGAGAAGCACTAATACATAATTTGCTGAAAAAAGTTATCAAATGCTATCATTATCTACATAAAAACAACTTTCGACAAAAAAAACTCGCACATTCACCCATATCTTAAGTGGTTAGTACACTTCTCATCCACCTTAGTGGTGTAAAAACTTATCAACATGTATGAGTAATTTTCTTCTCTTATTATGAAACAGATATCTTCCGTTATGAGAATAGATTTCCAAACAACGCATTTAATAATTAATCTCGACAAGTCCCGACATTCTTATAATATTATATAATTGTCCAACTAAAAAAACAAAAGAGACTCGAACTCAAACATATCCATATACCTTGATAATTTTTTGAGCTATTAAATACAAATTAAAATATTCAAAGCCACGTTAGTGTCAGTGGTTTGGATAAGACAGAGACCTGGATATGCATCAAACCATGCAAGTAAATAGATAGTGATTGGACTGAGTCTTTCAACTTTTCATGTTGATTGACATGTTTAGCACTAAAAAAAAAACCATGATCAATCAATCATCTTGCTTTTTCTCTGCAAAAGGTCTCTTCTTTCTCAATATGTGTTTACACCACTGCCTTAATGGCTAGTTTTATGTAAATGGAATTGAAAGATAAGAAAAACCTCAGACCCAGCTGTGAAAAATAATTCAGTTGTGGCTTCAAGACTTGTTTCGGTAAAAATTGATGACAATCTGTCACTGCTCATACATAACTGCTAAATTCGATAGACATTATATTTATGCTCTCCTAGACTTTGAAGAAACTTAATAAGATGTGGCTATTTATGGTGTTTCCTCATCATATCATTTATTTTACCTACTAATTATATATATATATATATATATATATATATATATATATATATATAAGAGCTCAAATCAACCAAGGATAGCTGGAACTTATCTGAATTTTTTTTTAAAATTAGAATGTTTATGTAAAAGTGGAATGTGATTCATGACTTGCGTAGCTGGCATGAATAATTTAGTAATTATAAAAACAACCAACAAGCAACCAGCATTTTATTATAAATACCCCACTTCTCAACCTCTGGACCCTCCACTTCTGGGTCCAACAGCAGTTTTCTACTCAACTTCTCTGGTTTTCTTTTTTTCTTTTCTTTTCTTTTCCAAGCATTTTAATCTGTTTTTGGTCTTCTATTTGTTCTTGCAAAGTTTTTTTCCATCAAGTCTCTGGTTTTCAATTACAATAATTTTGATGATGTTTTTAAAGGTTCTAGCATTTATCACTGAGAGCTATTCCTGGAGATCATGCTTATGACATGAAAACTCTCTCTTCTTTCTCCAAGATTCTTTCATCCCATTCAGTATCAGTAGTGCTTTTATATTGGTTTTATGTGTTCTCCTGAATCCTATTAATTTCAGCCTACTAAACACTATTGAGATTCCTTCTATAACTCAAATCCAAATATTTGGTGTGATCACCAATTCATCATCTACCAAAGAAAACCAGGGACACATATATTGATAGAGTCACCATATAATCTATCAACCAATATATTTCTGCATAAGAAAATTCGAATTGTAATTTAATTCATCATCTTGACACTATATTGACTTAACATCTGAAGAAAATGTCATCCCCTTTATGTACAAGTTCGGAGATTGATGTCGAAGCACGACATGCAATGATGGATGAGAAGAAGAGGAAGAGGATGCAATCAAATAGGGAATCAGCCAGACGATCACGGCTTAAGAGGGAAAAACGAATTAAAGACTTGATCAGTGAAATTGCCGCATTGAAGGAACAGATCCTGGAGGGCAATAAGAGATGCAATGATGTAACACAAAAGACTCAAGTACTATTATCAGAAAATGATACTTTGAATTCTGAGAAGAAGAAATTAGCTCACTACTTGAGTAACTTGTACTTGGTCTATACGAGCTTCAGGCAGAAGCAGAGTGGTTGTCCATCAAATCAACAATGGCAAGAAACTGATCCGCGAAAGCCAATCATAATAACTGGAATGTCTAAAGTTTAGTTCTACTGTTCTAAAGATTATATGGTGGCAATTATGCATTGTGTCTTGAAACTATTATATAGCAAAATAATATGTAACGAAATTTAGAATTTTTGAAGTTCTTAATGTTGATTTTCTATGCAATGTCATTTGTGCCTTCACAGCTGTGAAATGATAGGTAGCTGATCATTTAACTGTTTATCCACAACATCCTAGTGATCTTACTGTTCGTTTTAATATAAGGGTATTTGTTCATTTCATTACAAGGATCCACAGTTTTCAAATGCATTGGATTCTACAGACTATTTCACTTCTTTGGATTTGAACACACGAAGAAACAAACTGACACCACATAAGATATAACCAAATAAAGACCCGATGCTCAGCAACCTTAGGAATTAGAGAGCAGTATATACTATATATCCGAAGTGATATGAAAACAAGAAAACTGATCTTGGATTTTCACCATGTTTTCAAGATGTCAAGTATTATTGATAAGTATACTGTTGCCAAGCCAAGTTGTGCAACTCAACCAAGCACATTGGTTGCCTCTCTGTGCACCGCTAAAGGTTCACTTAGCTTGCAGCTCAAAGCACTCCAGCTTGCTACTCGTGCACAGTTCAGAGGAAGGTTAGAGTAGCTGCAGTTCCAGCTAAGAGAAATGAGTCAGCAGATCACACTGCTCTCAAGGATGATCATCTTGCTGAGGATAGGTTTGTTGGCGGTTAATAGCTGTTGCTGATGTGGCCAAAGTTAATTATTAATGATTGGCCATCCTTAATTCTAGGAAAGATTGTTAGAGGTTGTTAGGGTGGTTAATCACTAGAATTAAGATGTATATATATTTACACATCTTTTAGATGTACAGTTAGTCAATTGTAAATGGAAAAAACAAATTCTCTGAAATCAAAGAACTTGGAGTTCATCAATAGAAGAGTTTTCTTTGTATGTATTCTTCTAAACATTTTATCAACCAACTTGACTACACAAAACACTTACTGTATTTTTCAATTTTGCAATGATAAAATTTCACAACATTGAAAACATAATATCATACATGACACGCAAGTTATTTGTTCAGATGCTTGGCTTACAAGCAGCACGAGAATATATACTCTTACAAGATATATCTTACACTACGCACAATCATAGCCCAAGAGTGGTGGTTATGCACATGGGAGTACAGGAAAAACCAGCTTACCCATTTCATGTCAAGTGTCCGAAGCAAAATTCTTCAGGCACCCCCACAGCTCATGTTCCAGAAATCGACTTCATGTTCCAAGACAGAGAGAAGCGCTACTTCAGCTTGCTTTATCTCATCATCTGAAGCCTTCTCCAGCCGTCGATTCACTATTTGTTTGAGAGAATGACAATACTGACCGAAACCATCATTGCCCCATCTTTGGCAAGTCTCTTGCAGGTCTAATGGGGTATTGGTGCCTTCTTCTAGACAGTGGGCAAAGCTCTCTTGATAGACAGCTTCAATGGCCCAAAAGGCTGTGATGGCCACGTTATATTTGACTTCTGAGTTCATCAAACTCTCCAAGAACCTGCAACAGCAAGCAAGTGACATCATGCTAAAGATTGGAATGTAACTTGTTTAGGTTTGAAACTAAGAGAAATGTCTAATGGTCCACGGAAAATTTTCAAGGACTTCAGGAGTCCTCTTCCCTAATGGAATTAGTTGACATTTATTCTAGTAGACAAACTTGGGTGGGGAAGGCACAGTGCGATCATCACCGCTCACATTCTATCATATGACAAGAAAACTACTTGCATAGAATTTTCATATCACAAGACACAATTTTTTAATGCACACAAGTTTTTTTTTTTTTTTCTCCTTTTTCTAGATTAAATTTTTAACTAATAATTATCCATGTTCCTTCAAGTTAAATGACTAATGCAACTAGGAACATCAGCTTCATATAATGCAGCCAAATTACAGGAACAGGAATACTGAATAAGTAAACAAGACGAATTAAATTCAATAAATAATTAAATATCGACCGGAGCTAAGTGATCACATTAGCTTAGCAAATTGTATCAGTATCACCCACAAGCATCATCAGTCCAAAATTTTCAAAGCAACTTAACCATAGTATAACAACAGTAATAATCAAGAACCAGAACCCTCAGAAAAATCATATTTTTAGTGAGTACCTGCAATATTCCTGGTTAGTTTTCTGAGGAACAATGTCAGAGAGTTGAACACCCCACTTGGAGGCTTCTTTCTTGAACCATTGAACCTCGTCATTTAAAGCAGCCATGCCGCCCAATAAGACTTCCATATCACCAGCACTATCATCTGACTCTTTCCATGCTTTTATCAACACACTTGCTACAAATGAGACAAACGCTCTAACAAATATATAATCCTGTCCCTGCATTAAAATTTCAAGCAGAATTCAATTTGCACCCATTAGCAGAAAATCAGTCTAGCCCACCAAAAATGCACACTAACTGTTCGAATAATGACACTGAATGTAAACACGTAAATCAGTTAGTATATTACATTATATCAGTGAGCTTTAAAATCATGCAGACGTCAAATTCGCTGAAGTTTTATCCAGTAATGAACTTAGAACGCTTCAAATTTGACGTTGGGTCCGCATGTTTTTTAAAGTCGGTGCGTACTGACTATTGAGCAGAAAAAAATTATTAGATTAGAAAAACGAACCAGCCAAGTTTTGAAGCTAGAGAGATCGACGGTGCCATCGCGAATACTGAGGATAAAAGGGTGTCTAGTAGCTCCAACGTAGATCAGACGGTGCTTCGTAAGCCACGTGTCGATCATGTTGATCTTCTCCACTTCTTCTCTCGTCTTCTTGCCTTCCATATTTTCTCAGTCTCTTTGCTTGTTCCTGCGAGCCGACGACCGACCGACTGAGTTATATAAAACCGGACTTCTGGTGAGAAAGATAAAATGGGTCCCAAAAGATTTGTTGAAGGTGGGACCAGGTCTGGTACACGTGGCCTGCATACAAGTCAAAACCTAAAATGTTCTTGAACGTGTCTGTTGATTTGATGAAGCAAGCATCACTGAAGCAATTTCGTTAGTAGCCAGCTCAACTCCATTTAAGAGGTTAGAGGACGCACATGTAATTTGAGCATTCATGCACATGGTCATATGTAAATCTGCAATTCGTAATTGGGCTGCCATGTGTAAAGCCCAAACATCTCCACAAGTTAAACCATGAAGCTCTTTTCTTTAAGATACATGCTACATTTTTGGTTCCTTCAACGCCACATGACGAAAAACTGAACGAAAAATGAACAAGTTACATGAGATCTGTGTCTATTTAATGGTATACTTCTCCTTGAGTGATTGAGTCAATAAAAATTTCATGGGGTTTCATCTATACTTGAGATATGTTTGTTTAAGCTGTAAACAGTACATCTTTTTATGAGCCTTGTCTTTATGATGGAAATCATCGCCTTGCAATTGCAAATAAGAGCGAAATTGTCTACCTTTATTTAGCTGATGATTTCATTCTTCTGGATATAGAAGTTGATGGTTTTCATTGTGCTAGTGGTAGCAGAGATGGTGTGCAATTTCTTTACATGGTATATGCCCGTGTTTGGAACTTTAATAGAACATATCAATGTGGAATTTCAATTTAAATAGTTACCACCCACAATCTGTGAAATTCATAAATGTCATTAGAAAAAAAAAAAAGTGTCGGACTAGCAACTCATCTATGTTGCAGAAACACAAAACTCAGAATTTTGCCAAAATCTGTCTTTAAAAGAAGTGAAAAAGTAACACTAGAATTGGAAAACAACATAACCATCACATGCACTTGTGATCATCCTGACATACAACTCCACCATTGTATAGTTGAATAAGAGTACAAGGTCCATAATTGAGATCTGATGCAGTATTCACGTGAAGGTGTCCACATACCACATTCAAGGCATGACATTAACATGTTCAGCTTGGTATCTTTTATCAAAAAATCAACAAATTAAGACTTGTATTGGCAACTAAGCAAAGTGGAAACAAGGTCTCTGGAAAAGTATGCATGAGAAATTTAAGACCAAGTTACAAGTCCTTTTCTGTTCTCATCAAATGAACTTCCAAACGGAGAGTGAATGCATTGGCGTACCCTTCCACCCAGTCATTAGGCTCAATCCATCCATATTTATGGTACAGGAATTGCACCGGTCGAATTTCTTCATCACAAGGTCTGCTTGATACAAGGATGACATGCTCAGTTCTGCCTCCTCCATTCCATAACGAGCGAAGAATGCCCTCCAAACATCAACCTTCACAGCTCGAACCTTCCTTTCCTCTCCCTCAGTTGCCACGATGTTTCTGATCCCCTCGCTAAAGAACATTGATTCTACAATCATCCTCTGAGAATCATTGTGTTTCATGCAACACTCCATGCAATCGAAATATGCACTGAAGTAGAAAAGAGCTTCAATGAAACGGTTCACAAAAACTGGTGAATTGTGATTTGCCTCAACTTCACTGACCACCATGATACATGGATTGATGTTTCTGATCACTCTCATAATGTTTTCCAAACGATTAGGGAGCACAATAAAGGTCCTTAAAATAAACTGAGCATAGACAGCCACTCTTTCCTCGGCATCTATCTTAAACAGATCTTCTTTAATATCTAGCATGTCTGATACCATTACGATATTAAACGAAAAGGGTATATTCATGCTCTGCGAAAAACTCATTAACCTCTTACCCGTTTCCTCAATCAAATGTCTCGCGATGTCTCCAACAGCAGTAATTTTGAGAAGCTCAACAGGGCATTCTAATCGAGAAGCAAGAGCTTGAATCAATACTGTCCATTGTACCCCATTCTTGATTGAAAGATCAATTATGTGAATCTTCTTTGCCTCAGCAACATTTTCCACAATAGCTTGGATCCCAGCGAATTGTGTAACCTTTCCGAAGGGAAGTTCTTCATGACACGCCAGGGCAGTGGGGGTCGGGCTCATCATTGCCACATCCATATCAAATGACTGTTTTTTCCCCATCTCCTTCGACGTGATCCTTCCAGTTTCTCGGTTAATTTTGTCCCGTAGAGCCTCAGAGAAATAGTAAACTATTCGCTGAACAGGATTTCCTTTAGGAGAAGACAAGTAATCACACTGGTTGAGCAACCTGGTGGCGCGGTCATACTGCTGATCGCCTACTTTCTCAGCAGACGCCAAAAGAAACTCAGCAAGTTCAACATCTCTGATCTCCTCATCAGAAAGGCCAGAGAAAGAGAGATCAAATGGGTTGCTTAGCATGGAAATAACATCCTCAACTGTTCGCGAGGAGGATCGAATAAACCTCTCTCCAGCAACCCTCATGATCTCTTCAGTGGACAGCTTTTTACGATTGGCCACCTTTGTCAACATCATATCACTTCTAGGCTCAATCCTTCTTTCTGATCCATTCATTCTCTTGAATCCATTTCCATAACTCTTTAGTAGCTCCAAGGATGCTAAAGAGAAAGGGCTGACTTGCCTTTCTAATTTCATGGCACCATTATTATTATCAACGACAACAACGTCTTCAACTTCAATTCCACTTTGGATTTGATCACTAAGCTTTGCATTCTCCTCCAAACATGTCTGGGTTGGTGGAGAAGCCATATCAAACCTTAGATTGTCAAAAAGACCATAATCTGAATATGTCTGCTGCTGTTGCTGTTGCTGTTCCTGTTCTGGTTGATGATGATGATCATCATACTTGGAGCAGACGACTCCCTCCTCCGATGAGACATCCTGGTAAAAATTACCATAATCACAAGCAATGGAACCATTGGCTCCAGACTCTCCCCACTCTTCTGCTCCATAAGAATCAAACCTCCTCCCCTTGTTCCCTCCACCGACACTCAAAAAACCATTATCAATAGAACTAAGCTTAGCAGGAACCTCAACAAAAGTAAAACCCTCCAGAGAGAACACCACATTCGCCATCTCAATTATGCAACAACGTGGATCACAATCTAGTCAATCAAATTTTATTTTTTTAAGTTGGTGCACATAACAATGTGTGCGAGATGAACATTTCTAGATATAAGTGAAACGAAGTACATTTCAACTTGTCTTGTTTCAAAAATCTTTCAGGGATGACAAATACTTCCCTATAAAGTAATATTTCTTTGAAAAATTCTCGCAAACAAAATATCATCGAACCAACAGCAACAGTGACAGACATGAGACATTGACAGGTTGGTCATATCAATGTGGCCTGCTTCGCGATACATTATTAATTAGATTATATGAATGCCATTTGGATAAAATTCCTATTAACAAGGAACCATATAGAAATATCTAGTTAATAAATTTTTAAGAGATTCAAACAACAGTAGGAATCCAAATAATATGTTCAAAATGAGCTAAAAACCCAATTGAAATAGACACAATCATCAATAAAGGACCCCTTCAAAAGAGGAAATTTCCAAGAAAATCAGCCGAGAATCAGCGGTACAAATTAAAACTAAAACAATACACCATGGCAGTTGAATAAACAACAAATTAGCTCCTCATACAAAAAAGACAAAAACAAGTGGTTGTGTAATAACAATTTCATATATATATATACGTGGAAGAATACAAACTTTAACATAAAAGTTAACAAAAGTTACAATGCAAGAAGCCAAAGAGCCTAGAAGATTTGGTAAGATTTTTCCATCATTGATTTGTTTATAGAGAAATGTTGGGCATAGTAGCATCAACCCGAGCCAGGTTTCGATTATTTAATCAGATAAGGCTGGCCTTGTATGCTTGTCATGGACAAGTTTCACTTTCATGGCTCTGGCCTGTGCATGATCATCAACAAGGGTTTTAGTTGCGTGTTTCATTGAGTTTCTAAGAACCAGAAGTCGTTTACAGAAAATGTGCCCAGACTAATTCAAAAGGCATGCTACTATACTAGAGAATTTGTAACTACGATGGTGGTAGATATTTCACTAGATTTCACTCTTAACAATTCAAATGTCCAAAGAGCTTAAAAATAAAAATTAAAAATTTTTTGATATTAACTACTACATACACTTATAGATTCTGTAAAATAACAAAACCTTAACTCTTTTTTAATTAATTTGATGCGTATTTGGTTGGAGAATAATGTTTGATATGTATAATATATTTAATTGGACGACCAATCCAATACGGTTCCATGCAATACTTTACATGACAACAATGTCTTAAGAAATGCATAATGACTAAAATGATATGGCATATAGTAGATATGAGATATGACAATATCAAGAATTAATTGACAAAAAATATTATAATAATTGTAAAGTAAATAAAAACAAATGGCATGTGATAATGAGTGTTTGCCTAACACAATCTCATGGTAACGCCATTAAACTGTGTACAATTTTTATTTTTTTATTTTAAAGAATTATACATTACTTCATTATATCGTTGAAATATAAAATGGGGAGCACTTTGAAGTTTGAATTAGCTAAACACATATATAAGAGAACCAAATAAACAAGGAAATTTCATCAAAAAGTGAGTAAATAATAAGTTTTATTGGCGCAAGTGTATAAATACTATAATTATCAATAAAGTAATAAGAAAATAATTCTTCAGGTCCAGCCCAGGAAACAATGGTACATTTACTGGTTGATCGGTGCTAATTGAAATGTATATATAATTATGGGATAATTTTTTTTTTTTCTAGTATTACAAAATTATTAGTTGGTATATTAGATTATATTTAGTAACCATGTATTTAGTTACTCGGTTATTTTAGTTACTATAGTTAGAGCTATTTATATAAATAGCTTCTTCTTCTTTGTACAGTACACGAGTGAGATAATAAAAATCTTCTTTCTCTCATTCTCTCTGTTTCTAGGTTTTGCTTTCCTAGCTTAATATGGTATCAGATGACACACTGATTCCGCTGTAAAATTTGTTTCGTTTCTTCGATTCGAGTTTCTGATTTTCTTCTTCTTCTTCTCGATCACTTGATTCTTCTTCAATGGCTACTGATTCTGTTGATTCGAGTCACGCCATTCATGGTGATCGTACCAATTTTGTTCGATCCGCCATTGCTGAACCTTCGAATCCGTTTTACCTTCATCATTCTGATAGTCCTGGTTTGGTTCTAGTCTCGCAACCACTTACTGGCGACAATTATGCCTCTTGGAGTCATGCAATGTTAATTGCCCTCTCGATGAAGAACAAACTTGGCTTCATCAATGGCTCTATCTCCAAACCCAAAGGTAATTAGCTTGATCTTCTCAACTCTTGGATTCGTAATAACAACATTGTTATTTCTTGGATATTGAACTCGGTCTCTAAGAATATTTCTGCTAGTATTATCTTCACCGAGTCTACTCATGAAATTTGGGATGATCTTCGAGATAGATTTCAGCAATGAAATGGTCCTAGAATATTTCAGCTCCACAGAGAATTGATGAACCTTAATCAGGACCAGAAACCTGTTAGCATTTACTTTACAAATTGAAGACGATTTGGGAGGAATTAAGTAACTATCGGCCTCATTGTAGCTGTGGTAAATGCACATGTGGAGGTGTCAAGAGTCTCAATGACCATTATTAAATGGAATACATCATGTCTTTTCTTATGGGACTTCATGACTCTTTCTCTCAAGTCTGTGGTCAATTGTTGCTTATGGACCCTATGCCTCCTATCAACAAGGTGTTTGCTTTAATCTCTCAAGAGAAACATCAACGACAAGTCTCTCAGCCATCTCCGGCTTCCTTTGATTCTACTAGAACCATGGCATTTGCTATGAGGACTGACTCTTCCAAGTCCCCTCATTCTCTTAGCACTGTTGGTGTATATTTTCAAAATTCTACTTCTGGCAGATACAAAGGACAGAAAAGAGATCATCCTTATTGTACCAACTGCAAATTTTTGGGTCACACCATTGATAAGTGCTACAAGATTCATGGGTATCCTCCAGGATATAAACCGAAGTCTAAGGACTCTGTTTCACCTGCACATCAGTTTGCTACTCCTCAGAATATTGTGCAACAAGCTTCAATTCATCAGCTCTCCACTTCGGATGTTCACCCAGCTCAGTCCAATTCTTTTGGAGGATTTGTGCAGAACCTTAATCCAAATCAATATCAGCAACTCTTGTCTATGTTCTCTCAGCATTTAACGAATTTTACTGCTCATAGGACTTCTCCAACATCTGCTCATGGTACTTCTCCCGCAGGTATCTGTTTATCTTTAGCTTTGGGCGATGTTTTCTCTTCCACACATGTATGGATTGTTGATTCTGGAGCCACAAGACATATTTGCTCTTAAGCACATGCATTTACTTCTTTGAAAGCTATTCACCATGCAACTGTTAACTTGCCAAATCATGCCAAGATTCCTGTTATGTATGCTGGTGATATTCACTTGAGTCCTGATCTGATTCTTAAAGATGTTTTGTTTGTTCCTCAGTTCCATATTAACTTGTTATCTGTGAGTGCATTGCTTGCTGGTTCCTCTCTTATTGTTCAGTTTCTTCATGATGGCTGTGTTGTCCAGGACCTTCTTACCAAGAAGATGATTGGCAAGGGTGATAAAGTTCATGATCTCTATGTTCTCAATATAGAAAATCTACATATTGTGAATTCTGTTTCTGTTTCTTTTATAAATAATGTTTCAGCTCATATTTGACACAATATGCTAGGCCATTTATCATTTAAGAAACTAGATAACATCAAGGATAAATTACAATGTGATGTTTCTAAATTGCATAAAGTTGACCCCTATTATGTTTGCCCTCTTGCTAAGCAAAGGCGTTTATCTTTTGATTCTCATAACAATTTGTCTAAGTTTCCTTTTGATATAGTGTATTGTGACACTTGATGACCGTATCACATTGCTTCTCATTCTAGGCATAGGTTCTTTCTTACTCTTGTTGATGATTGTACTCGTTTCACTTGTGTGTATCTCATGAAGAACAAATCTGATGCTACATTTATTGTTCCTAGATTTTTTGCCATGATTTTCACTGAATTTCATGCTAAGATCAAGATATTTCGTTCAGATAATACGCCTGAACTTCAGTTTACTGATTTCGTTCCTGTTGTTGGTTCTATTTTGGGTGGTTCTAATTCTGCCTCATCTGGTTCTACTTCTTCTAGTACTGCATCAGTTTTTTTACCCCCTGTTTCTAATGTTTTTTATCCTTTCTTGGTTGCTGTTAAGAGGTCTTCTCGGGTTCGTCAACCTCATGTTTACTTGAAGGATTATCATTGCAATCTTCTTCATGGAGCTGTTGATTTTTTCCAGAAAGTTCCTCATTGTATTTCTCATTACTTGTCTTATGATGCATTGTCTCACTCTTATAGGAACTTAGTTCTTAAAATTTCTTCACAGGTTGAGCCTCAATTCTATCATCAAGCTGTGAAGAATCCTCACCGGCGATTGGCTATGCAGGAGGAATTACAAGCCATGAAAGCTAATTATACTTGGACTGTTACCTCTTTGCCTCGTGATAAGCATATCATTGGTTGCAAATGGATCTATAAGATCAAGTACCGTTCTAATGGATCCATTAAGAGACATAAAGCTCGCTTGGTCGCGAAAGGGTACACTCAACATGAGGGTCTGGATTTTGTAGAGACTTTCTCTCCTGTGGCGAAGTTGGTTACTGTGAAGGTACTTCTTGCCCTTGCTGCCTCTCATCATTGGCACCTTGCTCAACTTGATGTTAATAACGCCTTTCTTAATTTTACTTGAGGAAATCTGTATGGAATTGCCTCTTGGTTATAGTAGACATGGGGAGTCTTCTCATATAGTCGACTTGTTTGCAAGCTTGACAAGTCTATTTATGGGCTCAAACAAGCCTCGCGACAATGGTATTCTAAGTTTTCTCAAGCTTTGATCAAATATGGTTTTCTTCAATCCAAGTCTGATTATTCTCTTTTTACTAGAGGGAGTGGTACTAGCTTTATTGCTTTATTGGTTTATGTTGATGATATCATAATCACCGGTTCTAATATTCTTTGTATTTCTGAGATTAAAAGTTTTCTTCATACTCAATTTAAGCTTAAGGATCTTGGTTCTCGTAAGTATTTTCTTAGTTTTGAAATTGCTGCCTCTTCGAAAGGAATTGTGCTTTCTTAACGCCATTATACTTTACAGCTTCTTGAAGACACAGGTTACTTGGATTGTAAACCTACTGATGTCCCTATGGATCCCAAGGTCCAATTATTTGCTCTAGATGGTGATATTCTCCCAGATATTACTCAATATCGTAGGCTGGTTGGCAAGCTTTTGTATCTCACATTGTCAAGGCCTAATATTACATACGATGTTCATCGGCTTACACAGTTTCTATCTTAGCCTCGGCTTCCACATCTCAAAGTTGTACACCATCTTCTTCGCTATTTGAAGAACAGCCATGGTCAAGGTCTTTTGTTCTCTTCTGCCTCTGCTGGTTCTGTGTGTATCAAAGCATTTTCAGATGCTGATTGGGGGTCTTATGTTGACTCTAAACGGTCTGTGACGAGCTTTTGTATTTTTCTTGGTGTTTCTTTGGTCTCCTGGAAGGCTAAGAAGCTTGCCACCATTTCTTGTTCTTCAGCCGAAGCTGAATATAGAGCTCTTACCTCCACTGCTAGCGAAATCACTTGGCTCCAGCATCTTCTTCATGACTTTCAGGTGGCTGTTTCTTCTCTTGTTGTTATCTTTTGTGATAATCAAGCTGTCATTCATATTGCTTCTAATCCTATCTACCATGAACGCATAAAACATATTGAAATTGTCTGTCATTTTGTGCATGAGAAGGTGGCTTCTGGTGCTCTAAAATTGCTTCCCATTCGTTCTCAACATCAACTTGCGGATATATTCGCTAAGCCTCTACCTTCTCATATTTTGTTTCCCTTATTGTCCAAGATGGCTGTCAAGAATATATATAAGCCATCTTGAGGAGGAGTATTAAATTATATTTAGTAACCATATTTAGTTACTTGGTTATTTTAGTTACTATAGTTAGTTTACTATAGTTAGAGCTATTTATAAAAATAGCTTCTTTGTCTTTGTACAGTACACGAGTGAGATAATAAAAATCTTCTTTCTCTCATTCTCTGTGTTTCTAGGTTTTGCTTTCCTAGCTTAATATGGTAAGAGAACAAAATTTGAATCTGCAAACTCGTTAACTTCCGTCATATGTAGAACATTTCAAAAGTGGAAATTTTCTAAGAAAATCAGCCAAGAACCAAAGATACAAAAGAACAACACAATGGCAGTTGAACAAACAACAAAAACTCTCTTAAAAGAAGACAAGAACTGGTTATGTTATGACAATACATTATATATATGAAACAACACAGCCAACGTAAGAGCTTACAAAATTCACAATGCTAGAAGCCAATTTGACAGCGACATCTGCGGGATTCTATATGATTTTTTCCATCGTTGATCATTTGTTTAAGGAGAAATGCTGGGAATAACAGCAACCCGACCGGTTTCGATTATTCAAAGAGATAAGGCTGGCCTTGTCTGCTTGGTACGACCATAGTTTCACTTTCATTGATCGCTTTGGCCTGTATTTTGGCTATAGAAGTAGTTTACATAATATTGGATAATGAAGGCTTAATATATTGTTGCTATTCGGGGTTAAGTTCAACCCTTGTAATGTCTGAAAATTAAAATTTTAATTATAAGTTTTCTTGTGGAGTGGTAGTTTTGTTTTAGTATTTAAACTCATATATTCTTAGGGTTTCTGTAAGAGAGAAAAATAAAGTCATTTTGAGCGTGTGTTTTATAAACGTAGGGATCACATTGATCGCCGAACCATATGAAAATCTCATATCTCTTTTATTGTTCTTCGTATTTTCAGTTGTGTGTATAATTTATTATTGTATGAGTTTATATATATTTTGTAACACATAACACAAAGAAAGTAAAATTGTTCATCCATCTGTGTCATTGCATGCAAGCGACAAATTTATGGTAATTAATTTGTCAAAAATCTGGACTTGCATTGCACACTGAAGAGCACGTCCACACAAATAAAAATAGCATCCATCTACATCCGTTGTAGATGTGTATCTACGACGGAAAATAGCTCCTAAACGATCATTTACATGCAATCTTCAGTTAGATTCTCCCTTAAAACGAGAAGCTAACAATCTAGCAATAGCCAAAAATAAAATCCTAGTCCTGCAATTAGAGAAACATCTCTCTTTAAATTTTAGTTTTTTTTTTCTGTTCAATTAAATCCAATATTTTATCACATAGTGTGCTTTTAATTTAAATAGATAGATGCACAAGTGATATGGTGAGACATCTCATTCAAGATTTTCTCAAAATGTAATTTAAAAATAGTCATAGATTAGGAAAACTACAGCTTGTATTAATGGGATATTCATACTCGTCAAAATATGACAAATAGAAGTATCTATTTCAGTTTAATAGGCCACACAAACCTGTTCCAACGGTTTCGGTTGGTGATTCCTGTAAAATTTGGGTTACATGTTTGACTATATTTGGGCTACAAAAAGTGGGTTTCTTTTGAAAAAAAATTAATTTTTTTTAACATAACACTGCAGTATGACGACCCAAAATACAGTATTTTCTAGTTATAAGCAACAAAAACTTCATAAAATCAGAAAATTATTATAATAACTACAAAAATAACTAGGTTTTGGGGTTTCTATCATTTCGATGGGCAACCAAAATAACCCAACTGAACCCACAGAAACCTTGGTCGAGTGTAGTGGCAATGACATATATTTTTGTCCCACAAAATTATAAATTTTTCCTAAATTGTCTAGTTTTTTGGTTTTGACCCTTCTAAAAAATATTTTATTAAAATATTATGGTCCCTCCAAATAAATAATGCTAGCTAGCCTATAGTGCCTATTTCGCTAGGGGATTGGTTCACTAGCACAATCTTTGTAACTTTATGGTATATCCATGAATTTCTATTTGGAATGCTACAATTTTTAACCGTCACAATCTTTGGGATCATGGAGCATAAAGAGATTTTACTTGGTGGTATCAATTAGGTGGTTTTTGAACTTTTATTGCTCTCCATGGTGCTTTCGAACTAATAGATTTGTGATAAGAGTAATTTTATGAAGAAAGAAATAGAAAGAAGAGACGAAAACAGAGGAAAGATAATTGCTATTAATTGACTTATATTTTAATTAATATTGATCTGGCTATTTATAAGCTAGCGTCAATTCTTTACAATGAAATAATAAGGACTACAACATAAGCTATTGACTAGCATCAACTAACCCATGTAGCTATTTCCAAGCAACAAGCAAACCAATTGAAACAAACTAACTACTCTTAAGGCATAATTTATTGAAAGTAATAAAAAAAATAAAGACTTGGTCCTTCATCAGGCTTTATCAAGTATGACTACATGGCTCACACATGCACGTTACAACAACTTGCCATGTAAGGCATGCAACACACTCAGCCCTTGTTCATATTATTCCCCACCGCTTGAAGTATATTTGTCCTCAAGGATGAAAGCTGGATACGTCTTGGAGAACCTCCAAAGGTTTTCCCATGTGGCGTCTTCCACCAGAGCACCAATCCACTTGACTAAAATATCTGTTTTTGGTCTATGTTTGTGTTGGCACCAATTCTTATCGGAAATGGAGGTTTACATCTCCGTGCTTTTGTTCGTTTTCGGGCGATTATGGGATCCTTTTGATGGTTTTTCTTTGTTGTGCAGGTTTTTAGGTCCATTCGGAGGCTTCGGTCGTTTTCAATCGATTCCGTACAGATAGGCTCGCTACTTGAAACCGTGACCTGACTCGCCACTTGAGCAAGTCGCGGAGGCCAAATCCAGCAAGCCAGGCCGAGACTGTCGCAACTTGGGTAAGTTGCGGAGAACAACAGAATCAGTATGGCCGAGACTCATGCGACTTGGACTCGCGACTTGACCACGACTTGGGTAAGTTGCGAGTGCTAAATTCCAGCAACATCCAGAGCCTGTCGCGACTTGAAGTTGCGACTTGGCCAAGTCGCGAGAGTCACTTAAGTTGCCCTAATCGAGCCCTTATAAAAGGAAAACGGCAGAAAGAGAAGAAAAAAAAATCAGCTAGAATGTCAGAAAAACTATAACGGCCGGGTCGCTCTCAGGCTCATGCCCAACACGTTACTCACAAGCTACTGTCCGCTTTGGGTCGCTCAATGGCTCATGCCCTCACGGATTTGCTTCGCCTCTCCCATCAGGGTTTGAACTTGGTACTTATCCATAAGTACCAATTCTTACCAAGTTGAGTACCAATTGGTACTTATGGACTCAACTTGATAAGAATTGGTACTTATGAACAAGTACCAGGTTCAAACCCTGATGGAGGAGGCAAAGCAAATCCGTGAGGGCATGAGCCATTGAGCGACCCAAAGCGGACAGTACCTTGTGAGTAACGTGTTGGGCATGAGCCTGAGAGCGACCCGGCCGTTATAATAAAAAGGCGAATTGAGCTACTAGCTTAATTAGTACTCAACTTGGTAAGAATTGGTACTTATGGACAAGTACCAGGTTCAAACCTTGATGGGGGAGGCGAAGTAAATCCGTATGAGCATGGGCCATTGAGCGACCCGACCATTACAAAAACAGAGAGAATAAGGCCTAGAAGACTAGCCACCAGATCGAAAGGATTCTGAATTGTCGAATGAGGATATCACCAGAGATGGAATCAGACAAGAGTCCTTCCGTCAAGAGTTCTTTTTCGAAATTCTTCCCTTAGCTGTAGTTTTGTTTATGACTTCCATGTTGAACATTATGTATTTTATTTTCCTAGTTATTAAGTAATTCTTTTAACTAGGGATGATGATGAATCTTTCTATGAATATTGATTGAGATTAATATATGTTTGGATGAATTAAGTATTTTGGTTGAATGTCTTTTTAGTGCTTAATAGATTGTTAATTGCTTGATCATCAATTTTCAATATCTTGCTGTTGTGGGTTAAGTACCGAGAGGAGACGCCCACAATGTGTTCGATAAATTGCCACCATAGCTTAGAAACCAAATAGAGATATATTAGTGTATTCTATGTGATCCTTGACATCTTTCTAAGCTTTATGCATTCTCATATAATTAGACATTCATCGAGAGATAGGATGTTAGTATATGCTGAATAGGTCTGATTTGCCTTGAGAGAGGATTTCAGATAGCTATATAACATGATCATCAATCATGTGTTTGACCATTCTTATATTATTATCTTTTTTCATTAAGAAATAGTTAGTGAAATCGAATTCTCTAGTTCCTTTTACATTGATAAAAATCCAGTCGTTTTCTAGTTTAATAGGTTGTTTAGTTTACAAGTTAGAAATCCATATTCATCATCTTTATATTTCAGATAGAACTAGACTTAGTTACTTTTAGTATTCAATATCTTTAACGTACTCGTGGGAACGATACTTAGACTCATTCTATATTACTTGTGCCGATCCCGTACACTTACGGGTACATAAAAAGAGTAACAGTTTGCCTTTACGAATAACACGACGTGTAACATCCCTAATTTCGAATACATATGAAAAGTATGATTGAATTCGTTTTGAATATGTGAATATGAGTTTTATGATTTGAGGGGTGGAAATTGTAATTAAATGTATGTATATTTTTAGGTTGCATAATGGACCAAATTGAACGGTCAAACACGATGCACGAAGAGAAGAGTGAAAAACTGAGACAGTGAGTATCGCGACCTGGCCATCGCGACCACAGATCGCGATGAGCTGCTCGCGATGAAGAATGGTGATTCTTGGCAGTGAGCACCGCGACCAGGTCATCGCGACCACAGATCGCGATGACTGGATCGCGATGAAAAGGATGATTTGGGGCAGTAAGTATCACGACTAGTCATCGCGACCATAGATCGCGATGACCAGCTCGCAATGAAAGTGGTAATTTCGACCAGTGAGCATCGCGACCGAAGCGGCGCGACCACCGCTCGCGATACCGGTCGCGATGACTCAAAAATTTTAAAAATATATATAGCACCGCATGATGAAGCGGTGAAGCTTCATCAACTAAATGTGAAGCAAATTAACACAGAAACAGAAACATTACAAAGCTAGAGAAAATGATAGAGAAGAGCGGAGAGGAGAGAGAAAGAAGAAAAAGAAGAAGAAGAAGAAGGAGAAAAGAAGAAGAAGAAGAAGAAAAGAGAAAGAGAAAGAGAATAAGGAAAGGAGAAGGAGGAAGCTTTCAGGTTTGGTGTACACGTATTTTTCGAATTTCCAGTTTTCCAGAAATTTTCGGAATTGTCCAATTTTAGAGTTTCTGAGTTATTTGAATTATATGGATTATAAATTATAGTTTAGATTTGCTATATACGAGTTTTGGAATTTTTCCAGTTTTTCAGAAATTTTCGGAATATTTCAGATTGATTGAAATTGATTATATTTGCGTTATTTGAATTATATTGATTATCGAATATAGTTCAGGGTCGATATATACGAGTTTTGGAATTTTACCAGTTTTTCAAAAATTTTCGGAATTCTCGAAGTTTATCGTTTTTGAATTATGTGAATTCTATTGAGTAGAATTGATAGTTTGAAACTGATTTCAGAATGATTTGAATACGATTTGGTTCTAATAGTGTTCTGGAAATATATTGTTAAGGAAATATATGGTTGAAAGTGACTTAAATTATATTATATTGTAAAATGTATTGGAAAATGATTTTGGGGCAATTTGATTCGACACGGAATTATGAAATACGTTTGAGTATATTTTGGATGGATTTCATATGATTATTGATTTATAAATATATTCGTATATTTCCATTATTTTATATTTGATGAAATTTGAATTTGCAAAAATATAAATATATGGATATGTATTGAAATTGAATTCGATTATTCGGAAAGAAAGAAAATATGTTGATATTGGATTGGAGAAAATATTTTGGCTCTGATGTGTATGAACATAGATATGGATATAGGAGGTTGACATGTCAATTGGGTTTCTGTCTGAACAGTACTGTGCCGATTATACCACCCTTTGGATAGTACAGGCCCCAAGTGCCGGTCCTAGGGTTCTGAAATTTGTCATGGAACATTTACAGTGGGTGATTCCGTTGGTGTTCCATTCTGATCTGATGTTCGGTGAGTGACCCCGTTTGCGTCCAATACCGAACAACCCGTAATCCAATCCGATAACTTATGTTTTATATGTCAGGAGCCCAATCTGAAAATTAATTTGTTATCTGGAAACGTTTGAGAAATTTAAGAAAATATGTCTGGTAATTGTGTTTGGATATGTTTGATTTGAGATGAGCATTAATTGTTTTTGGATATTTGATTTGATTTGAGCCCCATATATTGATTATCTATTTGTTATTTATAGTTTTAATTGATTTCAAATATTTGTATATACGATTTTGTGTACATCCACTAAGCAATATGCTTAGCGTGTTGAGTTTTCTCGCACGCAGGTAACAAAGGTTTCAAGGGCGAAAAAGATAAAGAAGAGTAGAGTTTGCAGAACCAGAGTCAAGATCACATCTTTCCTGCATACATTTTGGTAGTTTGTTTGTATTAAGTTCATATATTTTGATACCGTATGCATATACATAAACTGTTTGTAAATATTTAACGAGCTTCCGCTATGTAAATATTTTATGATATGTTTATGTTAAGTGAATCTTTATAACTTATCTTGTGATAAATTGGTTGGTAAGTCGCACTATATTTGGAAGGGTGCGCAAAATTGATTTGAGAATGTGGAAGTTGATTTTATAATTTTATCTGTAAACAGGTTTTGGAAAGTCAGAAAAAAACAGAGGAAACTCTGGCAAGATTTTCGAAAAGTCTTTGGACCATTTTCAAAGGTTTTTAATATAATGTTTAAAAGTTAGTTTTTAGTATATAGTAGCGCTCCCTGATTCGGTCCGAGTGGATTTGGGTCAGGGGGTGTTACACGACGGTCCAAGATTTTTTCAGGTGAAGTCAAAAAGCTAGAATCCTCTTAAACTGGAGGAAGAGAGGAAATAACTTATGGCCGATTACCCAAGCATTTTCATAGGAGACTAACATGAAAAACATTGTGAATTTGTGACCCAAGAGGTAACGCAAGGCGATAAGCCACCGATCCAATTTTTTCAATGATCTCAAATGGCCCAAAAAAAACCATGAGCTAATTTCAGAGAGCTTCGAAATGCTACCATATTTTGCCGATAAGGCTGCAATTTCAAGTAGACAAAATCACCAACTTGGAAGTGAACTTCTCGTCGTTTCTGATCTGCCTGTGTTTTCATGCTGTCACGGGCCAAGTTCAAGTTGTGACGCAAGGTTTGTAAGATAGCTGCTCGATCACAGAAATGATCCTCCATTACTTGAATACTTGTGGTACCTGGAACATAAGCAAGAGGCTCGGTGGCTTTACTTCATAAACAACTTTAAATAGAGTCATCTTTGTAGATTAGTGTATACTTGTGTTGTAACTATACTCCGCCCATGGCAACCACTCAACCCATTTCCTTGGCTGATCTCCAGCGAAACAACGTAGGTACTGCTTGACAGTCCGGTTGACTGCTTTCGTATGACCATCGGATTGAGGGTAACAGCTTGAACTCATGTTGAGGTCAATCCCTTGTAGGCGAACAAGTCTCTCTAAAAAGAACTAACAAAAATTTTGTCCCTATCACTCACAATTGATTTTGAAATTCTATGGAGTTTTACTACCTATGAGATAAATGCTTTTGCAACTGATATTGCAGTGAATGGATGACGCAAAGGAATAAAGTGGTCGTATTTGGAGAGGTAGTCCACTACTACCATGATCACGATGTAGCCGTGTGAGGATGATAATCCTTCGAGAAAATCCATTGATATGTCCATCCATATTAAGTCCGGAATTGGTAAGGTTTGGAGTAAACTAGCAGGTGACAAACAATCGGTCTTGAAGCGTTGGCATGTGTCGTATTGGCGTAGGAACTCCTTAACATATTGTCTCATTCCAGGACATGTAAAGCTACTTTTCAAACATGTCAATGTTTTGTGATAGCCGAAATGGCCACCAACAGATGAGGAATGAGCATTTTGTAGCATTGCAGGTAGTAGAGAAGAACTAGGACTCAAATAAACCTTTCCTTTCAAGAACCACACACTATCACGTTTAATAGAAAACTCCACATTTGTTGTAAAATTCTTATCAGCAAGTTTATCATAAAAAGAATCCTTACCCACTTTAATTTGTAATTCTTTCCACCAATCTGCATTTTGCAAGGATACGGCCAACAAATTAATTTCTCCTATTCGTGACAAAGCATTAGCTCCAATATTCTCAGGACTACGTTTATACTGAATGACATAATCATATCCAAGTAATTTTGGTAACCATCGTGCCTGGGCAGGGGTCGTGATTCACTGCTCTATCATAAATTTAAGACTCATTTGATCAGTCTTGACAGTGAATGGCCGACCAAGCAAATAAGGCCTCTATTTGTGGATGGCTTTCACAATCGCAAGCATTTCTTTTTCATAAGTGGACAATGTCAGGGTCGATCCCTTAAGTGATTCACTGAAGAAGGCAATTGGTTTGCCTTGCTGAGAAAAAATTGCTCCAATGGCCTACACCACAAGCATTATATTCCACCACAAATCTTTGGGAAAAATCTGGTAACCTTAAAACTGGAGGTGATGAAAGAGACTTTTTAAGTTTGGTAAATGCCTCTTCTGCTTCAAGAGTCCAAGTGAACCTATCATTGGTCAGGAACTTGGTAAAAGGTACGGTAATGTTACCAAACCCTTGGATAAATTTTCTGTAGTACCCGGCAAGTCTTAGGAACCCTCGTACACCCTTGGCCGTTGTTGGAATTGGCCACTCCATCACGGCCTGGATTTTTGTTGGGTCTATGGCTGCCCCTTCTTTTGATATGACATGGCCCAAATAATCCACTTGCATTACCCCAAATTGGCATTTTGATTCTTTCGCATACAAGTAGCTTGTCACCAAGTTTTTCAAGTCAATATGCAAGTGTGATAGATGTTCCTACCAATACTTGCTATAGATTAGTATGTCATTAAAGAATACATAAACTTACAGAAGTATGGTCTGAAAAGATCATTCATGAGGCTTTGAAACGTAATCGGGGCGTTGGTCAATCCAAAAGGCATGACCACGAACTCATAATGCCCCTTGTGAGTACAAAATGCAGTTTTTGGAATGTCACTCTCATGAACTCTGATTTGGTGATACCAAGAGCATAAGTCAAGCTTCGAAAAGAACTTGGATTTGTGTAGTTCATCTAGCAACTCATCAATCACCAGTATGGTGTATTTTTCTTTAATGGTTAGTCAACATAAAAAGGCCAAGTCCCATCTTATTTCCTTACCAAAAGAAACCGAATAGTAAAAAGGGCTTGGCATGGTCGGATTAATCTTTAGTGTAACAAGTCTTGGACTACTATCTCTATTTCAATTTTTTGGTAATATGGATAGTGATATGGTCTGACATTAATTGGACCAAAATTGGGTTTAAGGGGTATTTGATGATTGTGGCTGCGAAGTGGAGCTAAATGGGAGGGAAGTGCGAATACTTGCTGAAACTCTTCAAGTAGTTTACATAAATTAGGAGGATAACTTGGTGTGGCTTGGGTATGGTGTAAAGTCAGCATCTGCAAAAACATCCCATTACCGTTAATGTGATGACAGTTCTTGTCGTTAATTGTGTCTAGTTTTGCTTGTTTCAAACCCTGAAAAACATGAGTAACACCCCCATCTCTAAATGTCATAGTTAATTGATGGTAATCTGTCTCAACTGGATACAAAGTTGCGAGCCATTGCACTCCAAGAATAACTTGACAGGCTGCCATAGGCAATATGTAAAAATCAAGCTCCCTACGATACCCTTGTATAACCAATAGAAGTGCCAAACATCTCCCCGTACATGTTATTTTTTCAGGATTGGATATTATGACTTGGTGTAACATCCCGAATTTCGGATAATTAATTTCATATATGTGAATATAAATTTTATGATTGGAGGGGGTGTAAATGTAATTAAAAGTATGTTTATTTTTATGATTTCCAGGTGGACCAGATGGAACGGTCCAAAAATGATGCATGAAAAAATTAAAAACTGAGGCAGTGAGTATCGCGACCTGGTCACCGCGACCACAGGTCGCGATGGGCCGCTCGCGATGAAACATGGAAATTTTGGCAGTGAGCATCGCGACCATAGATCGCGATGAACTGCTCGCGATGAAAATGTCAAATTCTGGCAGTGAGCAACGCGACCACCAGCGCGACCAAGGTACCGCGAGATGTGCTCGCGATGAAGGCGGTGCAAACGCTCCAGTGAGTACCGCGACCTGGTGGCGCGACCACTGGTCGCGACGACCGAAAAATATAAAAAAAAAGAGTAGCTTCTCGCAGAAGCCAGAAAACAGACAGAGGAGAGAAAAGAGAGTGAGACCGTGAGAAAGAAGAAAGAAAGAAAAGAAAGAAGAAAGAAGAAGAAAGAGAAAGAAGAAGAAGAGGAAGAAGAAGAAGAAAAGAGGAAAGAAAGAAAAAGAAAGGTGTAGGAGGAAGAGAAAAGGGAAGGAAAAGGAAAAGAAAATCGTGGAAACGCGATTTGTCGAAAGGAAACGGTATCCAGGTTGGTGTACACACGTTTTCGAACTCTTTACGAAACGTATTTTGTATTTTTAGTCTGAATACGCATTTTTATTTAAATAACCTATTGATTTTATATCTCTATTGTTGATTTTGGAATGATTTTATGATAAATCGCATTTTGATCGTATTTTGATTATTACGGTTTCGTTAAAAAGACTTGATTTAGACGTTCGTATGACTATTGTTTATGTTTCTTGAAAGGTATTGTGTGAATCGTATATTTATTGAGTATCTAATGATTTGTAACTTATTGCGAATATTTGAAAAATAGTTTATCGGAAACGGCCCTAGGATACTTAGACATAGAAATGGATATAGGAGGTTGGTATACCAGCTGGGTTCAGTGAGCAGTACTGCGCCGATATTGATATGCGATTGATTGCTTATTATGTACCTCCTCATGGATTCGTCCAGGGGCAGGGAGACACGTACCTCCTCACGGATTCGTCCTCAGGGTTGGGAGACACGTACCTTCCTAAGGATTCGTTCCTGGGATAGGGAGTTATGTACCTCTCTAGGTTCCGTACCATCGGTCCTAGAGTAGGGAGATACGTACCACTCTTAGGATTCGTCCTAGGGTGGGAGTTTGACCCATATTCCAGTCCTAGTATGTTGAGTATTCTAGCAGGCCAGATTTGAAGTGAATTGAAAAGTGAATTGAGTAATTTTATTCATTGATTTTACATGTTGATTTTATCCTTGAGGTTAATGTAATTATAACTGCTTTATACTTTGATTTTGAAGTTAACTTGAATTGTAAATGATTAGCATTGAAAAGATATATATATATATATATATATATATATATATATATATATATTGTAATTGTTTCTTAATAAAAGTTATTTATGATTTCATATTGAGTTTAGTGTACACCCACTAAGCTATATGCTTAGCGCGTTAGTTTTGTTTCTAACGCGTAGGTACCAGAGAGACTGAAGAGGCAAAAGACTGAAGAGGAGTTTTCTGCAGCTTGAAGTTTGGGGTCACTACATTGACTTGGGGTAGAGATATTTATATATATATATATATATATATATTCCGCAGCATGCATGTACAGAAGTCTGTAATTTCGAAGAGTTATATTTATATGTTTTGTAAATCATTTATTGATTCCTGTTTTTCGTTTTCAGAATGTTTGTAAATATTAAATTCTGAGTCGTTTTATTATATAAACTGTGTTGGAAAGTCGCACTAAACGGCAGAGTGCGCAATTGTTTGAAAATGATATTTGAAGTGTTATTGAATTTGTATTTGAATTGATTTGTGGAAAAACAGGTTTTGGGAAATCCGAAAAACAAATTAAACTCTGTCGAAATTTCTGTAAAAAGGTGTATTTAGATGGGCTCACTCGAAAATGTTTTAAAATTATAAATTATGTGGTTTTCCAATGGTTTGCAAAATTGATTCGATGGGCTCACTAGAAAAGTCTTTTTGAATTACAAATTGATATGAGTTTTAAATGGTTTTGAATTACAAATTGAATTGAGAAAGTTTTGAAAATCGAGTAGCGCTCCCTGGGTCGATCCAGCCGGGTCAGGTCAGGGGGTGTTACACTTGGAATGTCTTGTCTCATGTTATAGGTAACTCATATTTTGTTACTAAGAATTGGTCCATAAAATTATGTGTACTTGTCACACCCCCTGACCCGACCCGTTTGAATCGACCCAGGGAGTGCTACCGGTTTTACAAAACTTTTCTTAACTCACTTTATAATTTGAAAACCATTGAAAATTAAATAAATTATATTTTTAAAATCCCTTTTCATAGTGAGCCCATCTTTATCTGTTTTGAAAAATTTTGCCAGAGTTTTCTCTATTTTTCTGATTTTCCAAAAACCTGTTTTCAACAAAAGTTCAAAACAATATAATTTCAACACTTCCAAAATCAAAGTTTCAAACATGTGCGCACTCTGTCATATAGTGCGACTTCCTAAACATTTTCCAATTAAACAATTCATAATTACTATTTACAACCTTTGAAAACAAAAACCATCAAACAACTATTTACACAATATATAAATATCGAATTTACAGACTTCTGTATATGCATGCTTAACTGAATATAATATACATTACTGTATAGCTACCCAATAAGTATAGTGACTCTGAACTCTTCAATCTGCAGCTACCTCCTCTCTACTCTTTTCTCTGCCGGTATTCCTATTACCTACGCGTGATGAAATCAACGCGCTAAGCAATAATGCTTAGTGGGTGTACACTAAACTCATTTATCAAAATCATAAAATAAATTTTATAATAAAAATATCACAATACTATCGTATAAAAACATGTTATTATTCAACTCAATTACGGAAATGAATCATATAAAATCAATTTAATAATAGCAACTAAATTAAATTAATAATTCATACGAAATCAAGTTCTCAATGATTTTATTCAATTCATTCTCAATCATGGCCCTTTGGTATACTCAACATAATTTCAGGACTGGAATATGGGTCGTTCGACCTCAGTGGCTATCTGTCGAACATAACTCCCAACCCTAGAACCGGCACTTGGGGCCTGTACAATCCATGGGTGGTACATATAACTCCCTACCTTAGGACCAAGTGTTTGGTATCCTAAAGAGGTACATAACTCCCTATCCCAGGACGAATCCTTAGGAAGGTACATACTCCCTACCCTAGGACGACTTCTTAGGAAGGTACATAATAATCACGATCAATAGCAATATTGGTGCAGTACTGCTGAAATAACCCAGCTAGTATACCAACCTCCTATATCCATTTTCTATGTCCAAGTATCCTAGGGCCGTATCAATACAAAATTTTCCACTTTTGTATCATTTCATTGTATTCATTTCAAAATTAACAACAATCTAAATTAAATTCAACAAATATAATTCTCAACCAATATTCGTAAAACATATGTACTTAATTTCTTGAAAATTATTCGATTTGTTTCATATGATATTCTGTAATAATTCATTTTAATATAATCGAAATACGATCAAATTGAGATATTCAAATCAATAAACGTATGAACATATATTTATCAAAATACTCGAAAATCTCATATTCGAATCAAAATTGCAAATTAAAAACCACAAAGGTTTTAAAAAGAAGTGTACACCAATCTGAATATCGTTCTTCAGACTATTTCTTTTCTGAATTTTTTTTTTTCCTTTTCCTTTTCCTTTTCTCTTTTTCCTCCTCTTTTCCTTTTCCTTATTCTTCTTCCTTTCCTCTTCTTCTTCTTCCTCTTCTCTTCTTCCTCTTCTTTTTCTCCTTCTTCTTCTTATATATTAAACAAAGTACATTTATTTTCAATAAGATAACAAAAAAGAAAAAGGAACATACAATTAAATACACATAAGTCTTATTTAAACTTTATTTTGCGAAACCTTATACAATCAAACTCATCTATTATATATTCTAAGTCAATGGTATCAGCAATCCCCCTTTCAATATATATGACCGTGCAATTTGTCAGAAAATCATCCTCCATCTTACTACGAAGTTGTGTCTTGACAAGCTTTATAGCAGAAAATATTCATTCTGTTGTTGCTGTGGATACAGGAAGAGTTAAGACTAAACGGATCAATTTATTAATCAAAGTGTAGTGTTCTGACTTTTTTGTTTCCGCCAAACATTGACATAATTCCGAGAGAGAAGCAAAATTTTGAAATTTTGGGGCGCAAATAACATCAAACCTATAGTGGTTCAATTGTCTTCTCAAATCTTCAATATCATTTTTATCGAAATCTTGAGAGTAGAACTTCGTAGCAAGAGTACAAATGTCATCAACATCAAATGATTTAAACTCATCCACAGGGCTCAAAGTCATGCTAAGAGTAAGAAATTCTATTGTTTACTCTAGAAATCTACTATTCAATTTCATCAACTGAAAATCTATCACAACATTAAATATATTGAAGTGAAAATAATGTTCAATTGTGATATTATCTTTCTATTGACAAGATCACTTTGTTCCTTCCATATGACGTGCATTCATATCAAGCATATCAATTTCATACTTCTCATAAAATGACAATACACTTTTAAGAAAAGAATCTCATGCAGTCTCTCTTAACTCTAGAATGAGCATTTTTGTACTTGCTACCAAACTCATAGCATTTAAGATATCTTGAGATTTCAATTGCAAAACTTGACAAAGAATATCAGAGATTCCCAAAATCTTATACATTAATAACAAGATAAACACAAATTTAAAAGATCTCAAATCTTTATACACACATTTAGCTTCCCCGCGTATATTACTGTTCAGTCCATTGTCAATCAAATTTTCAAGAAGAGTAGAATTTGAACCAAACATCTGAATCAATCTACTAATAGAAGTAAAATGAGAGCTCCAACGAGTAACTTCAAGTCGTTGCAAAGTACGAATTTGATTAGCCCCTATAACAGTCTCAAATTCGCCCAAAGCGATCAACTCTTTAATTTCATCTTCTCGAATAGATTTCAACTGAGAATGACACTTGAAAGAAGCACCCACAAAGTTGACAATATAATTCAATTTAGAAAAAAATAACCATATATCATGCAATTCTTTAGCTATCGCAATTAAAACAAGTTAAAGTCTATGTGCAAAGCAATATACGTAATAAGCATATGGACAATCTTTGAGAAATAAGGCTTGTAAATCATTTCATTCACCTCTCATGTTGCTAACACCATCATATCATTGACTTCACAAGTTTTCAACAGATAGATTGTACCAAGTAAGGACACGACATGTCTCTTTTTTAAGAGTTGAAGAATTTGTGTTAGTAACACTTATAACTTGAAAAAAAAAACGTTCTCTAACAAATCCCTTTAAATCAACATGCCTCAAAATAATTGCTATTTGTTCTTTATTGGATTCATCAACTGCTTCATCAACAAGAATACAGAATTTGGCATCACCGACTTCCTCACAGATCTTAGCTCGCACTTCATTAGCTAGAATATTCAACAACTCCTTTTGAATCCGAGGTGATGTGTACTTGGCATTTTGTGGAGAATTTTCTAGAATAATAACAGCAATTTCTTGATTTACTCTTCCTGCAAACTTTATCATCTCAATAAAGTTTTCATAATTTGTAGAATTGATGGATTCATCATTACCTCGAAAAGCACACCCTTGCATAGTTAGCCACTATACCGTCTCTAGTGAGGTCTTGAGTCGTAACCGATTTTGCAAAATTTCTTATTAAGAGACTGTATTCATGACTTTGTCAATATGTCGAGATGAATCTTTTAAGGTATACCAATTTTATATGGTATAAAACTATATTGTGAATTATGTATCTCTTCATGTTGCACAAATGGACATTTGGTTCTACATTTGATTCTTTTCCAACTATGGAAACCATTAAGTGTAAATGTGTGATGCTTTAACGAAACATTATAAAAAAGATGGTATGAAAAATAAAATGCTCTGTCTTTTTCTATCGAATATTCAAGCTAAGAAAATCGCTCGCACCAAGATTTTTGAAAGCTTCGATTTTGTTTACCATTCAAAGTGAGTGGATATTTATCCAACATAGGTTGAAATGGTCCCAATTTTATTTATGTTTTTCGAATATCATCACGCTTGTCCGCGAGATAAACTCTTATTGGGAGATGTAATCCAGGATCACGTTTATAATAAGGAGTGTTAATATCTGTTGGAGTGTAAGCATTCCCAATTTCAAGATTTTCAGATGGAGAAGGCAAACTTGAACCGCCAACATCACACAGAGAACTTAACCCACTCGATGATTGATAATCTTTTTTTTTTCCAAAGTATGAAAGGAGAGTTTTTCTTAACTTAGATGAATGATTGTTTGGCATTGTTACCTAAAATTATCACTCTTTGGTTAAATCAACACAAGAAAGAATAAACGACTTATAGAGAAGCAGATATAGGAAAGCCAATCGAAAGATTGCTTAGTGTATTGAAATACAAATCAACACACAAATTTAAAGCATAAAAAACAGAGCATGATATATTGAAATAAATAAAAGACAAAAGTTTAATCAAACAACAAACTCGGTGGTAACCAGATTAAAATAGTTTAATTAAACAATTTAATCAAATTTAAAACATAAAAATAGAGCATGTATCAAAAATAGAGCATGGTATGATAATCCGGATTGCTAAATCATGTGAACTTTTGATAAGATAATCCGGATTGCGAAATCCTGTGAGCTTTCTCTGTATATCAGATTCTAAACTGGAGACTAGTGTTGGAAGTTACAGTCTTGGTAGTTTGTAAAATCTTAGGATAATATCTCTAACTAGATAGTACAAGCATTATATTTGCCAATGAAACATTTGATAAGTACACAATCAATGAACAGATGCAAGACAATAGATGCAAAAATTGATTGATGAACTGCTAAACAGACCCTACAAATAATTCAATGCAATGAATTACACTGTTCTTGTTCATTGCATTTTCTTATTTCTATGTGCAAAAATCATTTATGATCATTTGTTCAATGGGCCTTGGGGTCCATTGTCAAGGCACCATCATAGTTCACACAGTGGAGGAAGTGCTTGCTATCCATAAGCCACCAACCCAAGCGAAGGAAAATTGTGAGGGCTATATTATTCCAGCTTCTTTGGAGTTTGAAGCAAGTGAAACGGAGCATTTACTAAACATATCTGATGGAAATGAACGAATTCAATTGGACCTTGAACATGTATTTGGAACAGTTGAATAGAACTGTGACTCCAAATATTATCTTCCTAAAAACATCTTATATTATATTAGAGAAGGCTAATGCTCTTCTCACTAAACTCACAAATAAATCCAAGACACTATTTAGAGTTCCAGAAATTTTCCAACCCAATACTGTAATACACAGTAATTTTCACAAACAATTTCTATCAATTTCACATTCAAACAAATGGAGTTAAAATATCAACGAAAAACCAACAATAAACTCCATTCTGCTGATCAAAAATACAAACCCAGTTGTAAATTGTAACCCAATAGAGAAAAAAAAAATATAACAATCTCAGCAAAAAAAAAAACTTAATTAGATAGAGAAAATAGAAAAAAAATTTATACAAACAATAAAAAAAAATCATAATCACATTAAAAACTCAACCAAACAATATATAATAACAATAAAATAAATCAAAGATAGGAAATAAAATGGTAAAGTTACTTGAAGAAGAAGACTTCAGACTTAGTACCTTAGACTAGGAGAAAAATGGAGAAAAAGCACGCCTGGAGTGGAAAAGATCTGGAATGGAGAAAAAAAAAATTAAATTTGCTTTTAATATAAAAGGGTAAAACTGTAGTATTAATACATTACAAGGGTAAAACTGTAATTATAAAAAAAATTCAAAAAGCTGACCCGGGCTGGAGCCCGAGTCAGCCTTCTCATTGGGCCGTCTCTAATGAAATGTTGGTTAATGAAATGTAAGGTTAGTGAAATGTTTAAGGTGTAATTTTTTTCAGTAAAATGTTGTTAGTGAAAATATTTGCAGTGAAACATTATTAGTGAAATTTTATTCATATTTTTGTAAAATGTTATACGAATCTAAACATTTATCACTTATTTTAGGAAATGAATACCCGTAGGCTTATACTCAACTATAATGGACAATGGGATGATCTAGATTATATTGGTGGTTCACCAGTTGGGACATTGGTTTCTAAAGAGTTGACACTTACAGAGTTGGTTGAATTTATATATCGAAAGGTTAAGATTGATAGTACAAGGTATGACATAGTCATAAGTACGGTCGCTTATACTCAAAAAAACCCAAGAATGTTACAAATTATGAGCAACGATGATGTTATATTTTTGTTGCTTGATGAACTACATATTCCGGAGGTATGTATAGATATTGTGAAAAAAGTGGATAACAATGTTAGAGATTCTACTCGATTGAACCTGTTGGTTGTTTTCTTGCTACTGCCATCTGGGTTGGATTTTGAACTTGTTGGATGTCAAGTGTACATGAACTCTGATTAAAGCATATGGTGAAGGCATCCAATAATTCTCTGTTACGATAATGATGGAGTGTCAAAACCACTTAGCAAAACTAGAATCATGAGAAGATGTTACTTTTAAGCCAACATAAATTTTCACTAAAAAAAATAAAAATAAAACTGAAGGAGCTCTCTCATGGCAATTACAAGGAAACTAGTGCACATGTCAGAGTATTGACAATGCTTTTCTAAAAGCCATACATATATCATCATTGCATAATAACCGTATGTATCAAAACAAAATCTTAGTGTTAGAATCAATCTTTAAAAATAGTAACCGTATGTATCAAAACTAATACAGTATATGCCAGCCACGAAGAATATATTTCTTTTAAAATAAAAAAAAAACAAATATAGCCACTAAGAAGAATCCCCCCCTCCCCCCCTACATACAAGACTTCTCAATTGATCCATCACAATGTGGCAATGTGCTAGAAAGACAACATCAGCAATGTGAATAAGCAAGAATCCCATTCCCATTTACATACATGACTTCTCAATTCCATCACAATGTGGTAATGTGATAGAAAGACAACATTAGCAATGTCAATAAGTAAGAATCCATCAATTCTATTATTCAAAAACAGTATTATATATCACCAATAAACAGATATCTGACAGTTTCAAGCCAAAAATTATCTCATTTTTCCCTAAACACAGATATAAATATGAAGACTAAAAATTGTCCAATTCTTACATCACAACTTTTTCACATAACACAGTGTACATAAAAATTTCAACATATATATCAGTCCACAGGTATACTATAAACAAAAATTTTTATCGCAATCTCCTCCTGAATTTTTTTGGCATTTTCTTTATCAAAATCACAATTTAGTTCTTTATATATCATTATGTTTTCCATATACTTCATGACGAAAGCCCTACAATTGCTACTATAATTGTAATAACCAATACATTCGTTAGAAAGTGTATACAAATATTAAGGAAACAATTAATCACAATATGCGCAGGTTGCTGTTAGAGTGCTTGTCAAGTAATCAAATCTGTCCAATAACTGGTTCTAAGGAGAAAGGACAGAATTACAGTACTTAACTACAAAGTAATTCCATTATATAAAATGGACTAATTCCAGGGCTCCAACATTCTGCTCTTAAATTAATACTTAATTAATGAATTTTTATTCATTTTGTTAATCACATTAAGTTGTACAACAACTTCAAATGAACAAAGCATGAGTCCCTATCTTTGTTTTCAGAAACACCTACAGGTATTTGTTTTATAATAGTGTTGTCAATACGTATCCCAGTGCAATACCTATTCAAGTCACGTCCAATATGCACAAAATTTGTGATGTTTCCCAGTATAATAATAGGTCTGTGCAAATACAACTAAGTAGGTTCGACATATGATTTAACCAAGGTTAAACAAAAGAGGAGCCAATATTCATATATATATATGAATTGCATGAATGCTCATATTCATTTATATTTGAATTGCATGAATTACAGAAATAGCCATAGTCCTACATAACTATTCTTGCAATTAGCAAGAGGAAAATCTGCAAATGCATTTCTCATAGCACAAATGACATAAAAAATATATCAAATTTAACATTACGAAAAAGTCATAACCTTGTATCTTAGCTTGCAGCCCCACACAACAGAATATCAAAACTGACTCCATACTTCAAGATGTCAAACTCCCCAATAAGATCTTACATCATATTAATCAAAGCTAAAATTATCAACAGATTATTCATAATATGAAATAGCCAATGACGAGATCGGGATCGGGTTAGACAATAAAACCATCCAACACCAAAATAATAATAGGAAATAGAATTGTCTGTTGCCAATTGTCTTTTAACTAATACTCCATTTTCTTAACCCTATATGGAATTCCAATAGGAGCATTTCTACAGTCTTCTCTTCATTTTCAAGATTATAAGTACACAAGCATGATACACAAAACAAACATACCAAAATCCAAATTCATTCTAATCAATCATGTTTCTCCACTAGTAGTTACCACTGCAACCTAATATTCTCCAAAGTTTGTCTTCATATTTTGGATGCCAATAAAAGCACAAGCCAATTAGAAAAAATTTGAGACCACCCAACCGGATATCGAATAAATAAAATATTGCAAAAGCCATAAAAAGAAACCTCAAAATTGAAACCAACTCGAAAACCCTCGAGTTCTTTTCTAAACTTGAGAAACAACTATGATGGCATCAAATCTATATTGTAAAGCTCTTCTTAGGAAATCAAATCTATATTGCAAATTCCATAACAATAATTTACAAACATAACGAGAATGAAATAGACTAATCCTTTCTTGTATTGTAAATCACAACCAAACAAGAAATCATAAAATGGGCAGAAAAAATCTAAGTGAAAAATATCAAAAAAAATTTTTAATAAAAACTGACTGTTGTTCGCTACTCGGTGGGATTCGTCTCCAACGTCGAAACTCTGGCATACCTGACCTCATTTCGTCGCGACGACCTCCTTTGTCTTTGAGCCCGTCTCTTTTGGGCAGTAGAATCGACTCCGCCAGCCATCGAAGAAATCACTTCGAACCCATCGTGAACTCCAACGATATGTGAAAGGATGAACGGCGATACGATAACAACAACGACTCCCTCTCGGAGACGGCGACGTCAACTTCTTAGGGCAAGGATGAACGACGACGACGAGGGAGATGAACGGTCCACGGTCTGGAACGTTTGAGTTTCTTTTTTTTTTTCTCTCTCCTAAAATCTGGTGTATTAAAGTTTATCTTTCATCAAATCTTAGCTTTATCTAATAAAGTAAATGGCGAGCTGATTGCAAATTTTAACTAGATATTTATAAAAGGGTTTAAAAATAATTTATCATTTTAGAAATGGCTAAAAACGATTACTTTTTCATTTAAGGCTAAAAACTATTTTTCACATACTTATTAGGCCATTTTTGAATTTATCCATATTATTTTATTCCCCTAATATTTAAAAATATATCGTTTTTCACCCTATTTTTAAAATATTCACCATTTTTTCCCTACCTTAAAATATTTATCATTTTCCACCCTGCTTTTTAAAATATTTGTCATTTCCCTCCTGTTATTAAAAAAAATAATTTAATTATTAACTTTTAAGGACAAAATAATAATTAACAATTAATCTGATAAGAAATATTATTATTTGCTCCCTGAGGTTTGAAAAAATATATCATTTTACCCATACTTTAAAAATATTTCTTATTTTTCCCCCATAATTATAAAAACTAAAATATATGCTCCAATATATACATACATATATATATATATATATATATATATATATATATATATTTGTGTGTGTTAATTTATAGGGTAATAATGTAAAAATCTGCTATAACATGGATGAAAACTATAAATAACTATCATTATATTATTTAAATAAATTTATTAATAAAAATAAAAAATTTATAATGCCTCAAATTTAAAAAATCTGAAAATATAAAATAAAATATTTTTATCTTCTTCATTATAATAAAAAATTAATAAATAAACAATAAATAAAATCATTTCCCTCTGTCCATCATCATCATCATTATCCATCCCTAACATCAAACCTTAAGCCAATTATCCATCATCATTACTATTCATCCCCAATACTAAACCAAAGAAAGAGAAATAGTTTTGTTTATTATATTTTTATATTTTTTAAAGATGGATGAAGAGGATGATAATAATTGAGGTATTTTAAATTTTTTATTTTTATTAATAAATTTAATGATTTATTATTTTTATTTAAACATATTAAGAATATAATAGTTATTTATAGTTTCATTAAGGGTATATATTTTTAAGTATATATTTTAGTTTTTTTAACTGTAGGGGGAAAATAAGTAATATTTTAAAAGTAGGGGTAAAATAATTTTTTTTCAAATCTCAGGAGGCAAATAATAATATTTCTTATCAGATTAATAGTTAATTACTATTTTGTCCTTGAGAGTTAATGGTTAAATTAATTTTTTTAACGGTAGGGGAGGAATGGTGAATATTTTAAAAACAAGGTGAAAAATAATGAATATTTTGAAGGCATGGGGGGGAAATGGTGAATATTTTAAAAGCAGTAGGTAAAACGGTATATTTATAAACCTAAGGGGAAAAAATAATAATATCCCAATAATCTATAACTTTTATTAAAAAAATTCTATTTTTAAAAATATTATTTTTAAAAGATTTAATTTTAAGAGATCTAATACTAAACTTACTATTTGGAGAGCTCCCTAGAGAAGGAAGTCATTATTTATTTAGACTTGGGAGCGACTTCGTTTATTGTCGTGCAACAAACTGATTTATATGGTGTCCATTACTAGTTAACAAAAGCTCAATTGGAGACTGAGTTGGGTCATCTCCAAATGATTAGACATTTTTTTAAAATGGAAAAGGAAAACTCTCTAACCATGCTCTATAGTGGTGTTTCCAAAAAATATCAAATGGAGATTGACAAATGGATCTCCCAATTTAGATATCTACTATTCCAATCTCCATTACTTTTTCAACATTATATATTTTACTATTACCCTTCCATCCATTTTTTAAATAAATTTTGTTACTCCCATATCATTTTTAAATTTTTAACTAAACTCAATTAACTTATTATATCTTTTTATTTATAAATGTAATTAACATAAAAATTACATCATTAGAAATATTTTGTTAAGATGTTTCAAATGAGTATAATATTAACTATATTAATTTATTAATTTCTTTACCACATTCATTTATTAATTAATAACCTATGAGATGCGGTTGTGTATACTTTTTCCCAGTTTATGGGATGTCTCATTTATTTGTTGTGTGTTGTGTACCATGAATTATTTATACTTAGCTCAATTTCAGGCATACTTACCTTTGTTATTTTGTAAATATAATTACTGTCGTTGTTGGGAGTTCAAAAGGTTGTGTGTGGACTTTAATTGTATCCATGGAAAATGAAAGGTTCAGCCTTGTAGAAGAAAGATAGAAATAGGTTGGCAAAGATAAGAAGCAATCTTCAAATTAGTGAAAGCATCATACGGGGTTAATTTTTTTGCTGGATATTGGTTAGACTTGCACTGGAAATTTGTTCAGCTTCATTATTTTAGGTTACATATCATCATATAATCTTAGGAAGATAATCAAATCTCGAAAGTTGCATCGTTGTATTTCATACTGTTACATGACAACTTTTATTGAATGAGAATAAAGTGTATAACCACCTTTATTTTGTATTTAATAACTTTTTAACCTAATGCAGCAATGGCATATGATAATTACATATGTTTTGAATTTTGGCAAGGTCTAAAATTGTGTGATGTGGTAGGAGAATGGAGAAAATGAATCAAGTTACTCTCTATTAATTATATTTTTAGTCCTTATTGAGGACTAGCAACGCTACTTTCATCTTGAGTTGCAACCATTAAGTGAGATATTTTTTTTATGATGTTTATATCTCTGTAAGATGACTCTTGCCTTCTGTTTGCAGTGGGGGTCACGTTAAAACAAAGGGGATAATTTACTTGTCAAACATACGCGTGGTCTTTGTTGCGAGTAAACAAACCTGTTGGAGAATTTGTTGCCTTTGACATGCCCCTGGTACAGGGTACTTATTCACACCTGTCTATTGCTTTCCTGCTTCAATTAATTGCTCTTACCAAAGTTGTTTAGGTGGTTGATTGGGATTGCCTCCGAGTATGTTTTTCTGTTTATATATATATATATTATTTGAGTAAATTATTATTTAAAATAATTAAGAAAAAATTTATAAAATAAAAAATAATAATATTTTATTATTTAAAAATTATAAACTGAAGAAATGTCTAACCTTTAGAGGCCATTTGAGTGAGGTCCATAAATGGGTTTTGGCTAATTTTTAAACGATTGGCCCAATGAGTCGATAAACCGACTTCGCAATAATTACAATAATAACTAACAACACCCACTACCAGATCGAGCCAGTAGAGTTTAAAATACACCAATAACCTCTCGCCGCGTAAGCAAATTTACATCACGTTGACGTGTCGAGTCACTAGCCAACATTATCTCGTTTTCGCATCCAGCTTCGTCAAAAAAAATCTCCATTTCCTCTCTCTATATATCACCATTTGCGGGAGAATTTGATCAGGCGGTGGCGGTGGATCGCTCGTAAAAAAATCAGATCGAAATACGATGGCGGAGGACAAGTACAACATGAAGAATCCGGCGGTGAAGAGAATCATGCAGGAGGTCAAGGAGATGCAATCCAATCCATCCGATGATTTCATGAGCCTCCCTCTCGAGGTATCAGCTGGATTTTATAATTTTTGTAACTAATCAATTAAAGATCTATTCTTATTATTTGATTTCAATTGCTGATGTCTTTGTAGATAAACTCCAATAAGTAAATTCTTCGTGATTTTGATTTAATTTTTGCGTTATTTGTTTTTGGAGATTTTTCGTCATTATTTGGGAATTTTTTTTAATACATTTATACCTAAAATTTTATTATTATTTTTTTTAATAAAAAAAGGTTATTTTATATAGGCGAGATTTGAATTTTATGTGGGTGCCTTGCTTAGCATAACTTCGTGATTGGTTGAACATGACCCAAAAAAAAAAGAGAGAAAAAAACAAAAGCCAGTGCCAGTTGGAATTCTAATGTGTTTTTTAGATTAGTCCAATTTAGTGTTTTTTCTTGGAAGCAAATTGTGTTATGCACTTGTTTATATTTGTAGCTGGTTCAGTTTTAATTATTTGTCTGCATTTGTGTTGTATCAGTAGTTAAGGCTTTTGATTTTTTTTGTTCTCAGGATAATCTATTTGAATGGCAATTTGCCATTAAGGGCCCACGAGATACTGAGTTCGAAGGTGGGATTTATCATGGACGGATTCAGTTGCCTGCTGAATACCCATTCAAGCCTCCTTCGTTTATGCTCTTGACTGTAAGCTCAATCTTGCCCTTTCTTGAAGTTTCTGTTATTTTCTCCATCCATCGTGATTTGCTAATGGTTACATTGCTTTTCTTCTTCAGCCCAATGGGCGTTTCGAAACCCAGACCAAGATATGCTTAAGCATATCAAATCACCATCCAGAGCACTGGCAGCCGTCATGGAGTGGTAAAATTTTCTTCCTTGTTAATGCTTTGTGGATGTTCTTTGAATGATGTCTTCTTTATGTGGTTGCAAATGCTGAAGGATGGTTTGACTTCACATTTGGTTATATCGTTCAAACTGCATATCTGTTTGTTCCCAAAGTGTTCAACTGTTCTTCCTACTGTTGGCAGTGCGAACTGCTCTTGTAGCACTGATTGCATTTATGCCTACCAACCCAAATGGTGCATTGGGCTCACTAGATTACAAGAAGGAAGAGAGGCGTGCTCTGGCCATCAAATCTCGTGAAGCTGCCCCAAAATATGGGACTCCTGACCGTCAAAAGCTCATTGATGAGGTATGATTGTACTTGTCTTCAGTCATTTTTTTAACATTATGCACAATGTGTTCTAATTAACCTTGATGGCACAGATCCATGAATATATGTTTAGCAAGGCACCCCCCGTACCTCAGCTCATCCCCTCAGAGTCCTCTGAAGAACACCCTACCAACAGTGAGGTTGTGACCCCTGCAACTTCCCAAGATACTGAGAATGTGGCCAACGGGGAAGGTCTCCCGAATCCTGAAGTCGGTGAAAGGATTATCGAAGAAGTACAGGAAGTTCCTGCCAATGCTAATCCCAACCCAACAGGAGTCAGAGCATCAAGAGAGGTTCCTGCCAGTGGCCCAAGAGAACAGCTTCTGCCAAAGCCAGAGACGAGGGCTCAAAAACCTGCTGACGATCGCTTGTTCACTTGGGCTGCTGTTGGACTTACCATTGCGATTTTGGTTCTTTTACTGAAGAAGTTCATGAAATCTAGCGGCCATGGTGCCGTTTTCATGGATGGATCATAGACATGCTAATGGATTCTGCCGCTTGACAGTTTTAAAAGTTACCATGCCATAGTAGTTATAGAGTGGGCAGAGAAGATCATCAAGATTTTCATTTAGATTGGACCAATTTGTGATACGTATTATCTTCTGTATACCCAACGGTTGTAATTAGCCATATATAGATCGGATTCACAATTGTAAGCATTATTGTACTTAATTAAACCGTGATTATATTTCATTCTGATATGTTAGGTGACATGTTGGATACTAAGAGCAGTGTAATTAGCAATATTATGTTTTTCATGTTTAGTAGCCACTGATCCTAACGATCATGATCGTGAAAACGTTTTGACATCTTTTGCTTGGTGAGGTACATTTATCTTGCAAATCATATAAGAGCTCAAGCTCATGAATCACATCAAAAAGTGGAGTTCATTCTGCCTAAAAGAACTTCCATCCATTGAGACAGATGTCAAATTCCACCATTTTCGGTTGACAAATATACTGCCCTAACATCTCTGAATTCGACAGAAACGAATGAGATCTACATTAGCAGGCAATCAAAGGATGCATCTTCTCATGTATTGCCCTGTAACATTGGAGGCTGCATAGGGGAAGCTTCGATTTGGAATCTCTATACTTGTATGCGTTTGTACAGTTTGGACCCGCACATTTTTCACGGGGTGGAGGATAACTGGAAAACCATCCACATATCAATCAGATCAAGCTGAAGTACATACATCAAGATTGCATGAACAACAAAAGGCCACTAGAACTTGCAGAAGTCAAAAGGAAATCAAATATGTACCTACAGGGTGCTGGATTGAAAATATTTGGTAGGCCGATATCTTCAGAGAATATAACAACAGGTCCACCAGGACCGAAGACCCATCTCACAGTGTTAGATGCAAGTGCGTCAGACTTGGCACCCTTTCCCTGCATTAAATGATGCAAAGCACATTAGAAACAATGCTACGAATCAAGCCACAGAGAGAAAACGTGCTGAAGATTCATCAACCTGAGCCATCTCATCCCGCCGCTTCTTCATCTTTTCTTCCTTCTTCTTCCTTCCAGAATCTTGACCAAGTATTTTCCTGATTGCCTCAGCCTGAAAAGTACAACTTAATACCATTTTCCCACAAATTGCATTTTGTGAAGCAATTATGAACGCAAAACATGACATGATGGGCTGACAAACCTCAGCTTCCTTGGCTGCCTTCTCTGATTGCATTCTACGTCTCTGTGCAGCCTCTGCTTTCTTCAATTGTTGCTCCACTTCAGAGAGTTTCTCCTTTTGCCCTGTCATCAACCAAATGACAAAACCAAACTGGTTTAATATACATGCTCATAGTACATACAGATCCAAATTATTACAATTATTACTTTATCCAGACAAGGATTGAAGAAGGAAGGACAAACGAAGTAGTTTGAGAACGAGAAATGCTCACTTTTAGATGGGGCAGGAGGTAAACCATTTGGAAACTCAATAAAACTAGCACCAGACCCAGATAAAACATCTTTCCCAGACTGAAGGGCCCGATTGCGTGTAGTGGGTATTGATTCATTTCTTCCTTCCACAAATGAAATAGGTCCCTTTTCCAGCTTCTTCCTCTTAGATCCAGGTTCATCCTCTGATGTAGGTTCTTCTTCATCTTCCATGTATTTTTTATCCTTGTATATACCTTGTTCTCTCCCAATACCCGCAACCTCCTCGTCTTCATAACAAGCAGCAACCTTAGGAGCACCAAGTTTCCCAAGGTATCGGAGTTCATCATCTTCATCATCGTCTTCTCCATCAAAACCAACATCCAAGGCACGTCTCTTTGGAACCCTCTTACTCTTGCGAACTGGCTCGTATGTTTCATTCATAGAGAAACTATCACCAGGTGTCTTTCCCTTTGATGAATGCCCCTTTCCAAAACTATAGCCAATTCTGGAGATATCTTTCCTTCGAACTCCATTGCCTTTCCCCTTATCCGAAGAATGGGAGTAAAAGCAATCTTTGTCCTGCACGGATCATGTTTAATATAAGAAGTCATTACCTTATTGAAGAACTTCTTATCTACTAATATTCTCTGAAAGGGTTGACATCACAATGTCATTAGCATTATATACTAGAAATCTATCCAACAGAAATAGACAGCAGATGAAATTCATTAAACGATGAAAGCAAAAGAAACATATAAGTGCACATGAATTCATAGATATCAATGCTGGACCTGATTCTGTCGGGGCTGAGGGGAATTGAAACCGCGAGAAGATTTGGTACCAGAAGGGCTGCCTCCAAAGGCATGCTCTACTGTGGAATTGGTTTGGATTGTATGAGTAACACCACCAAACTTGAGCTTAAGCTTCAGCTTGTTCTCACTACCTAATCCATCAGAACCAACCATAGTATCCCTGAAATTCTGATTTCCCTCATTATTGCCACCTATAGATTGTGAGGGCTGTGGCAGAAAAGTAGAGTTGTTTAAAAGTGTTTGTGAATCAGAACGAGGGCGACGTGATGTGCTACTCCTTTTCTTCTTCACAGTAGAGCCACCAACAGAAAAGCCAGATCCACTGAGGCATTCCATTAATGGTAAACGTTTGAATTGTGGTGTAGCTGATAGATGCTGCTTAAGAAGACCCCGACAAAATCCTATACAAAAAACTGTAAATACAGGCAATAGCAACAGTAAATCTAAAAAGCATAGCACCAGACTGTAAATTGTACAGATAAGAACACAACTGAACTAGAACAAGCACACACAAGAAAGTACCAACTGGAAAACAAACCTATAATCATAAGTAACAAAATGTTCACAAGTTTACAAGTATTTACCTCCATCTGGTTCATGAGATAGCCAACAAGAAAGAAACCAATTTTTCAATCTCAAATAATATCAATTTTTCTTCACATAATACTAACCAATCTCTCTTCACATAACATCCTATATTGTCTCTCATTCACGAAGAACTCAACTAACTAAGCGCAGTAAATTTGGCAAATACATTTACAAGTTAAAAGGGGATTTTGGTTAGAGGTAATATTCCAGAATTCAGGAAACTGGACAGGAGAAATATTATACAAACACGGATATCAATCAACAGAAACACCTATGAAAAAAGGCTAGCACAAAGAGAGAAAAAAGTACCAATAGTTAATAATGTGCTAACATCTCAAATTAGAAAGAAACGCCAGTAACTATAAAAACTAAGAACTCTAAATGGAGGGGAATAAAACAAAGATTACCAGCAAATAATCTGTATATACAAAGAGTAGAATTTTCTTTCCTAAATATAAAAATAATTATCTTTTCAAATATATATATATATATATATATATATATATCAAATAAATTAAAGTTTACTAACTCATCAATTAAAAAAAATAAGAAATCCAAACAAGAAACCCCAAGTAAGAAGTAATAATACTAACAGAGATATGCATTGCAGACATCAAGAAGCAAGAGTAAAAATATAAAAAAAAAAATAACATAAAAAAAATCACTAAACACAAGTAGCTGTTTTTAACTTGCCAGAAGCAAGATTACTTTTGTCTTCATTTCCTCTATATTCTCAGCAACCAAACAGAAATTTAAGCTACATTTATATTATGCCCACACACTATCCATAATAGAAAAAATAAATCTACAATGCTCCTTTTATAGCTTCCAACAAAAGAACTCTCTTTTACTCCAAAAATTATGTTTCTTCCTGAATGTTGCATTAAAAAAAGACAACAAAAACAAATGTAAACAACTAAATATAATAAGAAATAAAAATAAACAAAAGATATACACTTACATTACATAACAGGGAAGAAACAAACAAAACCCTAGAAGAGAAGTCCTTAGAATGTAACTAAATTGAAGTTAAAACTAAACTAAAAAGGGTGGTCTAGAAAAAGAGAAAGGCATTTTGACTTGTGGGGTTCTGGTTTGGTTTTCTGGGAACCGGTGCAGTTTGGTTTTAGTTGTACAAGAGTAAAGACTCAGTGGTGTGTGTGAAGAGAGAGATTGGTCATTGCCATTTTCAGGATGGTTTTGGTAAAGCACACGCAGACTTAGACTCTTTATCTGCTCCATTTTTGCTCTCTTTTTTGAGGTTTTTTTTTTTTTTTTTTTTTTGTTTTTTTGCCTTCCCCGAGCTTTTTATTTTATTTTATTTTTTTAGGTTGTGCAGTGAAGATAATAGTATATTAGTATGAAAAGATTGGTGGGTAAGTCGAAGCCCAATATATAACCTAGTCTAGGCCCATAAGTGAGCGTGCTTCAAGGCCCAAAACAATTACATTAATTCAAGAATATAGTTAAATAAAAAAAATAATAATAACATTTAAAGTCTAGAGCTAATAACACCTACCTCCCCTGAAGTTTTGTCAACTACAAGCAGAATCAACTTTATCGTTAATGGACAAAGACCTCTCCTGCTGTTAGTTGACTTTAGTCAAACTTAACGAGCAAAGGGATATTTTCGTCTTTTCTCCTTTTTTAATTTTATTTTATTAAATAAAAAATTTTAAAAAAATTTCAACATTTCATCTTTGAGATGATGGAGGTTAGGATTTATTTAAAAAATATTTTTTAAAAAATAACAATCATAAAAAAAAAATTCCGAATTGGATCTCCACCAAGAAGCACAAAAAAAAAAAAAAAAATTTGAGCTGCTAGCTGGATCTCCAGCCGCTGGGATGGTTTCACCTTCGAAGGCAAACCCATAAAACACTGGGTTCGCCTTAGAAGGCGAACCCAGAAAAGCTTATGGGTTGGCCTTCGAAGGCAAACCCAGATCTGGGGTTTGCCTTCATTGACGAACCCTTCTGGGTTAGTCGCTGAAGATCCAGCGATGGCTAGATTTTCAGCAAATTTTATTTATTTTTTTATTTTTTTTATCTTGATGGAGATCCAATCTGAAAATTAGATATCCATATTTAAGACTCAAATTTTATTTTAAAAAAATAAATAAATTTTAGATCTCCACCATTGGAGATCTAAAGTTTAAATTTTTATAATAATTTTTTTTAAAAAAAAAAATCTCTACCGTCCATCTCAGGTAAGGTGAAGGGTGGAGATCTAACCTTATTTTTTTATTTAATAAAAAGAAAATATTATTTTAGGGGTATTTTGGTCTTTTTAATGGTTAAAGTTGGTTAACTATTAAGTCTAATGGAAGTCAACTAATGACAGGAGAGGTCTTTATCCATTAACGGTAAAGTTGACTCCGTTTGTAGTTGGCAAAACCTCAGGGGAGATGAGTGTTATTAGCTCTTTGCTCTTTTTAACAGTTAAAGGTGGTCAACCGTTAAGTCTAACGGAAGTCAACTAACGGTGGGGGAGGTCTTTGTCCATTAACGGTAAAGTTGACTCCGCTTGTAGTTAACTAACTTCAGGGGAGGTGGATGATATTAGCTCAAATAATAATAATAATAATAATAATAAGCTTCAAATATTTAATTCCTAATCACATTGATTTTTTTGCAATTTTTTTTAACTGCGCCATGACTGATCTCGAGTGTATCAAAACCTATCTAAATTAAGCATTACAATTAGTTACTTTCACAATAAGGAATGAGAGGTAGAATTCGAGCCGTCATCACCAATAGAGAAAAAAATGTGTACAACTAGTCAACCTAAATTTGATATTAATGTCTATTATTTCATCATTTTTAAATGTTAATATCATACACATTTTTACTGTTTTTTATTTTAAAAATTTTTTTATTTAACAAAAATGGGTAGTTTGGCTATTGTTTGTCGAGCAATACATTACTTAGAAATATAGGGTCCTTAGATATCCAGTGTAAGTGAGAATATTTCATTAATTTGAATAAATGATTATAAGAGATAATATAAAGAGTAATATTAGATTGTCCAAATTTATATCAAAATAATATGGTATATGAGTTGTCAACACCACATTACTTACCACATTATTTAATAATTTACATTTCATATTATTTAGACATGAATTTAAATATATTTTTTAAACCGCCTAACGTGACGCAAACATTAAATAAGATCATTCATATAACAAATATATATATTTTTTTTTATCGTTGAAACCAAGCACAAATAATTAATACAACCATAAAAATTATGCTATAATTACAACCTTCCTTTTATTTCTAAGACTATTCTCAACATTCTACCTAATAACTTCTCTCTTTTAGTAAGAGAAACAAGAAATTTTTTTTTTTTCTTCATAATATATTGACTACTAAAATCGTAGGGTTTTCGTACAAATTCCTAATATAAAACTTGTGATTAGCAAAGAAAGGTCGAGAGATTTTTACAGATCGAAAATGGCGAGATTTGGAATCACATCTTGATCAAGGAAGCAATAGCAAGGCAATTGCTAAGCAACTTATTAAGCTTATTATCAATGTCACCCACAGGAGAATCCTCTTCAGTGAACTCATCATCACATGTTGTGAAATCAGTCAAAGCTGCACTAAGCATGATATTAACGGTGCTGATATCACGTTGTGGGATTGCATCCATTGCACTCTTTAGATTATCCAAAGCATCATCATACATTTCCTTGCAATCATCTAACAACATAGCTACTTTGTTAGAGGGCAAGTTGGGGTTACTAGCAAAGTTCGTAATAGCAGAATGAGCCAACTTTATTTGCTGAGCTGTTGCATTTATTGCCATCTCAAGCACAGAAGTGGCATCAGACTTTCCTGAATAGAAGGCGCTAATATAGGGCCAGCAGAGAGTAGGGAAATCAGTGAGCTCACATATGTGTTTGATTTCTGCGTGAGGTGGTAATGGAGAGTTATTAGGACTAGGATCAGGGAGGAAAATTCTTGAGCCCCCTTGTGATGGATCCGGGGCCTGATTAGGGGATGAAATGTCGGCTTTTGGTGGATTTGAGGTCGGGGTAGGGGTTGGAATGTCGGTTTTTGGTGGATTTGTAGCCGCATCAGTAGGGCCTAAAATGTCACTTTTTGGCTGATTCATGGTCGGAGTATCGGTTGAAATGTCGGTTTTTGGCAGATTCGTGGCGGTAGTCAGGGCTGAAATGTGGATTTGTGGCGGAGGTGAAGGCAGGAAAGCTGGCTGCTGCTGTGGTGATGGGGCTGAAGAGAGGCTGGTATAGGTGGAGTTGGCGGGCACACAAATGGCTTGTGTCACACGGTTGAAAAGTGTGAGACTTAAGAATGAGAATACGATCAATATTTGATTGTTGGTTTTTGGCTCCATGATTTGTCTTTGCTTGTTTGAAGATTACTAGAAACAAGAGAAAGAAGAAAATGGATATATGTTAGCAAGGATACGGTTAGTTTTTTACATGTAAAAAGATAGTTATGTCCAGGAAAATAGGATGACCATGAAAAATATGCAACTTTTTGGATGTTTTGGCCTTGATTTACGGATTTTGGGTATGGTTTTTATTTCATACCATCTCAACCTCTTAATGCTGCTTTTTTGCTGCACCATTCAAAGTGAGATCTATTTTGCATTAGGAGCAATGGTTTTACAATTGTAATTAGAAGAAAAAATTGTATGAATTTAATATTAATTATTTACATTAAATTCAAAAATAATTTTAATCATGTATCAATTAGAAAGTGCTCAAATTTTGAAAACAGAGAAAAAAAATATATATATCTAAAAACTAAAAAAGAAATATACTCTAAACATATTTATAGTACACTTTCATATTAACTCTAATTAGGAATGGAAATTTGGAGAGAGAGTGCATGAAAAACTAATATGAAGCTGAAGTGGCATACTACAACAATTGGCTCGTTGTTTAGTGAATTATATAGCCTGGTTCGAACTCAGATTTTGGTCGATGTTAAAAAAATAGTAGATTCAATTACTAATAGAATTTTGGATTTTGTTTTGTATTTTTACAAAGTTCTATTATTTTACTACTGGCTAAAAAAATTTCTTATTATATACAAGTTTCTATGTCATATGATGGAAAGGTTTTGGCTGCTTTCTTGCTTGTGCAAGCTTTTGAGTATTAGCTTATGTGAATAGATGATCATAATCAGAATAGCTGGTCATAATCATAAGTGTTTAGGTACATGCATTCAAATACGTAGTTGCTGCTTGAGTGGTGGTTAAGGCAGAAGAATCAGCTCGAGTGTGGAGGACGTGGGGCTGAAGAGAGGCGGCTTAGTTATGCGGAGTTGGAGGGCGCACACATATGGCTTGTGCAATGTTGAAGTGGATGAGAGTAAAGAATGAGATTATGAGCAGCACGTATGATTGACCATGACTTCTTCTTTTTTTTTTCTTTTTTTTTTTCCAATTAAGCATATCACTGATGCTCATCACAACAAATCTAACACCTTCCAATAATTATATCGAAAATAAATAAAAAAAGATAGCTATAAGAAAATTCAAGAAACCTAATCAAAATTTGCAGCAAAATATGGAACACAGGAAATATTGGGGCTTGATTCTTAACAAATATGCAAAGCACATTAACATTTCAATCAGTTTTAACTAGCAGCAGAGTTTAATCTGCATAAACAGCAGAGAATTTATGTTTTTTCATGCATTGCCAAACCAGCAGTACTACATTAAGCCCTCAACTACAAGAAATATGACTCTGATAGAGGCAATGAGTTTAGCTCACATAGTTAACACTAGAATACACACAAACTGCATCAAAGCAAACTCGTTCCAAACAACATAAAGTTCAGAACAACAGACTTATTCATACAAATCTACCTACATGCAAATTCTATCTCCGGCCAGTAGTGTAAGCAGAGACACTGTTGCACTTATTACTTGAGCAGAGGTTAAATGAACTAGTGTCCGGGGTCTGCAATCTTCACTACAGTAACGGGACAGCTACCGTTGTTCACCACGTGGTTGCTTACACTGCCCAATATTGCCCTGTAAAGGTACATAAAGAGTATCAAACCATAATAACCAATCAGATTTCCAAAGATGATATTTATCAGCCAAAAGAGGTCTCACTTATTCTCCCATTGAGTTATAATTCCATTACTTCACTTTCGGCTCAGTAATTACTATAGAAATCATATCCCAGAAGAAAATTTGCTACAGCTATATAGTGATGCCTTACAATATCACAATTGAGCACCACAGAAGCAAGTTTTCCACAAAAATAGAATCATTAAAGCATAAAAAAAGTCAAAAGATCACTATACAGAACTTTAGCAAGTTTTGAAGCACATGGGATTCAAGATGGGTTCATTGAAAAAAATAAAGATTTCAGCTTTCAGAATAAAAGATTATCAAAATAATCAAAATCACCACTAGGATGACTCAATCCACCAAAAAGATAACAAAAACCGAACAAAAGAACAGACATCATAAAACAAGACATTTAATTTTAAAAAATTAAGTGCAAGATCAATCAAACATCCAACCTCTTAATCGTGCCAAGTCCTCTGTTTCCAATAATAAGGCAGCTCAGAGGAATCTTATCTATCGCTTCACATATCTTCTCACGAGCATCGCCCCAATAAATCTTCAAAAGCACCACAACCTGCCGACATTTCAAAAGGATACCTTTGTCTATTAATAAAGATACTACAAATAAAATGCTTTTAGTTTCACAGATTTAAAGATAAAAAAATTTCACCTCTTTTTGCCTAGCAAGTGTGTTGAGAATATCCAGGGTTTCAGGGTCAGGTTTCACCCGGTATTTCTTCATGACATTAGGATCACAGACCTCAACTAGAGGGATCAAAGCTGCATTAATGCAATCAAAGAAAAAAAAAAAAAAAACACAAAACAAATTATTAAGTCACAGCCGTTATGGTTCACTATTGATCTTAATCACAGCCATTATAGCCAATATCATGACCACCAGCGATCACTCACTATGTCTGTACTTGAAACCTTCTCTAGCACATTCATGTCCGTATTTTTGTAATCAGGACGTGCTCCAGTAGAGTACAGACCTCATTCGCATTTTTATATATAATCAACTTGTTCTAGTACGGATATTATTAAGTCCCTATTTTTAGATGTGATTGTGAGCAACCAACCAACGGTTCATTAGTGATGTTAATCGCAGCCATGATAACTTATATGAAACCATCCTATCAAAACAAAAAATACAAACAACCCACATGAAAATTTATACTAGTGAATCAAAAGATCCAAGAATTTGAAAATAAAATGAACACCACACGAACACACAAACAAACATGAAAAAATAAAATAATTTCAGTTTCTTATAATAAAAGAAACAGAACATGATAATAATAATGATAATAGTAGTAGAGAGAGAACGAGAGAGATGATGATGATTACGTGAACCGGTGACTGCCCAGAGCTGTAAATCGCCTTGCTCGTAGTTACCTTCGGGCTGCACGGTGATGAGAATAAGATGATCGCCGTCACGAACAACGTTGTCGACCGCCCACCTCAACGCTTTCTTGCTGCATGCAGAGAAATCCACTGCAACTCCAACTCTTCTCTCTGCCTCCATCTTTCTCTGAGTGTGAAAAATCAAGATCTCTCTGTGTGTGCAGGAAAAAAAAAATGAAAATGAAAAGGTCTAAGGAAGACCGCAACTTAAGAGGCTGATGAGGAGCGATAAAACGAAAGACCAGAGAGAGAGAGACAAGCATGTAATGTAAGTGGGCTTTGCGTTTCTGTAACGGAGGTGTACGGTTTTGATGGTTGCTCACCGTTGGATTGGATTTTTATGAGAGTATTTATGTTGATGGGAAGTCTGACGGTGGATAATTTGGGGATGTTTTGCTGAGAAGGAGAGGAATGTCTCTCACCTTTTGAATAATTAGTAATTAATGCGACCAAATAATTAAGTGTTTGATTTGTCACGTTTTGTGTCCAACGTGGGGTCCTGGCGCATTTGCTTCTTTCTTTTTGTTTTTGGTTTTTCTCTTTCAAAAAAAAAAAATCACAAAACTAAGGGAGTAGATGAATAAACAACTTTAAAGCACTTTAAAAAAAAGTTACTATATGCATATAGTAACATAGATATAATATTTTATAGGGTAAATTGCACCAGCTCCCCGTAATTACCGACAAGTGATAGCTCCTCTAATTTGCTGATTAAGAACGGTCAATAGTACAATTAATTATTAACGTTAGAAGAGTAAAATTGTCTTTTTATTTAATATTATAATAAATAATAATTATAATAATTATTCATTTATATCACTCTATGTCAATCTATAATATTTAAATTAATAAAAATTAAATAATTAATTAAAAATATAAAAAAATTAAATTATTTTTATCTTTATTATCTCATTTATCTTCTTTATCTTGTTCATCTTTATCTTCCTTACAAAATTTATGGTTACCCAAATTTACCTTTATTATCATCACCCACCAAATTTACAACTATATTTTTCATCATTTAAATTAAATAAAAAAAAAAATTTAATCACAATTAAATTATCAGACCCATCATACAACTCAAAACATATTTTTTTTTAAAAAAAAAAAAAAACTCCACCGCCGGTGGAATCACCATCGACGGTGGAGGATCTACTCGCGGAGGAGCAGATCGCTCCAGATGGAGGAGCGTCTACTCCTCTGCGTGGAGCAGACTAGATGGAAGTTTTCCATCTGGTTCATTTTTTTTAGATGGAAAGCTTCCATCAACAAATCAGATGGAAAGCCTCCACAATTCATGACTTGAATAAAAAAGAAGTCAAAATGTATCTGTATCTGTGAATTGTGATCTCACTACAAAACAAAACAAAACAAAAATTTAGCTCATAAGCAAATGTTTTTCTCTTCTCATCAAACGTTGTTTTTCACTCTCTTTTTTTTTCTTCTCTCGCCTTTTCTCTTCTTCTTCAACCAAACTAATCCTTAAAACAAAACACTTTCTCTGTTTGCTCTCCGTCTTTTTGTGGTGTTTTGAGGTTATTATCAATGACCCATCAATTGAAATTGCAACAAGAACACAAGAGACCAGGAACTCATCTCCTATAACTCACCAAGAAGCAATAGAAGCAACAACTATAATAGGGTCCAAATCCACACAACCCCACCAATTTCACCAATTCCCATCCCCAGATCTACAGACACGACCCTTACCCAACGACTTTTGTTCAAGCAGACATAACCAACTTCAAATAAGTTGTCCAAATGCTGATTGGTTCCTCTGAAACAGCCAAGCAAGCTTCATCATCATCAGATCCATCACCACCCTCCACCACCACCACCACCAGCAGCAGCAGCAAGTCTTCTTTTATCATACCACCTATCAACATTAATGGGGAAACTAAATGGATAAAACAAATATATAATTTTTATTGAATTTTCATATAGGTCGAGAAAACTTTTTTTTTCTTTTTTTAAATGATTTTACTTTTTTCTTTTTTATTAAGTGAAGTTAAAGACTTAAAAGGGTAAAAATGACATTTTTCCTTATCCGTAAAAAACTAATGGAATTAACCTGTTAGTCAACGGGTTAAGGGATGTCAATTCTATTATTATATTTTTTCTCATTTATTTGCAATTATACTTATAACTACGGGAAGTTACTTATAAATATTTTTCTTTAATTAATTACTAACAGAATGATTAAATTGATACATTTACTAAAAATTATTAACCATAACTGTTTTAAAAAACTGATAATTTTTTAAAAGTTAGGGATCAAATTGATAATTTCCCTATTTTATATATATATATATATAAATGTTTTTCTTCAACTAATTAATTTTTTTTTTTTTGAATTGTTAAGTTCATAACATGAAGAAAAGAAGTATTATCTTTAGAGTATCAAACAATTTTTGAGAAATTTTTTGTTTAGTTTTTTTTATAGAGTAAATAACGTTTACATCCCCTAAGGTTTGCTTAATTACAAGCGGAGTTAATTTCTAAGTTTATTGACAAAGATCTCTCCTCCCGTTAGTCAACTTTTGAGTTTTTTAATAAAAGCCTCCGCTGATCAACTGTTACATTTGACCAAATTTTACTAAGGGCATAGGAGGTGTTTGTCAATCAACGATAAAGTTGACTCCGCTTGTAGTTAACAAAACTTCAAGGGAGGTCCATGCAATTAGATCTTTTTTATATGGGCGAATTGCAATGAAGTACCCTGACGTTTGGCCATATTATAATGAAATTATGAGTTTAGCCTTAATTATATGTTAGTACCCTTAACTAACTGGTTAACCGTTAGAGTTGACAGTCAACCAACAGTCAAAGGGTATTTTGGTTATTTTAACCTTAACTTATTTTTAAAAGATAAAAAAAATGTTAAAAATTATAAAAAGATTAAATGAATCTCTACAATTCATCAATAGTGTTCTTGGTGTTCTTGGTGGTGGAGATCCAATCTAGATCTCCACCAAGAACTCTAAGAACACAAACAAAACAAAAAAAAATATTTTTTTTTTCTGCATATCTGCTTCATCAATGGGAGCAGATCTGCTACTGTTGATGGAGTAGTTACTCCATCGTCGATGGAGTGGAGCTTCTGCGATGGACTCCATCACGGATAGAGCAACTGCTCTTGTTGATGGAGTAGATTTGCAGAATTTTTTTTTTTTTTAGGTTGTGTTCTTGGTTGAGATCCAATCTGAATCTCCACCAAGAACACCAAAAAAAAAAGTCAACATAAAATAATTTTTTTTAATTGTTTGATTTTTCAAACAAAAATTTAAAATGTATCTCTATCGTCCATCAAGATTGATGGATGGTGGAGATCCATTTTTTTTTAAAATTAATTTTTTTTTCATTTTTTTTTTAGACATTTTTTTATTTTTTAACTAGGGTTAGTTATGTTATTTCACATAAAAGTCAAGATGAAACAGTTAAGTTTGATTGGGTCAACTGACGGTAGAATACTAACGTATAATTAAGGCTAAACTCACGATTTCATTATAATATGGTCAAACATTAGGGTATTTTATTACAATTTACCCTTTTTATATATTTAAGAAAGTTTAGTTTGTTTTTAAGGCAATAATTAATTTAATGGAGAACTACATTTTTTGGTCAATTGATGTCCTAATTTTATTGTACTGGGATATAATTGTCAAAAATTGTATGTACACTAGTTTTTGTCACATTTTATGTTATGTAACACGGTTATCTTTGCAAATAATTATTTAGATTATGAATTAACATTATAGTTTTAATAAATTCTATTAAACTAATGAATTTTTTATTTTAATAATATGATTGATACGCATATTAAATTAAAAAAAAGGGTTAATTGCAATAAAGTAACTGATGTTTGGCTATATTGCATGAAATCGTGAGTTTAGCCTTAATTGCATGTTAGTACCCTTGACTAAGTTGACCGGTCAAATATGATGGGTTGACTTTGATTTTTTTTATAAAAAGACATAATTGCCCCTGGTTTAAAAAAAATAAATTAAATAAAAATTTAAAAAAATTAAAAAATTTAAAATCAAACAATTAAAAAAAATTAAAAAAAATATTTTATATTAAAAATAATTTTGGTGTTCTTGGTGGAGATCCAGATTGGATCTGCACCGTCCATCAACCAAGATCCAGATTGGATCTCCACCAAGAACTCCAAGAACAAAAAAAAAAAAAAAATTTGCAGAAACCGATCTGCTCCCGTTGATGGAGCAGTTGCTCCGTCGGCGATGGAGCAGCTCCATCACAGATGGAGCTTCGGCTCCATCTGCGATGGAAAAGAAAAAAAAATTTTAATTTTTGCAGAAATCGATCTGCTCCATCAACGGGAGCAGATCTGCTCCCGTTGATGGAGCAGTTACTCCGTCGCCGATGGAGCAGCGACGGAGCGCTGCTCCATCGCAGATGGAGCCAAAGCTCCATCTGCGATGGAGTCCATCGTAGAGATCGGTCTCTGCGATGGAGCAGCCCTCCATCGCTGTTCCATCGGCGACGGAGCAACTGCTCCATCAACAGGAGCAGATCTGCTCCCGTTGATAGAGCAGATCGGTTTCTGCAAAAATTAAAATTTTTTTTTTTTTTTTGTTCTTGGAGTTCTTGGTGGAGATCCAGATTGGATCTCCACCAAGAACACCAAAATTTTTTTTAATATAAAATATTTTTTTTAATTGTTTGATTTTTAATTTTTTTTAAATGTATTTCCACCGTCCATCTATCTTGATGAGATAGATGGATGGTGGAGATCCATTTTTTAAAATTTTAATTTTTTTAAATTTTTATTTAATTTATTTTTTTTATACCAGGGGCAATTATGTCTTTTTACAAAAAAAGTCAAAGTCAACCGTCATAGTTGACCGCTCAACTTAGTCAAGGGTACTAATATGTAATTAAGGCTAAACTCACGATTTTATTGTAATATATTCAAATATCAGGGTACTTTATTACAATTAACCCTAAAAAAAAAAAGGATTACATTAAGTTATAACATTAAAATGATAAATTCTTCATGAATGGTAAATGACATAGATATAAATCATAAAAAAATAATAAAAAAACATGTTTATTATTGTTAACTTTCATTAAAATGAATTACACTAATGCATAGACACTAATCTTTCCTTGAAAATCAATGGCGCAGGAAAAATGAAAGTATAGAGAAAAGAGTTCCAAAGAAGGTGAGAGCAAGCAGCAAAATTGCAGCCACAAACAACAAAGTCCATGGAGCATCCTCCTTCTTCTTCTTCTTCCTCGTCGTCTGACAATTACTACTGCTACTGCTACTGCTACCACTGCTCTTCTTTGTCTTCCAGCACCTCCATGTTTTGTACCGATTCACTTGCTCACAGAGCCCATCAAAATAGAAGTCCTTTAACTCATCTATATTGCTATTCTTCAGTGCACTCCTGCTAAGCCTCTCGAACAGTTGATGAACATCTTTCTCGTCCACGTTGTCGTCCGTCAACAGAATGTCCTGTTGGTCGAGGAACTTCGCTTCCTTGTCGGAATCTATCAGGCTCTTCATGAGAACAACGTAAGACGAGATGTATCGTACAGACAGTGAATTAATATTGTCATGGCATGGACATTGCTCGAAGGCAATGAAATTCCTGAAGAGAATTTCCGTAAAATGGTGAATGTGTATGGTGGGAATTTCCAGGACACCTTTGTTGAATTTGATGTCTAACAAGTTTTCAACTCTCCTTCTGGCTCTGCTGAGCTTGATTCCTGATTCTTTCAGGTACGTTGCTGGGCCACGGAAACCATATGGAGGATTTTCTTTCACTTGGATTCTTGGAATGGTTGGGAGGTAGCAATGGTAGACCAAGTCAAGCAAATGGTTGGATTCTTGGCTGTATTTCTCCTTGTGGAGTTGGTGATCTCCTGGAATCATACTCTTGAAGAAAACCAAGGCGAGATCGGTGATCGAGTATTTGCATTGTTTTGGAATCGGAACAATCCGAAAAATCTCCTGTAGAATGAAAAATGGAAGCTGATTTTCTAACATTATCAAGTTACATCTGATACGCCAGAGCAATCCAGGGGTGCTGAATATGGGATCGTTTCTACGTTTTAGACCCTTCATTGTAGATTTTAGGAAGAGTTCAATGATGAAACCACCATCAACTAACATCATTTTCACAAATTCATCTCTATGGAGAGATACATCTTCTTTGTAGAACAACCTTGCCTTTGGCTCCAACCCCATCAATGCATCCACACAAGCATTCAGGCTTTCTTCCAGCTGGTTCGGTTTCCGATTGACAAGTGCATACAGATACCTCCATTTTTGATCTTCCATGGCTTTCAGAACCTCATCGTTGCGGTGAATAGGGCCAATGGAGACTTTGTCAGGAACATATGCCTTCAAATTTTCCCTGCGAATTTCCTCACAGCTGACTTTGCAAATGCAACCCTCAGAAGCTGCTCTTTCCATTGTACCCCTGATTGAAGATACAAGTCTCTCATAAATTGGTGTGATTTCAATGGAAACATGGTTCCTGTCACCAATATTGTTTTCCATATCTCTGCAGATGAGATTAGTTCTGTGTAAATTGTTTTGAGCAACCTCAGTTTGATCCAATCACTTGCAAGTCATGAGGTTTAGCTAAATTCCTGCAATGGCTTCCTATGTTAAATATAACAACAGTAAACAACAGCCTTTTAATAACATATTAGTCATTTTGTTATACATCATTTGAAGTTAAATATTTATTTTCAGAAAAAAAAAATTATTTATAATATTTATACAATTAAAGTTTAAGAAGCTATAGTAACAGTAATCTATTCTTAATCAAACTATTTTCCCTGCCTAGTTATCGCTTATTACACTAAATAGGAGAACAAGTATTCAAGAAAAAGAAAAAGAAAAAGCGTAAGATAAAAAAAACTATGATCAAAATTCACAATTAATTGCTAAATTTATCACAACAAATTTTATGATTTTTTTTCACATTCATTCTATCGAGTAAATTTTAAATATAATAAATATCCATATAATCATAAATATTCATAAATATGTATAATAAGTTGTTTAAACTTTAAAATTACTTCTAAAAAAAATGGAGGGAAGAGCTACAATCTTACCATGCAAAGAAGCCTCTCTAAGTTACGAAACACAGCAAAGAATCCATTAATTGGCATCTCAATTACTCAACAAAATTGATCAACTCTTTGAGATTGGTCATGTAGATTCAAGAAGCTAATATATATGTATAAATATATCTTCCCAAATAGCTGGTGAGAATCCAAGGTGACTTGTGGAGATTGATATGCAAATTGAAAGGAATCTGAGAGAAGCTTAAATTTTTTTCTTTTGATTGCCGACCTATAAATTAATCTGAAAAGCATATCCTGGAAAATCCGACACAGCATAATATCTTTTTGCAAAGTAGAGGCTTCATTTAGTGCATGCTTCAATGAGAGTTCAAGAATTAGTCACAGTAAAAAAAAAACAGTACTATCACTGTAACCACCAACCAATTTGTCTTGTATTTCTTATTTTATTTTTTCTTTATATATATATATTTAATATTTTATGATTTCCTTTTGTTTACATAATTACATTATTAAAACAAAATGATACCATATTCTTAAAATGAAGTCTCTTATAACGTGATCCTCGAATTTTAATAAAAAAATTTATCTGAAATTTTAATTGCTTAATGCATCCCATAGATAAAATTTAGTAGTGCATATGACAATATAGAAAGACAAGTTGCATGGAACTAACAATTTAAAATTTCATCATATTCAATTGTAGTAAAGCAGTTAGTGTACCTCCCTCTCACTTCAGTGATGAGGGGTTCAATTTCCCTTATTGTGAGAGTAGTATTTCCTCGTTATGAGAGTAAATATCCGGGCCGCACATTTAGTGGTTAATCCCGATAGTTATTAATATTATAATTGTACCCTTTTAAAAAAAATATTTAAAATTTAAGGCATGAATTTTAAGAAAATCTAAATGTTGTCTGTGTTATTTTGTAAAAAATAAAATTTTTTTGGGTGTTGATATTATTATATTTATGATTTACACACCTATTTTATAAGATATTCATATTAAAAAAATATATTGAATGTTCACACTTCACACTAGAAAAATACTTGAGAAAAATGAATTAGTTCAATCCAATAATAAGTTGGTCAAATTGTTCGAAAAATGAAAACAAAACATTGTCATATGGAAGTCTCTTGTTTGTTATATAAATCATCCATTTTAATTTGACAAAAAAAAAAATAAAAAATTTCTCATTTTATATGGTCCAGTCCGCTGGTAGTCTGGTCCAGGTTACTTTGTCGTTTCATTGAATTCCAAAATAAACCTTAAAATTACAATCCAATGCCATCCTCCCAGACATTTGTTCTTTTAATAAACAAATAAAAAGCAGACAGATTACTGAGACTCGAGTCGACTGTTGTTTTCTTCGTTTGTTTTTTCCTTTGCTTCCATTTTTTGAAAAAGTTTCAAAACACAGCTTCACACACTCGCTCACACGACACGAACACGAACAAGAACACAAGCACACACCATTTCATCATAAAAAATTCAAAAGCATATATATTCAAGTGATCATTATCAGAAATCCCTAGCTAGTAGCGTCACTCCTGCAAAAAGATATCGTGAATCGCTACAAATGGCGTTCTGGTGGCCGTTGATCGTCCTCGCTCTCGCTTACGCGATCTGCCGATTCCTGCTCATGCTCATCCCTCCCAATGTGACTTCTATCGACGTCGACGCATCCGACAGTTCTCTCTCCCCCTCTCTCTCTTTTTCTCTATCTCTCGCTCTCTTTCTCTCTGTTGACGATTTTTTTTTTAAATTTTGTGACAGTGTTGGACGACGGGAACCAAACGCAGGAGAACAGTTTCATTTATGTGAGTTTCTCTTTAGTTATCATAATTTTTTTCTTGTTTTTGTTTTTTTATTTTATTTTTTAATTGTAATTTATTATTTGATTTTTTTTTTATGTTTATTTTCAACTTTTTTTTAGGTAATTAACTTATTTATGGTTTTAGTAGTGGATTGAGATGCTTTGACGAAATTTTGGAGTGGATTTGAATTGAATTCAATGTTCTGGTTTTTAATTAATTAATTATTTATTTTATTTCTCTATAGATGTTCATAGGTTAATCAGATTAATTATACCTTTTTAATGCATTACTTGGTAAGAGTATTATTTACTCAAAAAGGCATGAAAAACACTAACCGAATGATAGCTCAATTGATTTTTAGTTCGTTAGTCTATACAGCGTATGTGATTTTAGTTGCAGATTTTGATATATATATATATATATATAACTATTTGACCAAACAGTATGAATCCAATTATTGAATTGCTTGTTTCTTGTATTTGATTGCTATGCAGATACCTCCAAGAGGGAGGACGCAACAGTCAGACAAAAAGGTTCAGTGCTATGAGCCTGCAACTATGAAATACTTGGGATTTTTTCCAGCATTATCAGCTGATGAGGTTAGTGATGCCATGCTGTTTTGTTGGATTCTAGATGCGTAATGCGTGCCATGTTAAACCAATTGCTTAAATATGGGCTTATAGAGTATTTGAGTAGTGGTTCATTTGAATTTTAATTGATTTTTTGTCTATCCAATTATAATTTTTGTCACTTTTTTTCAATATATTTAGATAATTTGGAAAACAAGCATGTACTCACTGAAGATATGTAGTTCATTTTCTTTTTGATGGTTTCTGCTCTTTCTGTTATATCCCCGTTTTCGTGGAAGTGGTTTGTAGCTAGTCATAGAGAGGAACGATCTCTGTCTTTTTACCTATTGATGTATATCTTACTTTACATATGTAAATGCATATATAATTGGCGTAGAATATGTGAGTGACTGCTGAGTAAAGCAACTGCCTAAATAAAATTTGTGCAGGTTAAGGAGCGTGTGGCACTGGCAAGAAAGGCACAGAAAATATGGGCAAAAAGTAGCTTCAAGCAAAGACGTCAGTTTTTGCGGATACTTCTGAAGTATATCATTGAACATCAAGAGCTTATATGCGAGTAAGGATTCTGTTCTTTTTTTTTCCCTGGGTTAAGGGGAAGAGATCTTTTTCTATATATTTGAGACTTCTTCAGTTTCTGTTTCATTTCATGCTAAAGAACTAGGTAACAGTTGCACTTATTATGTGTCATTTTAATTAGAATATCTTCACGCGATACTGGAAAGACAATGGTAGATGCCTCTTTGGGAGAAATAATGACAACATGTGAGAAGATCACTTGGCTTCTTTCAGAGGGTGAGAAGTGGCTAAAGCCTGAATACCGGTACCTACTTCTATCTTTTGGTGTTTTTTCATTTTGTCATTTCCACCTTGAGAAAAAAAAAAATTGTCTGTGTCCATGAAAGCTATAAGACATGGTACTTATATATGTCTCATCAGTGTAAGTGAATTGCAATTCTATGTTATTTATGTCATGGTGCAGATCTTTAGTATTAGTGTTGCTCAAGGTGTGTGCCTTATCACTGTCGCAGTATTTCCATTTTCCATTCACGGAAGTTTGAATAACTTTCAAGTGATTTTCAAACTATCTAGGCCCACTTTGCTAGATTTTTCGAGTTTCGCACTTTATGTCTAATTGATTACATTGACTGTAGATCTTCTGGAAGATCAATGATTCACAAGAAAGCGAAAGTAGAGTTCCATCCCCTTGGTGTCATCGGTGCCATTGTTTCGTGGAATTATCCTTTCCATAATATCTTTAATCCAATGCTGGCAGCGGTGTTTTCAGGGAATAGCATTGTCATTAAGGTATTAAATGTTGGACTAGCTATAAAGCTATTTATCACATTCATTATCTCATATCACAGATAGTAACTGATGCAGCTGCATTTGTTTCGAGGAATGTCGTTTTTCATGTTTAAATATCTTGGTGGTCATTCCAATACCTCATATACAAGTCATTCATTGTTATGTGTATTAACTTTAGGTTTCAGAAAATGCAAGTTGGTCTGGGTGTTTCTACTTACGAATTATTCAAGCAGCTCTTGCTGCCGTTAAAGCTCCTGATAATCTGGTTGATGTAATAACAGGGTATGCGTTTGCCTGACTTTCTTGTGCTCACAAAGGTCAATGTTGTATATCTGCCTTTAATCTGACACTTCTTGCTAGGTTTTCTGAAACGGGGGAAGCACTGGTGTCTTCAGTTGATAAAATCGTATTTGTTGGGTCACCTGGTGTTGGTAGGATGGTATGACTTTCTCATGATAAACTGAGCAATTTTTTTTACTTTTTGGTTATTGATTTTTAATGTTTATACAATTGGTGAACAGGATTTATACTTGCATATAATTTTATTTTGGTTTTTTCATAATGGTTTCAATGTTTTTAAGGTACATGGGGATGTTTTAAGAAACTTAAATAGTATTTTGATCTTTCCAATAATCTGTTTTTACAAAATTTTATCAAGTGCACCTTTCATACTTAACCTTCAGACAGTCATGCGGAAGCAGACTTTTCATCTACAAATTGTACTTTATATACATATTTGCTGCAGAAAAAGCAATTGCACAGATTATAATTTGTTTGCTTATATGTTGGTATGTTTGCTTTTATTGCAGATAATGAAAAATGCTTCTGAGACACTTACCCCAGTAATGCTTGAGCTTGGCGGAAAAGATGCATTTATTGTGTGTGACGATGTAGACGTGCCTCATGTATGAATCCTTTACCTTTTCTGATGCCTTGTTGACTTGGATTTTTTCATTGACTGTTGAATCAAACTTGTATTGTAGAATGTCTTTGATCCTGATAGGAAACTGCTCTACCTGATATAGGTTGCTCAAATTGCTGTCAGGGCAGCTCTTCAGTCTAGTGGGCAGAACTGTGCAGGGGCAGAAAGATTTTATGTCCACAGAGACATATATTCTTCATTTGTCAATCAAGTAGCAAAAATTGTGAAGTCTGTGGTAGCTGTAAGTGTGCCAACGCTAGTACATGTGAAAGATGCTATATTTGCCTGTGGCTGCATATGGTCTTTATAATTTTCATATGAAATTTTAATTTTAATACTTCTGGTCGTAGTCATTTATCTGATATGCGCCTACAGTATTAGCATTTTATTATTTAATGTTGTTTTGCAGGGGCCACCCCTGGCCGGAAAGTATGATATGGGAGCCATATGCTTGCTGGAGCATTCTGATAAGCTTCAGGACCTTGTAAATGATGCCTTAGACAAAGGAGCAGAAATTCTTGCTCGCGGAAGTTTCGGCCATTTAGGTGAAGATGCGGTTGATCAGTATTTCCCTCCTACTGTGATTGTGAATGTAAACCACTCAATGAAGTTGATGCAAGATGAGGTAGCTATATTAATTGTCTTGTTCAACATAGCACTTGACATGAAAATCATGGTCATATGAGATTTGCATATTGTATATCACATGTTGAGGAAATAGGTGGCTATAGTTTATGTGATACTCAAATGACATGCAGGCTTTTGGACCAATAATGCCAATCATGAAATTCAACACTGATGAAGAGGCTGTGAAGCTTGCAAATGACTCGAGATATGGCCTTGGATGTGCTGTTTTTTCTGGCAGTCAACGTCGTGCCAAAGAGATAGCTTCCCAGATACATTGCGGGGTTGCAGCAATTAATGATTTTGCATCAAATTACATGTGTCAGGTATTTACTCAGTGCATTTGTCAATTTGACCATCCTTCGATTAGCGTAATCTCTATAAATCCCCATAAACTAAAGATGCCTTCTTGTTTCTCCAGTCCCTGCCATTTGGTGGTGTGAAAGATAGCGGATTTGGAAGATTTGCTGGCGTGGAAGGATTACGAGCATGCTGTCTTGTCAAATCAGTTGTTGAAGATAGATGGTGGCCGTATGTGAAAACCAAGATACCAAAGCCTATTCAGGTCAGCTTCTTTGAAAGCTTCTTTAATCCATTAATCTGATGGTGCTTAACTTTTCTAACCCCTTCACTTTTTCTTTGCCAACTACAGTATCCTGTTGCGGAGAATGGCTTTGAGTTTCAAGAATCACTTGTAGAAGCACTTTATGGGTTGAACATATGGGACCGCTTGCGTGCAGTGGTCAACGTTTTGAAGTTGCTTTCGGATCAAAACTCCTCCATTGGCAGTAAGAGAAAAAATGAATGAACAAAAATACACTGCTTTCTTTTGGCTTTTTAAAACCTGCGTTAAACTGGTCAGTTAAAAAAAAAAAAAAATTCATGGATGGGATCTTATTTCTGCTCGAGTTCAGATTTCAAACTTGCTTTTCTTTAGAATTCGCAAGAGATGTTTCTGGTCAAATTGTCATCATAATGAAAGACTAGATTTTCAAATATAAACAAGTAAATATTAGTTCCAATATGTTTCCAAAAATATATATATATATATATGTATATTGGCGTTCTGTATTCATGAAACTATAAGTGGAAATATTAAAAATATCGCAAAATTTCAATAATTTAATAGTTTGATAATATATTTTGTATGTATATTAATAATATTATCAATATTTTCTTGATTATAAACTAATGTGATATTAGTGATGATCTTTTTAGCAAAATTCTTCTCTTTCCCTTTTCCAAACCAAAGGTGGCATCTTTTGATATATATATATATATATATTTGAAAATAAATACAGCATACTTCCAAAACATAGTTACTTTCCAATGGACTAGTATAACTTAGATATAAACCAAAACTCCCAAAATACATCATATTAATAGATAACCTGCAATCTTTCTGCTTCGATAGAACAGAGACAGAACTCAGCTGCTTAAAAAAATAAGCACATCAAAATCTCCTTCGAAGATAAACCCTGATTGGATCAAAATGCCTTCTGTTAGGGCTCGTTTGTTTCATGGGATTGGATTGGATTATTTTTATGGGATTGGATTGGATTGGATTAGATTAATTAGTACTGTCATGTGTTTGGTGCAGTACGGATTGGATTAAAAATAGTACTATCTTTTGTTTGGGGTAGGATGGGATTGGATAAAATTTTTTATTATGTTTTATATATTAAATATAGTTTGAGATTGATTAATTATTATATTAAATTAATTTTAAAGTAAAAAAATTATTTTAAACCTATAATAAAAATTAAATATGGTTAATTTTTTTAAATAAAATATTTATACTACTTTTTAAAAAATAAATATAACTATTTATAATGAATTTTTAAAAAAACTAATTTATATATATATAGATTGGATTGGATTGGATTGGAACTATAATGTATTTGGTACCGTGTAGAATTAGAATAAAAATAATACTATCTCTTGTTTGGTATTGTATGAAATTGAATAAAAAATAATTATATTTTATTTTTTAATATAATATGATATTAATTAAAATAATATTATATTAAATTAATAATAAAATAAATATTATTTATATGTAATATGAAAATATTTAATTTTTAATAAAATAAATATTTTAAAAATAAATAAAGTTAATTAAGTTATTTATAAATAAAAATATTATTTTCAGTTAATATTAAAAAAATATTAAATATTTAAAATGTTTTCTAATAAAATATAAGAAATTAAAAAAGAAGAGAGAGAGAGAGAGATGTAAGATTAAAGAAAGATGGAAGAAAAAAAATAAAATAAAAAATCTGAGGAGAGAGAGAGGATAAATTTATCCTCTTCATTTTGAGAGGTTTTTTTTATCCTTTGTTGGTAGGATAAAATTAAGTGTGGACTAAAAATAGTCCAATACCATTACACCACCAAACAAGTGATTGGACAATTTTTTGTCCAATCCTAACCTACTCCAAGCCAACAAACAGGCCCTTAAGAGTTGGGATGCAAGGAATCTATCGCGAAATTGCCGCTGGATATTTAATGTACACATAATTTTACATGTCATGGATGCAAAACATGACAAAATCAGCATCAACATCACTCACACTTGAGTGCACGAGTGATCTCCCAAGAATATGCATCGGTCCCTCGAATTCGATTATCGTTCAGTCCATAATAATCCTGTCTATTGTGGCATTTCACTAAGGCAACCATGAATCTTTCATTCTCCAGTGAAGATGGGTACATAATTTGTTCTTCCTGTGAATTCGGATCCAAATTTGTTATACTAAACTACTATAGATAAAAGGGTATGTCTACTATCGTTTTTTATTTGTTATTTTTTATAAATAAAATAAAAATAAAAACAATATTTTTAATTTTGATTTTTAAAATCTAAAAACATAACTAGTACCATGTGTTGAAACAATATTATAGAAATAAAAACGATATAAAAATGTATCGGTAATTTTTATTTTAATTAAACTAATATTTTAAAAATTTTCAATTAACTAAAAATCAATTCAAATTGATTAATTTAAATTATTTGTCATTTACCTTTAAAAAAGATAAAAAAAATTAATTATTAAAAAAATATATGTAAAAATAGTGTCAATTTAATTAATTAAATTTTTTTATAAAAAAATAATACATATTAATGACATAGGTCCCGTTAATTTTGAGACTCCACAATTCGTTAGTCCACCTTATATAAAAAATAAAAACAAAAACAAGAAAAACATCTTTTTAATGTTTCTATTTATTATACTTTAAAATAAAAACTTATTTTCTTATATCTTCTGAATTGTATTTTAAAATCATATAGCAAAACAAACATTTTAAACTGCTTTTCAAAAACAAAATGAACAATGGGCTTAAAACAAGTCCACCCTACAGGCCAGCGTTAGTACATTATTTACTGATTTAAAGTTACAAAATCTTTATCAATAATATTTGAAATGAGAATTTTGGATTAAATTTTTGGATTGTGCCATGTCGTAATTCTTTCCCACATTAAACAAAGACTGAGTTGTTTAAAAAATTTGTCCGAATTCATATTCATAAATCATTAAATAATTTTGTGGTAAGTGATATAATGTCCACATGTTTCATTTGAACCTAGGAAAAGATGAAAAGGCCAAAGGGATCAGGGATTAATTACCTCTGGCAACTCATAGAATTCATTGGCAGATATCTGCAGCAACTCAGCTGCAGTTTGACCACTACATCGTGCAAGAAGTTTAGCTCTCTCATCTGCAAGAGTGATTTTCAGGTGGAAAGTGCGCACAAGTTCAGCATCACAGTTGCATTGACAGAAACTGCATTCGAAAATCCCACCAGGCCTCTCTTGGACAAAACGACCACAAAGGGCATGTGAAAATCTTGTATTAACATAACAGTGCTCAATTTGGTCAAGCCAGACTCGACATATCTGTGCACATGTTCAGGAAACAATATAAATACAAAAATCCATGAAAATTAATCCTCTAACCACGTCACTCGTGCACCACCTAATCAAATGATCGGGTGGTTCCAGTGAGACAGTCCCGTGAAAGTGTTTCTCGCATATCAGATATGAAGAACTAATCAACGATAGAAATTGGTAGAAAAACCATACATGCATGTAGCTGGTCGAGGTGGATAAATCAACTAGGCATGATGACTTGTGAAGACAAGATGAGTTTAGCAATGCTGGCATGCAACTAAGATTGACTAAAGAAGCTCTAGTATCCTTCTCAAACCATAGTACTTCCAGGCTGCCAAACAAATTAAGCATTTTAGTTGATACCATAGTTATCGTCATAACCTTGCATCACAAATTTCAAATTCCGGAACATTGTGACAGAATCAGACGTCATTTTTCATTGATAAAGTGACAATAGTAAACTACGCATACCAATTCTGTTTCGTCTTAGAGCATGTCAAGCCAGAAATATATACCACGTGACCAATGCCTAATCTTCCGAGTGACCTGAGAAACAAAAAATTTCAAGCAATTAATGTATATTCTATAATTTGAGAAGGCAATAAATGTGTTGTCTTGTAAAATTAACTGTACTCTTTTTTATACCAAGACTCAGCAAAATGAAGCTTTGCACAAGTTGCTCCTGTTTTATCTTCAATTTTCAACGAGAAAACAACTTCTGCAGTATTATTTTCGCGAAAAATTTCGGTAACAACAGCATAGAGGCTGATGCTCGTCATCTTGTCACGAAGGTCACTTATGAATGACTGCAAAAATTCAACAATTGTTCAATCAATTCAGACAAATCCATGCATGCTTTGACACCAGAAGCTATATGTGCAACAACATTTATATGGTAAATATTTTGCAGCACCGTCAGAAAAAGAAATAACAATTAGAAAACTGTTTGATTTTGCCCCCTTTTACCAGCATTCAACTTAATAGCACTTGAAATCCAAAAAGATTGAATATTTGAATTGGTATCTGAAAAAAGGTTAGCACTACCGATGATAGACACACCTGAAAGGGATAGTTACTGAAATCAACGGACCCCTCAGAATCACAGGGCAAGGTCACTTGAGAAACTTTAGGACCTTGACTAGGATCGATTGTACCCAGCAGCCTTGAACTTTGATGACGATTTTGCGTTAATGCTACACACACCTGATGTAAAAGAAGGTTAGTTCCATTCTCAGAGATAATGTACTGTTGTTTTTCAACAAGTAGTCACTTACTTGTTCCCCATGTTGAATGAAAGGCACTAAATATAATTGTGTTGCACTACCATATTCAAGACAAAAGTTGTAGCTTGTTTCTATAACACTTTCATCAGCACTTGCAATATATGGCCTATCCAGTGCAAGCATACTTCCAACACTGCAAGAAATTGCATCATACACATAAATTGGGGGTAGTAGAAGGTAACATAAAATATGCATCCCAAACACTACAGTTTACCTTAAAAGATTGGCTAGGAGAACTTGCTCACCCCATAAGAGAAACTTTAGCTTGACACCATCAGGATCAACAAGGGTGATTTGCTTTCTCTGTAAACTGCCATATGTTCCCTGAATTTCCAGTAACCCAATAGATTCAATCCTACACATAAATAGGAACACAGAAAGATAAAAACTATCTAAGCACAGCCTTCGTACCTCCACTACCACCAAGTAGAAGATATAAACTTAAACTTGCAACATTTTCAATTTAGTCTATGATATAAAGTCCTTTTACTTGTATACAAATCCATATACTATACTACATCGTCCAATATTACTGAAGGGAGGATCTAGACATAGCCATGTGGCTCTAAAATTTTGTGTTCAGAAACTTATTTCAAAATGCCTCAAAATTCTCATTAAGCAACATTAACAATCTAGTGTTTCTTTTTGTTACTTTGCTTGTCCATAGAACTTGCCTCGCATACAGAGAATAGGAAACCCCATTGTTGACTGCATCAAGAGAAATAGAAGAGAAAGTATCCGAACAAAAATGAGCTCCTATCAGAATAGCATCATCATCCTGATCCTGCAATAGAGGAAATAAATCATAACCATTATCATAAAACGAAGATGTCTATTTACTTTTCACAAATAATATGAATGAAAAAAAGCAACAAATCAGTCCCCAGACTGGGTCCTGCTTAGACTTTGACCCACATAAAATAAAAAAAAAAATCTCAATGAAACCCAAAGCTGGAGGGAATTAAAGAATTACCTCATCTAACAATATCAAAAGATACTCTGTTGGCAGAAGTCGCGGACTACCAGATCCTTCTCTGGCAGTTCGAAGATAGCATCCTGTGAGAAAAACTTCCTTCCCTTTCTTCAAAATCCCACTGTGAGGATCCACCATGTCATAGTATCTAACACGAGACAAAGTGCAAGAAACTTACTAGAACTCTGGGTGCAAACATAGACATGTATAATTATAAAACACACACATATCAACACACTAACACAGAGATCCTCAACATACACAAAAGCAGCAAACCCACCCAATGATAATACATGAAATGTAGACACTAAAAACCGCTATAGAGGGGAAAAAGAACCAAACTATCCAACTTAGCAGATAAATTCTCTGACTTAAAAGATCAAAACTCCATTAACTTACATTATCATCACCATTATATCCGTTGCACATATAACATCAAAACAACTAGTCTAACGAATTTCATCTTCAAATCAAAATAGTTCTGATAGTGCCAATACGAAACCGCTTACCTACGGTGGAGATAAAGATCAATGGTGTTGGAGCTCCAGTAATCTCCCAAAGTAAGCATGTGGATGTTTGTACCTGAAACAAAAGAGACAATCAGCAAACAAGACCGCCCAAAATTTTGTCTTCACGCAAAATCAAAGAGAAAAGGTATACATTAATCTAATGCTAACTAAATAGAGGCTTTAGTTTTCAATAATTGAACAAATTAATCACCATTAATACAAACAATAATAATAAATCTTTGATAAAGTATATACTGATCCACTGCTAAATTTCAAAAATTCAATAAATTTAGTCATCATTAAAACAAATAATTATAAATAAATCCTATCAAACAGAAAAGGGTATATTAATCTACTGCTAACTAGATAGAGGTTCTATAATTCAATTAATCTAATCATCAACACCGGCGAAAAACATGAACAAATATAATTAAATGAGAAATTAATTCTTAAATTGAAAAAAACCTGGGAGGACGAAAACATCAACGATAACAGCCTCCAAAACGCTGTTTAATGACAAGAAATTCTTCTCGTATATTGAATCGATGGAGACCGTGTTCGTGAGCTTTGTTCTCCGATGATTCTTCTTCAACTGTTTTACAATCTCTGGTCTCTTCTTCGCAGAGCCCGCTCTATGCTGCTCGTTCCACGCCTTCAAAAACACAAAACGAAGAATAATATAACAGTAAGCTTATGATTTTTGCTTCCCGTTCTCTGTTTTTGAAAAGAAAAAGAATCAACTAAATTGGAACAAAATTAAGAGAGAGAGTAAGAAAAGTAACTTGAAAGAGATCAGAGAGAAGAATCGCGACAGTAACGCCGCTTGAATAAGCAGTGCACGTCTTGAGGATCCGAGACGCGATCCAGCTCCACCCGGGCCCGCCGGTCTCGCATCCGTTTCTATTCGGATCGTCACCACCGGCTTCTTCTTCTTCTGATACGGGCCACAGCACCGACCTAGCGTACTCGATAAGTGCGACAAATGGATCTTCTTCTTCTTCTTCTTTCTCCGGATGATCTACCTCCATGAGCGACTTCTCGTTTGTTCGACTCATCTGCCGAGTGTTGACTCACCGAATCGTGAGAACTTCTAAACCCTTTTTGTTTTTGATGTCATTTGTCTAAAATACGGTGAATTCTTAAATAGGAGGGAAATGTTTGGCGCGGGTTTTAAAATTTGAATGGGCCTACAAGCTCGAAGATGTGGATCCGGGTCAAAGCCCGACTTTAAGCCGAATCACAATCAAGTGCAATGTTTTTTTTTAAATAATTAATAGAGTGAATTGCACTTAAGTACCCTGACGTTTATTATAATTGTACATTTAATGCCAGTTTTGTCATAATTACACTCTAATACTCTGTAATCCGTTGACCACTGTTAAAGTAACGGTTGACCAAACGGATTCAGAGGCAAATTGGTCTTTTACATTTAAATTCATTTTTAAAAAATTTAAAAAATCATCCAACCAATAAGAACATGCCACATCATATTAAAAATATTTTTTAAAAAAATTAAAAGGTGGAAGAGATCCACCACATGAACAAAAAAAAAAAAATTTAAAAAAATTATGATCTCGAACCCAGATCTGGGTTCGCGATCTAACCCAGCTGGATTCGAACGGGAACCCAGCTGGGTTCGATCGCGAATCCAGATCTGGGTTCGCGTTCGAACCCAGATTTCTGGGTTCACGTTCGAACCCAGATCTGGGTTCTAATGCGAACCCAGAAATCTGGGTTCTAATGTGAACCCAAAAATCTGGGTTCGAAGGCGAACCCAGCTGGGTTCGAAGGTGAACCCAGCTGGGTTCGCACTCGAACCCAGCTGGGTTTGATCGCGAATCCAGCTGGGTTCGCGTTCGAACCCAAATCTCGCGAACCCAGTTCATCTGGGTTCGAAGATCATCTGACTTTTCAATTTTTTTTTTTCCTTTGAGGGGCAGTCTCGTCATTTTTTTTTACTTTAACGGTGGTCAACGAATTACAGGGTATTAGAGTGCAATTATGGCAAAACTGGCATTAAACGTGCAATTATGATAAACGTTAGGGTATTTGAGTGCAATTCACCCTAATTAATATAAATTTAGGAGTTGGAAAGTAAAACATGACTTGAATCCCTCTTTTATCGTTGGGTTACCTAAACGATAGCAAAAAATAGCCAATATAAATAATAATAATAACAATCCCAACCAATAATTGTAGTCCTCAAAAATCGCTCGGGGACACGGGGCACTACAACCTGCAAAGACAGAATGCACGTGACCCGCAGGACGTCTGGGACACCGGGATGGTGCCGGCCAAAGTCACTCCGACGGTCAAGTTAGCGAGTGCTAATGAATGTGTAATGCTCGTAAATGGAGATGAGTGAGAAATACTTCCTGCTATCTTCACAGTTGGGGTTTCTTTGATCAAAGGAGATGTAAGGTCGGAGGGTGATTGGAGAAGATGAGCAATGGCCGGAGGGTGTGGTTCTTTCTCAGTAATCTCTCGATCTCAGTTTTTCGGCCGTCCCCTCTTTATGAGGGATTATCCTCCTCTTTATAGGAGACTGATGCTTCTTCTTTTGAGGGATCTCATCATTCTCTCTTCTCTGTCTTCCACCAAGAAAGCATCTGGGTGCTTCTTTTGATTGGGCTGCCATCAAATGTCATTATGACTTTGTAGGACCTGTTTCAAAGTAGATCACAATCTGGTCTCCCTCGGAGCGACGGAGATGCTATGTCGTACGGAGATACTCGGACCGCATCGTGGGCCAGTAGTACCCGGCCGTGATTGCTCTATTGGCTAGGCTTCTCCCGGCCGAGTGATTCCCGCATTGCCCCTCGTGTAAGTCCTTTAGTACTTGCTGAGCTTCGACTGGGTCGAGACATTTGAGGTAGGGCCCGGAGTAGGATCGCTTGTAGAGTTGACCCTCTATTATAGAAAATCGGGTGGCCTTGATCTTAATTCTTCGTGCTTCTACTTTGTCAGTTGGGAGGGTGTCGTCCCTCAAGTAGTCGTAGATCGGGGTGATCCAGGTCGGCTCGTCTGAAATTGGATTGACTTCGAGCTTTGTTGGTTTCCACACAGCTGGCCATTGGACAAACACCATGGGAATTGTTCGCTCAATGGTGGTATCCAGTGCGGACCCAAGATTGGCGAGTGCGTCGGCATGTGCGTTTTCGGATCTGGGTATTTGCTCAATGTCGAATGACTTGAATGAAGCTTGTAACTCTTTTACCAAGGTCAAGTAGGCCGATGACGTGCTCCGTAGGGGAGGTCAGTACTATTCCCAGCCCGCTGCCTCTAGCGTTACTTGATCCATCAACTGCTAAACTCCACTCCTCCCTTGGCGTGTCGCACGACATGGTGCAAAGTTCTTCCTCCGCTCGTTGTAGAATCCCTGGTGTGAAGTCTGCTATGAAATCCGCCAGTATTTGCGACTTGATCGCCGTACGAGGTTGGTAGTTGACGTCGTACTCGCTCAGCTCTACGGCCCATTTCACTAGACGGCCGGATAATTCAGGTTTATGTAGGACACTCTTCAAGGGGAAGGCAGTGAGTACACTAATAGTGTGGCATTGGAAGTACGGACGTAATTTCCTTGCGGCCGTGACTAGTGCGAGGGCTAATTTTTCGAGTTGGGCGTACCTTGTCTCTGCGTCGAGTAGAGTCTTGCTGATGTAGTATACGGGGAGTTGTTTGCCATCCTCCTCCCTTATCAGTACAGCGCTAACGGCCGTTTCGGAAACAGCGAGGTAGAGCAGGAGGGTCTCGCCTTCCTTGGGTTTGGACAGTAGAGGCGGGCTTGCTAGATACTTTTTTATATCTTGGAAGGCGTCCTCGCTTGTTTGATTCCAATCAAATGACTTGCTCTTTCTTAGAGCATCGAAGAAAGGCTTACATTTTTCAGACGACTTTGAAATGAATCGGTTGAGGGCCGCGAGCCGTCCAGTTAGCTTTTATACGTCTTTGATGCTTTTGGGGGACCTTAGATCCATGATGGACTGGAGTTGATCTGGGTTGGCCTCGATGCCTCTCTTGGTTACTAAATAGCCAAGGAACTTCCCCGAGGAAACGCCGAAGGAGCATTTGGTTGGGTTAAGCTTCATCCCATACTCGTCGATGATGTCGAACGACTGCTGGAGGTGGTCGAGGTGTTGGTCTGCTACTAATGACTTTACTAGCATGTCGTCAATATAGACCTCCATAGTCTGTCCAAGCATGGTTGCGAACATTTTGTTGACTAATCTTTGGTAGGTTGCCCCAGCGTTCTTGAGACCGAATGGCATTACTTTGTAGCAAAAAATGCCGCGCTCCGTGATGAAAGAAGTCTTCTCTTGGTCATCTGGATGCATAAGGATTTGGTTGTAACCGGAGAATGCATCCATGAAGCTCAATAGTTCGTGGCCTCCCGTAGCGTCTACCATCATGTCGATGTGTGGGAGAGGGAAGGAATCCTTTGGACAAGCTTTGTTGAGGTCTGTGAAGTCGATGCAAACTCGCCACTTCCCATTCTTTTTCTTCACTACCACTACGTTTGCGAGCCAGTCTGGGTAACTTACTTCTCTCACCGAGCCAATGTCAATTAGCTTTTGGATTTCTTCATTTATAATCTTATTGCGCTCGGGCGCGAACTTCCTCCTTTTTTGCTTTACAGGTGGATGATCCGGGTCGACTTGCAACTTATGCACTAGGACTTCTGGGCTAATTCCGATCATGTCTGCGTGCGACCATGCGAAGCTGTCGTGCCGCGCCGTCAAGAAGCTGAGTAGTCTTGCTCGGATATTTTGTGGAAGGCGGGATCCGATACTAACTTTGTGGTCTGGAAAGTCGGGATGTATGGATACTTCGTCGAGTTCTTCCATATCAGGTTCGTCTTTGTTGGTGGGGGTGCTCTCATTCTGTAATTGCTATAAGTCGGACGACCTGCTTTTAAGAGTGTTTTGGTAGCAGTCACGCGAGGTCTTTTGCTGCCCTCGGATCTCGTGAACTCCCCACCTGGTAGGGAAACGGATGACCTGATGATACGTTGAGGGAACTGCCCTCATCTCATGAATCCATGGGCGACCCATGATTATGTTGTAGGACGACGGACAGTCCAGGATGAGGAAACGTGTGTTTAAGTTGACACCTTCCGCGTATACTGGAAGGGTGATTTCTCCCAGAGTATTCTTGTGTTCCCCATTAAATCCTACAAGGATTGTAGAGCGACGTACGATGTTACACTCGTCAATATGCATTTCTTTCAATGCGTCGAGGAAGAGTACATTTGTCGAGCTTTCATTGTCCACTAGGATCCGTCTGATCAAACAATTGGCCACCGTCAGTGAGATAACTAGTGCGTCGTGGTGGGGATTGAATAAATCCAAGTGCTCATCGCTGCTGAAACTGATTGGGTAGTTACACGTGGGATCCGCCGTATGAGTTCGTTGGACGTTCGTACGACCGGCCTGTCGCGAGTGGCGCTTTGCCTCCGAGTAGGTTACTCCATTCACTTCAGACCCGCCAGAGATGACGTTCACCGTTCTCTCGTGTTTGGGAGGTTCTGGTGGTGGTATTGAAGCAATGTCGCGCGACCTCTCTTTATTCATAAAAGTTTGCTTACCTTTATCAGTCAAGAATTCTTTAAGGTGGCCTTTCTTGAGTAGTTCGGCCACTTCCAATCGTAGCGCCACACAATGCTCAGTTCGATGGCCGTGGTCTCCATGGAATTCGCACCATTTAGAGTTGTCTCTTTGATCCGGCGGGCTCATCATCTTGTCTGGCCAACGAACCGACCTACCCATTCCTTTCAGTATGGCAACTACCTCCGTTGGTCTGATGTTCAAGTTGTATTCTGGTGTTATGTTTTTTGGACAAACGAACGGCCTTGGTGGTCTGTCGTCGCGCCGGCGCTCGTACATCATACGGTTGTCCCTTCGGGGTACGGCTGGATATGGCCCGCTGCGTCGGGTGTTGATTCGTTGTTCGACCATCCTCTCCGACTTATCCTCCTTGTAGTTCGCTCTATTAGGTTTATGGTTTACTTCGTCTTCTTCCCATTTTATCTGTGCCCATGTCTTGGCGAGGACGTCTTCCATGGTTTTACAAGGGTATTTGGTGAGCTATTTGTACAGATCGGAATCATAGAGTAGACCCTTGCGGAAGGCTGATATGGCTGTCGCCTGGTTACAATGAGGGATGGATACTTTTTCATGGTTGAACCGGCCCACAAAATCTCGTAGGCGTTCACCCCTCCTTTGGCTGATTGTATAGAGGTCGTCGGATTGCTTTTCTAGCTTCCGGCTACTAGCGAACTGCTCTACGAAGGTGTCAGTGAGTTGGGCAAAAGAGTTGATGGAAACATTGGGGAGGTTGGTGTACCATTGTAGGGCGGGTCCCACGAGACTCGAACCGAAACCTTTGCACATGCATGCTTCCCTAAGGTCACGAGGGATGGCGGCCGTGAACATTCGTTGTCGATACTGCGCAATGTGTTCGTCGGGATCCGTCGTACCGTCGTACTGCTTCATACCTGGAAAGTTGAACTTCCTCGGCATCTCTACCAATGCTATTGTGTCGACGAAGGGGGAGTCGGCAAAACTATTGGCTGCACTTTTCTTTATAGGAGTGGGCATTCCCGGAATGCGTTGGATGAGTGCTTCCATCTCTGTGAACCTTTGTGCCAAGTCCCGGTTGGCCAAGGTCGGCTCGGCGCTCACTCGGTTTGGGTCTGACGGCGCTGAATGCGAAGGGCCGGATGACGTTCCTTGTAACGGGATGGTTGGTTGGGTTGAGCCGACGTTGCCATTGGGAGTGGATATAGGTGGCACTCCTTGTGTAGCTCTTGCCATGTCGTCTGATCGATGTCCTCCCATCCCATTTGGTATATTCTCTGCCGTATGTCGTGCGACGATATGGGGTCCACTCGCAACTCGAATGTTGGGCTCTGAACCTACGTGGGTTGGATCGAGGTTTCTAGCGGTAGTACCATGTTCGTCCGGGCGGACTGGCGCGTAATAAGTAGCGTGAGCGGCTTGCTCAAATGGCATGGGTTGGGACGTCGAAGCGTCTCCAAATGGTCGTATGGCAGTGAGCGAACTGATCCTATTTTGCAATTCTTGGTTCTCTGCCAACACTCGTTGATTCTCTTGTTCGAGTGCTTGGAGCCTTTGGGTATTCTCTTGCATTTGGGATATAAGGAGTTGTACCCTAACCTCCATCGCATCATGATGAAAATCGTCAGATGACATAGTCGGAGCTGCCGCGTTCTACCTTAGCTTGCTTATAGATTGTCGGGCCCCACGGTGGGCGCCAAATTGTAGTCCTCAAAAATCGCTCGGGGATACGGGGCACTACAACCTGCAAAGACAGAACGCACGTGACCCGCAGGACGTCTGGGACACCGGGATGATGCCGGCCAAAGTCACTCCGACAGTCAAGTTAGCGAGTGCTAATGAATGTGTAATGCTCGTAAATGGAGATGAGTGAGAAATACTTCCTGCTATCTTCACAGTTGGGGTTTCTTTGATCAAAGGAGATGTAAGGTCGGAGGGTGATTGGAGAAGATGAGCAATGGCCGGAGGGTGTGGTTCTTTCTCAGTAATCTCTCGATCTCAGTTTTTCGGCCGTCCCCTCTTTATGAGGGATTATCCTCCTCTTTATAGGAGACTGATGCTTCTTCTTTTGAGGGATCTCATCATTCTCTCTTCTCTGTCTTCCACCAAGAAAGCATCTGGGTGCTTCTTTTGATTGGGCTGCCATCAAATGTCATTATGACTTTGTAGGACCTGTTTCAAAGTAGATCACAATCTGGTCTCCCTCGGAGCGACGGAGATGCTATGTCGTACGGCATGTAGGTTTCTTTGTAAATCTGGACTATGATTGGGTGATGTAGCACGGTCGTACTACATGAAGGTACATGTCGTGCGACAAGGTCTTCAAACTGGCACGTCGTCGTACTACACGAGTGCTTCATGTCGTGCGACACAGTTTTCCAACTCGTACGTCGTCGTACTACACGAGTGCTTCGTGTCGTGCGACATATTCTTCCAACTGGTACGTCTACATGAGGATGCTCCATGTCGTGCGACTTTGGTCTTCACGCTAAGCCTTTATCGTACTACATGGGAGTGTATCCTTCTTTTAGCTATGGGCTTTGTCTTTGGACCATACATATTTTGGCTACTACAATAATAATGTAAAATATGAACACAAAATATCCAAAATGAACATATATGTATGATTTATGTCGCATTTATCTTTTATACCAATTATGTTAAAAATGGAAGAGATATTCATAAACTATTTTACAGTCCTCTTTCTAGTTTTCTCTGAAAATTAGGGTGGAGGGAGATTTTAAGGTTTCGACCTAGATATTAGGCTTTGGCCTAGATAGGATTCTTTTAGATTGGTTCTAGTTTCTTGTCTGGTTATTATGGATGGTTTTGATATCTCTAATTTGTGTGCTTCACTTTCTTTATCGGAGAAAGATGGTCCAATTGCCACGTTAGATTCGAATTTACGTAGGATCAGGTCTCACAAACTATCATCATGTCTGGTTGGTAAAGTCCTCCGTAATAGAGTGATTAATAAGGAGGCTTTTCGATCAATTCTTCCGAAGATTTGGAAGACTTCACAAGAAGTAGATATTGAAGTGATGAATACTAATATCTTTGCCTTTTATTTCCGGAATCTGAGTGATAGGAAACAGATTCTTGCCGGAGGTCCGTGGAACTTCAATAAGGCGCTAATTGTGTTGGAGGAACCTAGTGGGGCTGGCAATATTGGAGATATGTTGTTCAAGGAATCTGAATTCTAGGTACAAGTTCACAATGTCCCACTTGTTTGTATGACGAGGGAAATCGGTTTGTTTATAGGTAGGCAAAATGGGGAAGTCAGTGATATTGATCTTGGTGCCACAGGAGATTGTCTTGGGAAGTTTCTTCGTGTTTGGGTCAAGGTGGACATTTCTAAGCCTCTGCAACGTTGTGTTCGTTTGTTTTTAGATGATTCTGGAAAGGCTTCTACTATGATCTTACGTTATGAGAGACTACCGGATTTTTGTTCTCACTGTGGAAGACTTGGACATGTTTTATGTGAATGTGTGGAGGCTGATATTCCCAGCCTAGTTAATCCTCATCTGTCTGAGTATGGTGGCTGGCTTCATGCTTCTAGTCCAGTGCGTAATCGAAGACTGTCTCCCATTCCTGTCAATTGACTAACCACTGATTCTCCTACACTGTCTCATCGAGAAAACATCAGTAGTTTACATATGGAGACACCACAGACTGCTGTGAAGCCTTTCATGGGAAGTAATGATAATGTAGATGCTAAGTTGCTGGTTCCTAATTTGGTAAATTCATATGAGATTTTTATCCATGACAAGGGTTCGCTAGTTGTTTATGGTTCTCCTGTGTCGCCAACGGCAGTTTCTGAAGAAGTTATTGATTTGTCAATTCCGCATACTTTGGTGCAAATTGATACAGTTGTGGGTGGTTTGACATCTGGTAAGGACATTGTTAATGTTTTTGTTGAAGAAGACTCTCATGCTAAGGTAGATGCTGATGTGAACATCCAAGTTGGTTGTGATTATGAGATGAGTTTTGATGGGGCTGCCTCTATTTCTACTGGAACATCACATGTATTTGATATGGGACCTGTTACAATTAAAAATAAAAAATAGAAGAGAATTGCTCGACAAATGCATGGAAATGACATCGTGTCATGCACGAATATTGCTAAGGGAAAAAGGCTATTTGAGGTGGCCGTGATTACTGATACTGGTAAAAAATCACGCTTGGACGAGGCATCCAATATATCGTCCAATCTTCTATAGGCGGGTTCTGTTGATCAGGCATGTTGTCATCAATGAATGTCTTTGTCTAGAACGTACGAGGTTTGGGGAGTCATCGTCCATTCCAAGTTTTGCACCACCATATGCGGGATCACTCTCTTGATATTGTTTTTTTGTTCGAAACAATATCATCGACAGCTAGGATGGAAATGCTTCGTGTTCAGTTTGGGTTTGTGGGTAAGTTAGTGGTCGAGAGGGAAGGGCGAAGTGGCGGCTTGTGCCTTTTTTGGTCTCAACGTGTAGATGTTACTTTGTTATCATTTTCAAAATTCCATATTGATGTTCACGTGATATCTCACTTTGGTAAACAGTGGCGTTTTACGGGGTTTTATGGTGAACCGGATGCAACACAACGGTTGACTTCCTGGAATCTTTTGAGGCGTCTAAAACCTATGTCTTCTTTGGCTTGGTTGCTTACTGGTGACTTTAATGAGATCTTATTTTCTCATGAAAAGTGTGGGGGGCAGCTTCAAGCTGATGGTTTGATATGTAATTTCCGTGAGGCTCTTGCGGATTGTGAACCGGAGGATTTAGGTTTTAGGGGCTGTGACTTCACTTGGTGTAATGGTCGTGATGGTGCTGCCTTTGTTCAAGCTCGCCTTGATCGTGCGGTATGTAATTTTGCACAGTGCAATTTGTTTTCTCATTCCTTTGTTTCACATTTGAATTATTGACGATCCGATCATCGCCCCTATTGTGATTAAAGTGCTAGATGGTCCTCCAATTCGTCCTAGGCAGCAGGTTGGAAGGCGTTTTCAATTTAATGCTTGTTGGATTCATGAGAAGGTGTGTGAGGACTTGGTGGCGGAATCTTGGTCTAGGATGGGGGAGATTTCGAATGAAGCTGTTAGTGCAATGTTAGGTGATATTGCATTTTGTTTTAGCAAGTTAAAAAATTGGTATTCCACTCACAATATCACTATTGTTAAGCAGCAAATCAATCAAAAAAAAAAATTTTGAACTTCAGCGGGTCAATTTGGTGCACAATTCTATTGATTGGGATCGGTTACAAACTGTTGAGACTGAACTTAATCCATTGTTAAATGTTAAGGAGAGCTACTGGAAACAGAGGTCTCGTGTCCAATGGCTACGGGATGGAGACAAAAATACATGATTTTTTCATGCCCAATCTACGGTCCGTCGTGCCAAAAATAATATTGATGGTTTGTTTGATTCTAATGGAGTATGGTGTATAAATCCAGAAGATATTTCTCATGTTATTACTAGCTACTTTATAGATATATTCTCTTCTTCAGGTCCTTCTTCTGTTGATATGGCGGCAGTACTTGATGCTGTGGAACCAAAAATCTTGCCTTCTATGAATGTGATTTTAGATGCAGCTTTTACTGCGGAGGAAGTTAAGAGTGCTCTTTTCCAAATGTTTCCAACAAAGGCTCTAGGTATCGATGGTTTTCCTGCTATTTTTTTTTATCAAATATATTGGGATCGTATTGGAAATTTGGTTACTAAAGCTTGTCTTCGGTGTTAAATGATGGATATTCTATTCAAGTATTAAATTCTACAGCTATTATTTTCATTCCTAAGATCTCGAGGCCAACTAAAGTCTTTGATTTCAGACCGATCAGTTTGAGTAACGTCCTATATAAAATTGTTTCGAAGGCTTTCAATTCGGTTTAAATGTGTTCTTGGTTCAGCAATTTCTGAAAATCAAAGTGCTTTCATTCCTGGAAGATTGATTACTGATAATGCTATCATAGGCTTTGAGTGTATCCATTCTTTACGTAGGAGGATCAAAAGTAAGTTTGGCTGTCTCGCTTTAAAATTGGATATGTCCAAAGCCTACGATCGGGTTGAGTGGTGCTTCCTGAGGGGTATTCTGATTAAATTGGGATTCTCCTCTGCATGGATTGTGAAGATTATGGATTGTGTCACTACTGTTTCCTATTCGTTCCTTCAGAATGGTAGCATTAAGGGTTTTGTGCGGCCGTCTACGGGTTAAGATAGGGTGATTCTTTATCCTAGTATTTATTTTTTATATGTGCTGAAGGATTATCCGCCCTCCTACGTCAATCAAAAACTAGGAATTTAATTGCAGGATTGCAATGTGGAAGGAATGGTCCACGAATCTCACATTTATTCTTTGCAGATGACAACTTGTTTTTCTTTCGTGCTAGAGTTTCTGATTGTGATGCTATTATGGAAATCCTTAACTGTTATTCTTTAGCTAGTGGTCAGATTATCAATTTTGATAAATCGGCTATCGCTTTTAGTCCTCAAGTTCCAATAGCTATTAAGGATTTCTTGGCTGGCCGTTTGGGTGTTGCTTCAGTTGAGTGTCATTCTCGATATCTTGGGTTGCCTTGCTTTACTGGAAGGGACCGGCGGCATCTTTTTGCTTCAATTAAAGACCAAATTCTAGCATGATTTAGGGGGTGGCATCATCAATTTTTTTCAGCTAGGGGCAGAGAAATTTTATTGAAGTCAGTTATTCAGGCGATCCTCATGTACTCTATTCAGCTTTTTCATTTGCCTGTTTCTTTTATTAAAGATATTCATTGATTGATTGCTCAATTCTGGTGGTCCGATGATGCTTCGAAACATTCTATTCATTGGCGAGATTGGCAATTTCTTTGTAAAAATAAATTGGATGGTGGTTTGGGCTTTCGGAACTTGGCATCTTTTAATCAGGCGTTGCTAGGAAAACAAGCTTGACGAATATTTCAACATCCAGATTCCCTTGCTGCTAGAGTTATGAAAAGTTTATATTTTCCTCATTGTTCTTTTTTGCAGGCTACAATTAAGCCTTCTAGCTCTTATATATGGAGGAGTGTCATTTGGGGACATGAATTATTATCTACTGGTCTTCGGTGGCGGGTTGAAAATGGTCTTTCAATTTCAGTTTTGTATGATAAATGGATCCTCCGACCTTTGTCTTTTAAGGTTGTCTCGAGTGGTTCTTTATCCGCCTTTTCCCTTGTGTCTAATCTTCTTCTTCCAGAGGGTTGATGGAATGTTCAACTTATTAAACATAACTTCCTCCCTTTTGATGCTGAATCCATTTTGAGTTTGCCATTATCTACTTTTCCGCGGTCCGATTCTTATCTCTGGCATTTCACTAAGGATGGTGCTTACATTGTTAAATCTAGTTATTGGTTGGCTGAACATTTTTCAGTTCTTCATCGTCCCAGTTTATCATTTTCAATGGCGTATTGGTGGTATTTTCTGTGGAGTATACAGCTCCCTCACAAGCTGAAAGTCTGCCTTTGGCGGTTGTGTATTGATGGGATTCCATCGCTTGCTAATCTTATTAGACGCAAGGTTCCTGTTCTTTCTGTTATTTGTGAATTTTGTTTACAAGATTAGGAATCAACATTGGATGCTCTATGGTTTTGTTCGCTGCTGCAACCAGTTCGAGCTGCATGTATCTTCATGCCGCCTCTTTCAGAATCTGCTTTTCCTTCTCCTTTAGATTTTCTGTGTTGGTGCAAAACTCATCTCTCTTTGGATTATTTTCTGGTTTTAGTGACAGTGCTTTGGTCGTTATGGCATCGGAGGAATAATTTGCGGTATCAAAAATCAGAAATCCCGTTGTCTAATATTGTTGCTTGGTGTCACTGCTTCCTTGGAGCTTATGCCGCTGCTAGTTCTTCTGTGGTGCCGCTGCACCGGGTTAGGCGGCTGGTGAGGTGGATTCCACCTATTTTTGGTTCATTTAAGATTAATATAGATGTTGGTATAAGTTGTACGAAAGGAATAATTGGTTTGGGGGCGACCATTCGGAATTCAAATGGTGCGGTGTTGGTATCAGGATTCGATGTTATTCAAGGTTTTCTCCCTCCTGACATTGCTGAAGCCAAAGCAATTTTATTTGGTCTTCATCTTGCTCTTCAGAATGCTGTGACAAATGCGATTGTGGAGTCGGATGCTCTTTCTATTATTGCTTTGCTTATTAAGAATTGTAGGACTTTATCTGCTCTTGGCCTTATCTTGGATGATATTTTCGATTTGGTTAAGGGTTTTAATTGTGTGGTTTCATTTAGTCATGTTCCGAGAGGTGCTAATCGTGTGGCACATTCTCTTGCTAAGTTAGCCTTAGCTGAGCAGAGACAGGTGGTCTGGGTGGATGATTTTACATCTTGTATTTGAGATCTTCTTCTTGAAGATTCGAGTTCCATTTTATAAATGTTTCCCCATTTTATATATTTCTCTTTTTCTCAAAAAAAAAAATTATGTTAAAAATGAAATTAAACTTTTAGCGACGTGCCATCGAGTTGTAACGGATCATACGATTAAAAATTAATAATCAAATTTTAGAATTATATTATTAGTTACATCGGTGACATTATAAATAATTTGAAAAGGAGGAAGGAAAGTGACCCTACCATGAGTTATTCATAAAGAAGCAAAGGGATTCAAAATAAAATAGGAAAGAAGAAACTGTGGAAATATTTATACATTGATTGGTTGTATGAATATCAAATAATGTATTAATCTTTAGGGTTATTGTACTAACTTTTTCAGAGTTAATTTCAAATAAATATTTAAAATTAACACTAACACTTTATGCTTTTAATGTTAATCCATTGACTAAAGAGTAGTTTGGTCTTTCTAGTTATCAAACAAAATAATTAATTCTACATTGACCATAAAATATTGTATAATTATATATCAACGTAAAAAAATATTACAAGCTAACCATATAAGTTACTATAATTTTAATTTTACCCCAAATTGAAATTATGTACATAATTAAATTATTTTGTTATTTAACAATACATTTATTTTTTAACTTAAAAAATAAACACATTATAAAAAAAATTAAAAGTTAAAATAAAATAATATATAACACTAATTTTTTTATTCTCATGCCAAAAATAAAAAAAATAATTATATTTATATTTTATTTAAAAAACAAACACATTCAAAAAATAAAATTTTTTTTTAAAAAATATATTATATAATTTTAGATTTTTTTATGGTTTTTTTTTACAGCATATCTTGAATTTTTTTTTATTGTGTAGTTTTTTATTTCTTAATATTTTATATTGGTTGGATGTGATGAAAATGGATGAATTGGTAATGATGTTGGAGATCAATATGAAGTTGATGGTGATAGTGATGATGAGAGAATTTTAGATTTTCTCTGTGTTTTTTTTTTTTTTTGCAGTAGATCTTGAATTTTTTTATCTTTTTTGTGGTTTTTTTTAAGATGTTTTTTATTAGTTGGTTGTGATGAAAATAGAATTAAAGAAGAAATGGATGAGTTTGAAATTTTTCTTTTTCTTTTTGTGGTTTTTTTTTTTATATTTTATATTGATTGGATGTAATAAAAAATGATAAGTTGATAATAATGTGGGAGATAAAGATGAAGTTAATAGTGATAATGAACTTTATTTTTCTATTTTTTTTTTTATTTTTTGAATGTGATTAGTTTTTAAATAAAATCACTGTAATTATTTTTTTTGACGGGATTAAGCTGTTCTATATTTTTTATTTTGGTTTTTAATTTTTTTGCAATGTATTTTTAAATTGAAAAAATAATTTAATTTTTTAATAAAAAAATATTTTAATTATACACATAATTTAATTTATAATAGAATTAAAATAATAATAATTTATGTGATTAATTTGTAATATTATTTAGATAGATATATAATTATACAATACTTTAGAGTTAATATAAAATTAATTATTTTATTTGATGACTGAAAAGATCAAACTACCCTTAGCATCAATATGTAGATTTTAAAGATAGAGAGTATTTGTGCTAATTTTATATATTTGTTTGAAATTTTACTCATATCACTAAATCAGGAGAAGTTAGTGCAATTAATCCTAATATTTATAAAGCCCATACTCGCAAGTAAACATAATATAACAAAAATGAAGATAAAAATTATGAATACAAAAGATTAAAACAAAATTACAAATGTTGGTAATCTCCAATTGACACCCAAAAAAAAAAAATCTATCTTTCTCTATATATCACAACAGCCTTCTTACAAACCATCCTAACTCAAGCAAACAACAAAAAAGAAAAAAAACTGTATTTGTAGCAAAACCAAACTTAACAGGAAAAATGTAGGAGATAACAAACTCGGTGACACAAGGCTGGCCAGGTGGAAGAACTTTTCAGTAGTTTGGTAAACATCTTCAAATTTCATGTTTTAAGGTCACGTTTATGATTTCTACAGGCGTTTTGGGCTGATAGTGTAGATCTGTGTCCACCTCTTCAATTTCCTGAATAGGAACAAAATGATCGTAAACAAAAAATAATATGTTAAGTCTTTGATTCGAAGATGCGGAATATCTATGCGGGTTACACATCAAACGTAAATTTTATTACCTGCACCACATCCTCACCCTTGATGACTCGTCCAAACACAATAAGCTTATCATGTAAATCGGGTATTGGTGCAGTTGTAATAAACAGCTCAAATCCTTTGGTATCTTTAGTTTTTGAAGTTCCAATCATAAACGCCTCATGCTTTGGACTGTGTTTCATGAGTAAATATAATTTCAACTTTCAAGCGAATACGGAGCTAAATACCAGTAAACAATATGAAATAAGGTTCAGACAGGAAACCTTGTTACAAGTTGACTGCGAATCTTAACTTTTGATGTCCAGTCTTCAGCAGCTGCAAGCTGCTGGGAATGCCCTGCTTGAATCACATAGTTTTTTATCACATGATGAAAAGGCATCCCTTTGAAGTGCCCCATTTGACTGCAAAGCCAAATATTTGAGGTTCTTTAATAGTACGATAAAACAAGTGGCATTCAGTTTGCACATAGTTTCTATCCACAACTAGAATCTAGCAAATACATGCCAATCTCGTATAATTTACAAAGCGCCACATCCACACAGAGAAGACATTATAAACTATAGTCACCCAACTAAATCTGAACAATCATCACCAGTTCCCGGGATACAGGAAAAAAAAGCCTTTCCTTACTCTCCACAAATGGAGATAAGAGGAGGTCGAAGGAAGAAAAGAACTTCTGTTCATGACAGAATGAAATTCTTGAAACCTCTATCAGTCCATCACGCACATTAGTATTCAAATAAAAACCTCAGAAAGAATGTACCAGCCAACTGTGGAAGTTTTTATTTTTAAGCCCCCATTATTATCTCGGCTTATTTAACAAACAGCCCCTTAATGAATTATGTATCCACTAGTAAGTATCAACAGAGGTAGCTAGCAGAGAGTATAGACATATATGAATACTTACCACAAATCAATAAATTTATCCACAGTTTGAGGAGAAGCTTCTTTGAAGAGTTCCACAGTTATATAACCTTTTGATGTATTTATAACCTACAGGAATAATAGACAGAGTAAGGGCAGATAACGAGAGAGAGAGACAAAAAAGATGCAACTGAGTGCGTGTGTGTGACATCTAAATTAAACATTAACATACTTGAGGCGTGTAAGGATAAAAGGAAGTAAATGTTCATGAAAAAAAAAATCAACAAATTTGCTTGTATCTTTAAGCTTTTGCATCACTGAGAAAAACCATCACACATAGGCAAGAGATCATGCATTCAACAAGCAAATGTTGAAAACGCAGATCAACTTCTAAATATAAATATGCTCCATACCAATTATGGGCAACTACAAATTTTTTTCATCTTAGATGAAGTGATTCATAATATTAAGGAGATTATCCATGCTATACGTAATCAAACAAGAAATCAATGTGTAGTCTACTTTTCTAGAATTGTTATAGAAAGCAGTATACCAATTACACAAAGCATACTTTTCTATGTTTCTCGTGCTATTAGTAAATGAAATAAGCAAATTTGCTGGTCACTGAACTGCACCGCCACCACTATCACAACCAACAATATAGTTTAAAATATGGCTCCAGGGAGATGCATTGTGAGATAATATAAAATGGAAGTAGATCAAAGCACCCAAATTCATGGACAAACTTACAGCATGACCCGGAAGATCGTACTTCTTTGCACCTCTAAAGGCACCGGTGTCCTTGACCACAGAAACAGACATAATTTTAGTTGAATATGCATTAACATAGAACTGGGGCAAATTAGTGAAAATAATTTATGCGTAAGTACACAAATCAAAGTCTGAACTCTAAATGAGTACCTCAAAAGTTGACAATCCACCTTCTTTTTGTTCGTTTGACCTAAAACAAAATTAGCACGATGTTCTATTATATTCTCCATTTTAGAAAACTAATATACGTATTGTATGATTGAAACAATAATGAAAACTGAGGAGGAGACAGCAAACCTATGTGACCAATGTCTATATGTGGCAACTAAGGACAATACAATCAAAGCAACAACTAAGCTGCAAAAAACAATCGTCGTGATGCTGATACGAGTTGGACCCTTCTTCCTTTTGCTCTGAACTAACAATGCCTGAGGTTTTATCCTCGCCATGGTGCTCAAAATCAACTAATATATGCACCACCCTTTTATGTCAACAAAACTGCAAACAACAACAGCAAACCATAGTCAATTCTCTGGCCAAGCGAATCAAAAATCTAAACACATATTAACACCAAACTGATCTTGTTTTGTCCCCAAATTTGGTTAATCATTACAAAACGATGTGTTATAGCCAGAGTTTATCATTTAACCAGTGGAATTAGCTCACTTAATCACTTTCAAGCCTTGGAACGCAGCAAGTTTTAACTCATAATTCAAGTAAACTAATCACTACAAATAGGTTTTTCTGACAAATTCTACAGTAATTAATCAAATCAGAACCTAGTTTAGCAGGATTTGATACGTCTAGCAGTAAACCTAGCTAAAATTACGCATTAAAATATTGAATAATAACATAGATATTCGAATAAAATTAAGTCAACCAAAAAGTTCAATTGAACTGCATCGAAGATAAAATCAAATTATATATCAGGTTTAACATACCTCGAATCGATGGAGTGGTTACTTCTCCTTCTCGAATTCGATCGAGAAATCGAAGATATGGAAATCTGATACGTTGTCGTTTAAATCACGGATTAGGTGGTGATTTTTCTTTTTTCCAGTTCTAACTTCTAAGTAATGCTGCTGTTATTCTTCGTCTTGGATTGGACCCATGTTTTTCAAATATGGGGGGTCCCACGACGAGAGAGGAAATTTCTCAAACTCCCCACTTGACTACCTTCTTAGCTGCCTATAACTGTAATAGACGGTTGTGATCTAATCAAGGGTACTGATTTTGGATAGTTTGGTGGTGGGTGGGACCAGCGTAACTGACTAACTGTCCTGCCCTTCGAAATATTGAACTCCCTCCCTCCCGTTCATCTTCGGTTGTTGTTGTGATAAGATCGATAAATTGCGCCATCGTGGCGGTGGGAGTTTGTCATCAACTAAGTGGGACCATTACTGTGATTATCATTCTCCCGTAGCTAATCACAAAATTACCTTTTAACTTTTATTTTTTATTTTTTATTTTTTATTTTTTATAAAATTAATTACATCGACTTCCTATGAAATTTTACTAACTATAAGTGGAGTCAACTTTATCATTTATTGATAATGACATCCTCTGCTGTTAGTTGACTTTAGTCAAACTTAACAGACTCAAGAGCATTTTCGTTTTTTCAGACTTTTTAAAATTTATTTTATTAAATAAAAATTAAAAATTAAGAAAAAAAATCTTCTTCCCCTATCTTTAAAATGACAAACGGTTAGAATTTATTTAAAAAAATAAAAATTAATAATAAAAAAATTAATTAAAATAAAAAATTAATTATAATTAATGGAGATGCATTTTTCAGATTGGATCTCCACCGTTCATCAATCTTGATGGACGGTGGAGATCCAATCTAACGAACGGATCTCCACAAAAAAAAAAAAATTTTGGAAGAAGGTTTGGGTTCTTCGAAGTATCGAAGAACCCAGATTTGGCTTCTTCGAACGAACCTAGAAGAGTTCGAACCTTTCTGGGTTCAAATTTAACAATTTAAAAAAAAAAAAATTGGAAGGTTTCTGGGTTATTTGAATGAACCCAGAAGGGTTCGAACCCCTCTGGGTTCGTTCGGAGAACCCATTTCTAGGTTCTTCGAAGAACCCAGAACATCTCAATTTTTTTTAAAAAAAATTCCTAGATCTAGGTTCGCCTTCAAAGACGAACCCAGATCGTTGACGAACCCTTCTGGGTTCGTCGCGCTGGAGGGCTGAATCTCCAGCAAGTTTCTTCTCATCTTCTTTTTTGGAGATCCAGATTGGATCTCCACATTTGAAACTCGATTTTTTTTTAAAAAAAAAATTAAAAAATTAAATTTTAGATCTCTACCGTCCACTCAAAGATGGACAATAGAAATCTAAAGTTTAATTTTTTATAATAATTTTTTTTAAAAAGAAACAATCTCTACCGTCCATCTCACTTAAGATGGATGGTGGAGATCTAACCTTATTTTTTTTATTTAATAAAAAGAAAATATTGTTTTAGAGGTATTTTGGTCATTTTAACAGTTTGATCAACAGTTAAGTCTAACGGAAGTCAACTAATGGTGAGGGAGGTAATTGTCAATAAGCAATAAAGTTGACTTATAATTGGCAAAACCTCAGGGGAGGTCGATGTATTTTAAAAATCTGACACCTTTGCGAGTCAGAGGACTACTAGGACCAATTGAGATTAAATCATACAAGTACGGTCCGAACAACTACTCCCAGCAACGGGAGATGAGAACTACCGAAACCAACGACCCGGACAACTACTCCCAACAACGGGAGGGGTCTACTCCTAACACGGGGGAGAGATCTACCCACACAATTACGTTTTTAAGGGCAATGGTGGAAATATATATTTACATGTCTATACAAGGATTTGAACCTTAGTGGCTTAGAGGATTTTGAGGCCTCCAACCACAAAGATAAAAGACCTTGTTAACTTTTATTTTTGTTGATAATACATTTTATTAGTTTTTTTAATTGTATATATGTATAATGGATTAATGTAATGCAACAGAAGCTTTGGTGTATTTACTGTATATGTCCAACCCCTTAAATCATATCATATTACGCATGGCCCCGGTTCGGTTCGAACCAGGCGGTTCAAACCGAACCGATGATTTTTAACCGGAACTGTCGGTTCCGGTTAAAAATCGGTTCCGGAACCGGGACCTAAGGTCCCGGTCCCGGTCCCGGTTAACATGAAGAATGGAACCGGAATCGCCGATTAAGAACCGGTGTTTCAAAGAACCGCCCGGTTCCGACGATTCCGGTTCCTGGGCGATTTTTAATTTTTTTTTTTAATTTCTGAAAATTTAAATTTTTTTTAAAAAAAATTTAAAATGTGGCCGTTGGCCTTTTTAGGCCAATGACCACATACATGTCAGGTTGTTGCCTGCCAGGTGGCAGCAGCCTAACAGTCTGCCAGCTAAGGAGCCATTCAACGGCTCCTTGGCTGGCAAATTACCATTTAATCCCTTAAAAAATTATAAATAGACCTCCTAAATTTTAAAAAATATTATTTTTCTCCCCAATCCAAAATACTATATAAACCCCATTCCTCTTCAATTCAATTCACACCATTTTCTCTCAATCTCATTCTCTTAATATTTCTCTCATTCTCTCAATTTTTCTCTAATTCTCTCAAAGTCTCATTCAGTTATTTTCTTAATCTTGTTCTTGTTTTTCAATACTGCAATTTTTTTCGTTATTTATTTAAATTATATTTTTTACCATTATAAATTTATAATGGCATCACAATCAAGACCGTCTATTTCCGGAGGCTGACGATCCTTTTCCAGAAGATCCGTTTCCGGCAGAAACATTGAGCAGCTCCCATATTTAAATACTGGAGAAGTGCAAAGTCGCCGTGCCGCTGGCCTAGAGTTAAATTTCAACGTTGCAAATTTTGCTGAGTACCTACAACAGAGAGAATTTGAAGAGGTAATATTTGGTAATGATACTTCTCCTAATTTTACTCCTCAATATTCTCATCCCCATATCTCTGGGTCTGGGGCCTCTGGTCCCTCTTGTGAAAACCCTCTCCCTCCCCCTCCCCCTCCCCCCCAAGTGAAACCGTACAAGGTCCACAGCCAGATTTGACAAAGTACAAATCTGAACTTTTTAAAGTTCATATGAGGAGGGTGGAGAAGGAATCGGAGGAAGTTATGGTGACTTACAACTATTGCAACAAAGATTTTAAGTGGAACAAATCCGGAGGGTACGAGACGTATTGGAAGCACATCAACACCAAGCATCCAGTCGAAGCTGAGCATGAGCGTAGCCGAGGACAATACCAAATTTTCAGGTACACATCTCCTAACTATCCTTTATTTAAATATAGTGATGTAAATAATATGGAACAACTAGCAAGAATAGTAGCGACTGAACATCTTCCTTTTAGTTTTGGCAAAAAAACTGGTTTTTTAAAATATTGTCATAATGCTTTAAATCCCGCTGCATGTAGAGTACCTAGGACCACATTAAAACGTATCATGTGTGACATTTATAAAAAAGAAAAAAAAAGCATTAGTTAGATATTTTCAAAATTATATGGGTCGTGTGTCTGTTTATGCCGATATCTGGAGCAATCATTGGCAAAAACATTCATACTTAGGACTTACTTGCCATTATGTTGACCAATCATGGGAGTTGCAAAAACGAATTCTTGCATTTATAGTTTTTGACGACACTCATACTGCCGATAATATTTACAAATTAATGAAAATTCTTTTGAAGAATATTGTATTGAAAGTAAAATTTTTGCAATTGGTTTTGATAATGCTGCAAACAATACTGCCGCCGTTTCACAATTAATTCAATTGTGTCAACCCTACTTTGGCGGCAGATTTTTTCATCAAAGATGTGTTTGCCATGTTTTAAATATATGTGTACAACATGGTTTGCAAACTCTTCAAGAATGGATTACACCAATTAGGGATGCCCTATACTATTTGTGGAAATATCCTAGCACTATGAAACAATAGGCTAGGTATTGTAAATCTAACGGGAAACATCCAATTAGATTTTTCCGTGATGTTCCAACTCATTGGAACTCCACATATAAATTGCTTTCTGAAAGCTATGACTATAGAGAATTATTAGTCAGATTTATGCAGCATAATGTTAGTAGCTTTAATTTGTATGCTCATCATTGGGATGTTTGTACTAAAATTTGCATGTTTTTAAAACTTTTTCATGATGCAACTACCGCTTTATCTGGTATATATTATCCAACTTCACATTTATTTTTATGTGAAGCCATTAATATTGTAAATATACTTAATGAATGTGCACAAGTATTGGAACTATCTGCATGTGTTGCTGCAATGAGAGATAGATGGTTAAATTATTATAGGGACATTCCTTCGATTTATACTGTTGCTTCAGTTTTTGACCCTAGGTGTAAATTTGATAGTTTATATGAATATTTAACACTTTATTATCAATCTCTAGGGCTATACAACGTAGATATTAGTGCTTTATATAATAATGTTAGATAATTATTTTATTCAATGTATGACGAATACCGTTCTATATATGGTCCCTCGCTGAACATTAATGTTCAGCAACTGACTGCAAGCGGAAGTAGTCATTCTCATTCTCGCTTTCCCTCATTAAGGAAGTTAGGGTCAAGTGTGTTGTCCAAAAAATCAAGGGCACAGGGGAGTTCTTCGTCTTCATCAACCTATGTTTCAGAGGTTAATCTTTACGTAAACACCTCTTTTGAGTTTTTGGACAGCGAAGACTTTAACATCCTACATTGGTGGAGGGAACACGAAACTAACTTTTCAATTTTGGCCCTCATTGCCAAGCAAATTTTTGGAACCCCTGTCTCGACCGTGGCAGTCGAACATGAATTTAGTGCAGGTGGCAATGTTCTCGACAAGAGACGGGCATTGCTCAGTCCTGACTCAATATAGATTCAGGTCTGTGTTGACGACTGGACCAAGGCTTCATACCGGCAGCAAGAATTGGATCTCGTGTCCGACGACAATGACTTCTTCGACACCAACGACGATACAACGGCTATTGAGGGAACAAGCGACGATTGATCACCTCCGGAACATAACAAGTAAAAGAACTAAGTGGGCTTTGATTTCTCCTAGAGGATACGTAGGCAGCTTAATTGAGGTAAAATTAAGTGCAAGCCCTAATTTCTTATTTATTTATTTATTTATTTTTAATTTTATAGTTTTATGATATTATTATTATCGTAATAAATTTCTTGTTGAAGTTGAACAAATGAACCCTTTTATTTATATATTTAATTTTTTTTTATTAATTTATTTATAAATTTTAATTTTATTTAATTTTAATTAATTTTTTTAATTTTTCTGGAACCGGCGGTTGAACTGCGGGTTCCAAAGAACCGGGGAGGAACCGGAACCGGAGCTTCCTCCTCAGTTCCAATAGGGACCTCCCCTGTCCCGGTTCCGGTTGCTTAAAAAATTGATCCGGAATCGGCAGTTCTAAAATCGGAACCGTCGGTTCGGTTCATTTGGCCATGACTATATCATATATAACATAATCAACCAATAATATAAAATATCTATGTTATATAATATAATATAAATGGCGTGAATGTAGGGGTGAGCATCCAACCTGCAACTCGACCTAACCCAACTCGACCAACCCAACCCAATTTGCCTAGGTTAGTTGGGTTAATAAAATATAACCCAACCCAACCTGATAAAATAAAATAAATAATTGTGTGTATTACTTTTTATTATTTGATGATATGAATTACCAAGCACCAATACGAGTACGCGACGTGGTATGAAGATTAAGAAACAAAATTCAAAATTGCTGACTCATCTGTGATCCGACGAACGTTTATCGACAGTGAACAGTGAGAAGGTTAAATCGAATGTTATTTCATTCAGCAGAACATGTGTCATCAAATGGCTAGGACAACACTGCGCAACAACCATATAAATACAAACCAAGCAAGCAAAAAGGTAAGTTTTCTCTTTTATTTTTACCCTTTGAGCTTACAGCTAATCTTTCGGTTATATTCTTTGTACTCTCACCATCAGTTCAGTTTTCTGATTTGACATTCAGAGGGTGATCGCTGGTGATCAATCGGCACCCAAATCACCATATAATTAATGATCAATCATATTTTTTATATATGTATGTATGTATGTATGTATAATCATACAAACCCTATATTGTGCCTACACATATCATACATATCGAAATTGAATAGAAAAACAATCTTAGTTTTTTTGTTATATATAAAACCAGGCTCTGATACTAATTGTAGGGAAAAAATAACTTGGTTTCAAAAAACGCAGAGAAATGAAATTACGGTTTCAAAATTTTTTCCCTATTTAATTTGAAAACCCTTTTCGGGACCTTTGATTTGTATATACACACATAAAAAAAACTTTGATTACCTGATTTTTTTCTATGAGCAATGATTTCAATAAACCACTAAGTCTTACGAGCTATGACCAGGGGTCTGATAACGTGTGCGTGGGCACGTCACATATGTCTTCAAGTATGTTCGGAGATTACTCAAGCAAAGAATGCAAACTCTTTTATGTTCCTCCTATGGCCGGCCACACCCTACAAAGAAGACAAAAAAAAAATATTTTTTTTTTCTGTCTCTCTTTTTGCTATTACCGCACACCTCTCTTGAGTATTAGGTTTAGGTTTTTTTTTTTAATTCCTGATATAAATAACTATTTATATCAGAGTCTTAGGCTTTAAGTTGACTAAGTCAAAATAAGATTTCAAATCTTATTTAATTTTGGTTACCCTAGGGCTTGAACCAATGACCTCTATGATTTAAAATATTCTTTATTATTTTAATCCTTTTGTATTAATCATGGTTCGAACCTGTAACCTCATATTAATGATTAAATAATGAATAATTCTCAATTATTTATATTTATTCAATTATTAATTTATTAATCAAATAGTCATATTATTTTATTAATTCTCTGAATATATTCGTGTCACTTTCGTAACACAATTAATTGTACTATCAAATTAATTAATCGCGACTCTAATGGACCCACAGTTTAATAATACTTAGGAATATTAATTAAACTGTACTCTCGAAACTGCAGAAGTATTACACAATCTAAAATCTCATAATTGATATAGCTATTACATATGATATGATTCTCCACGAGTAGTTCATAATTAGAGCTAGGTCATAAAGTTCGTTATACCTCTCTAATTATATCTTTTCCTTTAAGTACCATTGATTCTCGATTGAAAAATTATATCCTATCTTCCACTACTGAAAAAGAAGAGTGCTCTTAATCGTTCAAGCCCCGAATTAACCCTTAAGGGAATTACTCCTTTACTTCTCGCAAAAAGGAGTGGATTCTGCTATTGTGTTCAAACCTTCCCAGCCACAAAGCTAAACCGTGACTCCAAGATACGGAGTTATTGATCGGGAATGCTACTTTGATCTTACCCATGGTATGTCAAAAGTCATGATCTAACCCGGAGGTAGTCAGTAAGACACTCAGGATTCATATCACTCATATACATCCATCATTTGTCGATATATATAAATCTTTTCATCTAACAGATCTTGGTGAGAGATTCATATAAATCGAGACCTAGTCCTATATGATTTTATCATACAAGGTGACTTCATTTATATGTCACCATATGAGTAGTCTAGGATAAGACCACTGTACATTACGGAATGGACCGCAACTGTAGATTATCCACAAACAAAGTACCTAGCTTTGTTTGCTCTCTACGGTCTCTTTAGATTACACGTTTCAAATTGAATCATTCTGTATATGACATTCATATACTCAGTTTGAGATTACATTCGACAATTTTGGATGCTTTGCATATATGGTATAAGTGTACGAATGTAAATAAATAAATATTTATAGAATGAAAAACTATTTCTTTTATTCATGTTTTTATAACATCTACATATTACAAGCTTTAAGGTATAAACTCAACATCGACATTGTCAGCAACTCGACCTTGGTCTGCAGCTCTTTGTTTTCAGCATGATAGCTTTGTTCTCAGTCTCTAACGTTTGAAGTCATTTCAAATTTTCGTTCAACTGAGCTACGAGCAATACGAGCTGAGCCTTGAGAGTTGTATGGTTCGATTCATCTGCCATGTTTAGGTTGATGATAGGTGCTACGTTAGTTTTCTTAACGTTGTTGGCCTTACGGTGGGTGCCAAATTTTAGATTCTAAAATCTACTCTGTAGATACTGGAATATACAGTCGAATGATGATGCAACCTGTAAGGAAAACAGAAACGGTCGAATACTTAGGACATCGTGGTGGTGCCAGCCAAATAGATTTTGATGCTCAAGTTAGCAAACAGGATGTGAATAATAGAGGTAGATGCTAGAAACTTTAACCCGAGATGTTGACTTGTCAATCGTAACAAGCTATGCTTAATGTCGAGCGTGGGGGTATCAAAGATAGTATTTATAGTCCAGAGTCAAATGTAGTCGAGCTCAGTATAAGGATATGGCGTCGACTTTGTCGAATGGAGACTGGACAGTATTTGTTCAGAGTAGAGTGTAATCACTTAGTAATTGCCTGGTGAAAATCGCGTGACCCTTGCCTCTAAGGCTTGGGTTATTATTTATAGTGTGTGTGTGACATCTGTTGAGGTTGGTCGAAAGGATCGTGCACTGAGATATCAGGCATCTCTGTTATCTCGGAGCAGTTACACCTTTGTAGTCGTTGCATGGACTAAGTCGTTGTTGACCTGGTTTATGTTTTGACTTGGACCTGCTTTTTTGCCAAGTAGTTGGTGGGCCTTTACGGGCTATGTTTGGGCCGTTCTGGGTCCAAATAATGCGTTTATTTTGTTTTGGGTAAGTTGTAAGCCCAAGTTCGATTTGAGCCTTTTTTGACCACTACATATATAAATACATTTATCGAAAATATACAATTATATTGCCTTATTTATTTATTTATTTTTGTACTAGTTGCAATGTCATTTATTATACTTTAAAATATTTTTTCTTGATACATTAATTTAGGATTTGATTAAGAATTTGATATATAAAAGTCTAACAACTGTATATAAACTTTAACTATTATGTTGATTGAAATAAATGATAGATTGTCCAATCAAGAGATATTCGATGAAATGATTATAATTATAAATGATTATAATTAATGGAAACTTTTCAACTTTGATAAATTGTTAATTTTTTGTATTTTTTTTTTATGCAACAAACATTAAATCAAATATATTTTACATGTTGTGTTTTGATTTTGAAGCTTTAAGAAATTTAAACTAATATATAATAATGATATTATGGTAAAAAATTATTTTGAAAGTGAATTTGGATATAAAAAAATTTGAATTAAATATTTTAAATAATATATAAAATAAAATTAGTTTTATTAGGTTTAAAAGCCCAACCCAACCAAACCCAACCCGACTAAAATTGGGTTGGGTTAGGTTGAGTTGAAAACCTTCTTGAATGTATATATTCTTATTAGGGGTGGGCGTGGTTCGGTTTTAGGTAAAACCAATACAAACCGATAATTGATATGTTTTTAAAAAAGTGAATCAAATCGAGAATCGAGAAGAAAGTGAACCGAACCAAACCAAACCAAACCGAATTAGACCGATTTGGTTCGGTTCGGTTTGGTTGGTTTATGGGCCTATTGGGCTACATAAACCAAATACACCATGAATAAGAAACCTGACTAGATATGTTATGTTAAAATTACACGGGCCCAGACAGGCCCAAAATGCTGAAACTTCTAAAGAAGGCCCAACACCCGCAAAGGGCTAAAGAATTACCCCAAGATCAAACGGCCCCCAAACCCAATGAACCACGAAGGGAGGAACAACAAAGAAGTCGAAGTACACCACTCCGCTAAGCTAACCGACCACCGGAGAAACAGCCCGCAGCTCACTAACCACGAGGTTCGCAGCTCGCAATCCGGAGCCACAATTTAAAGAAGAATCTCGAGAATACAAGGATTGCACTCGGTCAATTAAACAGAGTTCCAATCAACCTCAAATTTCACACAACCAACTATTGCATTTAAATTAAACCACGTTTATTAAGGGATATAATTTTGCCCTTAAAACATGTAATTAGATTCCATGTAAAATTGGATGACTCTCGCCCCTTCATACTATAAAAGGAGCGGGACACCCCTGTTACAAAGGTTACCAATTTCTACAGAAAACACAAGCATAAGCAAGCTCCGCTTTCACACCCAGTGAGCATGACTTTAATACCAAGAACAGTGGATGTAGGCATTCTCTCAAGCAGAACCACTTTAAAAATCTTTTCTTTTTTTATCTTTTTACTATATCAATACTTTAAATATCGAATATTCATCGATTCACCACGTTGATCGGATTTGCACGTCAACAATTTGGCTCTAAAAGGAGGGTCCCCGTTTGAGGATTCAAACCTCTACCCCCGGTAAGAAACAGTCACTTTTAGTTTTCTAACATCTATTGTTACAGGCAAAAGTAGCCAACAATACCAATGGCAAGAGGCGTAGGCACCCGTTCCAGAACGCTACGGAATAGAGACATACCCTCCGTCGGAGGACCTTCGGAGGCATCCTATCAACCTCTAGTTCCGCCGACCGTACCAAACGCATTGGTGACAACAAATGCACCAATGGTGCCAAGCGCGCCGGTCACGAAAAACGCAGCGCTCGTCGCATTGACGGCCTAGCTGCCCGCCGCGAACCTTCCAGCAGATCAGCTCCATCCATGAATGGAGCCTCGCAACCACGAGCAGACAAGTCCTTCTGGTCCCCCCGACCTTAATAAAATGGCAGAAAGGCAGGCAGAGCTGGAAAGGATGGTGGCGAAGATGACTTGTGGATACCACCTCCTGCTGCAAAACCACCGTCCCTGCGAACAGATTATGGAAAGTACCTCTCCTCTACGCGCCTCGAAAAATGGTGTAAACCGCCTCGTTCCTCAGCCCGTGGAAAGAATCTCTCGCAAGACCAAGCCCAAAGAGGAGGAATCTCCTTTCACTCTACCAACACGGCCAGACAGATTAGGATAGGACGCGATAAGCAGGGAGAAGGACCTCCCCACCATAGCCCCGTGGTCCATATAAACGCTAACAGGGAAATGTATGTAGAACTTAACAGGGACAGACGTGGCGCCTCTACACACATTACTTCTTAGCAGCCTAGACAGCATATGCAGGCACACGGCTAGCAACCTGAAAGGAACGACGGTGGGAATGACCTTCACGAGGTACCAACCGCCAATCCCCCCTGAAGGAGAGTCAACGAGCCGCAGCTCGGTGAGAGAAGGCCGCCCAACGAGCAAGCACGAAGGTCGCCTAACTGGCTAAACCACTCCCATAGGGAAAATAATGCCACCTCTAGCGTATCGATGATGACCCCTCCAGTCCTGGAATACCAAGCTCTGCTATGATGACTGGACATACTAAAACAATAGTGAGGAGACGCTGAACCCACTGACAGGTATATCGAGAGAAGCCCATTTAGCTGGGAGATTGATAACGAGCCGCTGCCCGAGCGCTTCAAGATGCCTAGCATCCCTATCTACCAGGCGTCCAGTGACTTTTTCGACCACTTGAATGCCTATAATGTACAAATGAGCCTGCTTACGAATAACAAAAGGGTTAAATGGCGATGCTTTCCAGCCACTTTGGGCGAGATCTCGAGAAAATGGCTAAGAGGGCTCCTCACAGGTAGCATAACCAGCTGGAACCAATGCCAAGAGCTTTTTGAACCAGTACCAGGCATTGAAGAAATAGCTCGTTCCCTCCTGTCACCTAGCGACGGTCTTTCAGAAGGCAGACGAGCCTTTAAAGGACTATATAGCCCGCTTTCAGAAGGATGTCAGCTGCGTGGAAAGCCCCATGGACGATAGCATGCTTACTGTGATTACCGCTGGCCTATGGAAAGACGGTGACCCTTTGGGATGCGATTGATCTATTTTTCCAGCTAGACTTTTCAACCTAACCCAAAGTTATATTCGTAGGTCGGTTACTATATATCATAGGTTGGTTAGGTCGGCTTGTCTCTAATCTGCTCTCATGATTGCTAGATTACATACTTGACTTTTGTTCCTTCCTCCATTTATATTTCTCATCTAGAAGCCTTTCGCTATCAGAATCACAGAAATTAGCACCTAGAAAGAGAAGCGCTAACATGCAAAAAGCCTACTTGATAGGAGGCTTCCAAGGCAAAGTTCGATATGTAACTACAAAAGAACCAAATCTCCTCGATATGGGGTCATCAAATTCAGCAGACATGGATGGTGGCACTAGGATCTGCATACGAGGCTTTTGGTGTGCGGACGTATGTGACCAATGCACTTATGCTGCCTTCACTCAAAGGAAAGCACTTTCAAAGAAGCAAGGGATGAAGTGAAGGTAAATTCGATTGAAAGAGAATCACAAGACTGATCAAAGTGAGTTTCAAACCAGTCACATGCACTAAATTGATGAAGACACTCAGGGACTTCTACAAGCAGTTTAACACCCACATCCGCAAGGAGGAGGCTTTCTGACCCAATAAGTACCCTAAGATGGATAAGAGCAGAAGTCCACAGAAAAAAAAATAAACGAAAAGAAGGCGGCCGAGGAGACAACCATAACCGAAACAGGAACTTACGTAGGGATGACGCCGCAACGGACCAGGTAGAAAAAAAGGCCAGGAACGATTAGGATGCACGACGAGGTGGAGACTGCTACCAGACTTACGCACAGTTGTCCGATTCCCGGGACAGGATTTTCAGCGCGGAGAAGAACAGAGAAGAATTTTAGAGGCTACCTCCCATGAGAACTCCTACGAGGACCTGCAATCTGAACAAATTCTACCACTACTATAACGAAGCGGGCTACAACATGTCTGAATGCTACAAGCTCAGGGACGCTATAGAAGGCTTGATCAGGCGAGGCCATCTAGGGGACTACTAGTACGTCCCAGGAATAGCAACAGCCCCAGCAACCGCAACCACTATTTCTACAACAGCAGCAACAGATGATTGAGCCCATCCACCCAGAGCCAATGCCAAATGAGCCAGTAGTAAGAGCTATACACACCATTCACGGTCGCAGACATGCGAGGAGTGCACTGGCCACACAATGATATGATTGTCATCATGGAAACAATAAGAGGGGTGGCCATTTACAGGACGATGGTCGACAATGGGAGCTCGATGAACAACCTGTATAAAGCGGCCTTCAAGATGATAGGGCTAAAACTAAGCCATCTACGCCCTTCGAATGAGCCTTTATACGATTTTATGTGCGATTCAATCATCCTTCTGGGATTAATCACCCTACCTCTTACCCTGGAAGAGTAAGGTCGCCAAGCGACCACCATGGCCGATTTTCTAATTATCGACTGCCCTACGACCTACAATGTCGTCCTAAGAAGGCCTACTCTCAACGATCTAAAAGTAATCTCTTTTACAAAATATTGAACCTGAAATTTCCAACCCCAACGGGTGTGGGACATGTATATGGGGAGCAGAAGGTGGCCAAGGCGTGCTATGAAAAAACGATCAGATTTGGCGCAAGGGAGAAAGTAGTCAAAGCCAAATCTGCTACAGCTGTCTTGGCAGTCCCCTTCCAGTAATAACGCTGCACCCACTGGTCGCACCTAGTGGCGATAGCCGTGAGACAAAAGCTCATCATCACTCAATCAAAAGGCAAGTGAGGTCTGGACATCATGAGATCTAGTGGCGATAGCCGTGAGACAAAAGCTCATCATCACTTCATCAAAAGGCAAGTGAGGTCTGAACATCATGAGATAACAGAAAAGCTCATCCTTCTGTAAAGTTTATCTCGACCAATAAAAGAGGCATTTTTACTATTATAAAGCTCTCGTGCCAAAATTGTCCGCTCGACCTTGGGGGGCCTAGGGGATAGCAGATGTTTTAAAAAAAAAGTCCTCTTCCCCCGGCAATGACGAAGTACTTCTCACGAGCTCGTTAACGAGAAAGTCTTATACTTTCAAACCTACGAGTTCGCCATGAGCTCGTTAATGAGAAAGTCCCTTCCTTTCAAACCTACAAGCGCGTCGAAAACCTGAGTGTATAAATTAGCAAAACTCGCTAACCTGATAGCCCACGGGCTCTTTAACAAGTGGGGTCAATAGAAATACTTGGAGGACCAGACTTAGAGCTGTAGACATTGACACAAAAACCTGCCAACCTATGGGCTGGCGAGCTCAATTAACTAGCGGAGTCAATATAAACACTCAAGGTGGAATCCCTCCCTGCTTGCCCAAGTACTGACAAAGACTCGCTGACCTGGGCCGCCAAAGAGCCCTAGAAACAGCGAAGTCACTACTTGCGGCAAATAGTCTCCCCGAAGAGCTGTATAAATTAGCGAAATTTCGTCAAGGGGCCACAAGCCCCCAAACTAGCACAGCTAGCATCTACAGTGGCTAGCCTCCCCTAGGAGCTACACCAAGGATTGACAAGATTCACCAACACGAGAAGCTCTTCAGCTCTCTAACTCGCGAAGTCAACCCCCTAAAAAATGATAAAGCTTAAGGAGTACCGGCGAGGAAACCAGCCCATAAGCCCTTAAAATGAGTAAGATCGCTGGAGCACACCCAATGGAGGGACCTCCCTAAGCTAGAGATCCACTGCGACTTCCTGAAGAAGGTCACCCATCAGGTTCTATCCTTCTATATATTTGTTATTTTTACTCAAAGCTTTAAACAGATATTGATATAGTGCTGGTAAAGATAGAACAAGTATAAGTACAATGCGACATCGAGCAAAAGTATGATTTATTATTAGAAGCCGCAGAAAGGGCTGAGATCATAATAAAGTCAGATCCAGAGAATCATTGTGATCAGAAAGTTAAAACAATGTAATCAATAAAGATCAGCTCGAATACAAGCACAAATCCCTCAAAAGAAAAGTCAAGAGCTACTAAGAAAGCAGCAGTGGCCAGTGTCACAATCTGCTGACAAGTCACTTTGCAGTATCTTTCAGAACCCAGGTTGCTGCGTCTTACTAGTACAATTTCAGTTGCTGATGATGATAACAGAATCGTTAAAAGCAAGGAGAAACTGCTTGACAAAACCATATCAAGCCTACTTATCTGAACTTGATAATAAGAAACTCGCTTACGGTGGGGAGAAGGATTTTCTTATTATTGAAATTCCACCGCAGAACAAGCTTGAGTTTACTGCCCTAGTCGATGTCATATTGAGAAGCCCGCATAGTTTGCGTTCACTGCAGTGCTCGAGGAGTCATACAGAAGCTCCCAAAATAAGTTTAGAATTCGCTATCATGCTTTAAGAACTGCGTAAAAAGGCACGTATATCCCAAGTTTACTATTGTGCTTGGGAAGTCGCGTAGAGAAGCCCACTTACCTTTAGGGAAGCGGTTGATCTGCTGTTGACCCTCTGCCTCAGAATAAATTTGAGTTCACAGTGGTGTGTGACAATCAGGATAATGAGATTGATATGTGTGAAGTCCGCACCAATGAAGAGGAATGAGCTCAGTTAAGAAGGAAGAGTCATGGTGAAGGTGAGAAAGTCGCAATAGGATGACAACCTCACTATAGCCGTATCAAGAAGGTGGGCAGGTCGCAGTATATGAAGAGGTTCGATAGACCCAACCAGGGGAATATTCTTAAGCTTGACTATCGCTTCCATCTTGGGTACTCTGACCCTCCCCGGGTGCTTTAATAGCACCGGCAGCCTGCAGTTCCTCAAACCCCCTAATCAGCTCCTCAATAGGTGGGCCAAGGAAGCTTAACGGTAAATACGGGTGACGAAGCCAAATACTATAAAGAAGATTGCGTTAGGCTTCATCAGTTACGACCACCCTATCTTCCTCCCAACGCCTCTCTCTCTAAGAGAGCTCCTCATTAGCTCTGGCCAAGCCTTGTTGTAGCTCCTCCATTTGTCTATAGGCTTGAGCCACCTTTCCGTGGGCCTACTCGGTTTCGACCTACTTCTCGTCAATGCAGCAGCCAATTCTTTCAGTTCTATCTCCAGGGTCTTCTCGCGGGCTCGTAATTTCTCTAGTTCTGCTGCCAGTTCCTTCTCACGACTCTCCGCAATAGCAAGCCTTTGCTTCATCTTTAGAAGCTCATTATGAAGAATCCTCCTCTCCGTGTCATTATCCTCGGACTAGAGTATGATTTTATATGACAAACTGACGGTCTGATAAGAGAAAAACAGAATCAATAAGCCACGAGATAGTATATACATACATAGGAAAAGAAACACGCATGTAAGCGCATTAGCTTACTAAGAGAGCGTGACGAACTAACGTATGACGAAGATTTGGACCCTCGTCCTCCTCAATACGCTGGCTCAGGCCCCTAGAAAGGAGCTCCTCGTAAAGCATCGGAGCTTGCATGAGGTATTCCCGCATACTGCTCCTAGACCCCGACTTGAGGACGGATAAGCAGTAGAGCCCGTTACAACAGAAGGACCGGGCATCTCCCTCTAAACAAGATGCTCTGCGAAAGTATCGAAATTGATCCCTTTCCCCTTTCCGCGAGGACCCTCAACAATGGCAACAAGAGGCGAGGGCTTGCGAGCAGAATCCTTTAGGAGCAAGACCTGATCGCCCTTATTGCAAGCCGTCAGCTTAGTCTTTTTAGGAAGGGCGAGGAGAGGGTTTCCAGCCACCCTCTTACCAAAAGAGGATTTCTTTTATATTTAGACTCCCCATCAAACCCCGCGGCAGATGCTGTCGTTGTTGTTGTCTAGTGCCCGCCTGAGACTGGCCTCATGGGCAAGCAACAACCATCCCCTAAACCTGACCAGCTGGGACCACTTTCTTGCTTTGAGCACGCGGATCAGCCGCTTTAGTGCCCCGCTTCGTAAGATGCTGCAGCATCCCCTGTTATCTGAGGCGAGTTTGAATTCTACTAGGAGCTCCTCAGTAACCAGCTTATACGCAGCGAGCTCTCTCGGATCCTTCGAGACCAAGGCCGTAAGAGCGTCGAACGTCGTTTTCTACTTCTCAAAAAGAAAATGATTCGAGCCTGTACCATCTGCAAACAAACAAAAGTGGAAAGGTAAATACATGGCAAAGGTAAAGAAAATGGGGTGCGGAACCAACTCACCAGGCTTTAGCATAAAACTTATATTATGTAGGAGCTCGATTTCGAGGCCCTTGACGAAGAAGTAGCTTGCTTTGTAATCCCCAGTGTTCAAGCTAGGATTTCCCTACAGCAGCCCCTTGTGCTCATCGGCCCGCACGACTAGGTGATACATCCTCTCGTGAAGGGAATCCTTAGATGAGCTCCTTGGTAGGGGACATTGTTTCAAGGCGAAACAATACTTAATAACGTTATCACTGGGGGCGGGAGGTGGGGGAGGGGGGAGCCCGTTCCTTCTAAATAAGAGGTAGAGAGTAAGAAGCTGGCCATACGAGCTAGGAATGAGCTGTATGTGGGCAAGCTTCAGGAGATTCTGCACATCGATGAGGAACCCCGGCATAGGGAACCTCAAGCCCGCCTCCAAATAGAAGCGACTAATAGCGACAAAACCAGGAGGCGGGTAAGCTGCCCTATCAGCCACCGTTGGCACCAATACTTGGTGACTACTGGGGAACTGAAAGAAGTCCACCATGACCCTCAAATGCCCCCGATAGATCCTGGAAGGAACAGACGCGAAAACGTCCTTTTCCGTCGCAGCCCCCTGTAAGCAGCTCGAGGAAGGCTATCCAGTATCTTTATACTGTTCATCACCTCCACATCCCTAGGATGGTCGAGATTATTGATCTGGCCAAATACTACTGCCCCCAGGGCACCCCCTTGGGACGACGTGACCCCTGGATGACCAGAAGTAGAAGCCTCTGTCCATCTGTCCTTACAGGACTTCTGAGTGCTCGAACCAGATATCTACAAAAAAAAACTGGAATTAGGCAGCAAAAAAAGGAAACCTAGGCGTCTACTGCAACCTAAATGCTCGAGCCAAAGGCACCAGAGGGTCACAGACCCGTAAACTGACCAAGTAGGGATACATACAAAATAATATATATAGGGTTTTCTTCCTCTCTAAGTAGCAACTGAAAGCCCAGACACAAGGGTTCAAGATAGAAGATTCAAAAAGAAAACAACCATAACAAGAAGCATGCAGCGAAAGAAAGGAAAGAAGAACAAAGAACTAATTGTAAAATAGAGCATAAGACAGTAGGCACAGCAAGTGAAAGGAATGGCGGACCTGATCACACAGAAGGATGCGAAGCCATGAAGACGTTTCCTGAATACCAAGACTAACAGAAGATTAAGCATAACCCAGTCTCCCAACAGCAGAAAAAGAACTTCCAAGAAGTTTGTGAAAAATGAAGAGAAGAGCATAAAACGGCCATATATATATATATATATATATATATACACACGAAGAACTCAAACCGTTAGATCAAAGCAATAATAACTTGGAAGGAGATCAACGGCTGTCATTCAACCCTGGGATATGGCGGGATACTTGAAAAGGCACTGATTTAATGCTCGCATTAAATGCGCAGAATAGACGTGGCACTTGACATGACTCGTCCTACTCACCGAAAAGGAACCACCTCTGGTGCTTAGGACCTGCGACCTCAAAAGGCAACTCGTGAGCTTCCCCAAGAAGCCAACTAGTGACAAGCTCGCTAAACTACAGCTTGCATAAAGAAAACTTTTCAGCTTCCACCCCGAAATTGTCGAGCTAGAAGCTGGTGGGCTAATGTTGTGTGTAAAATTACACGGGCCTAGATAGACCCAAAATGCTGAAACTTCGAAAGAAGGCCCTAACACCTGTAAAGGGCTAGAGAATCGCTACAAGATCAAACGGGCCCCAAACCCAATGAACCACGAAGGGAGGATCAGTAAAGAAGTCGAAGTACACCACCCCGTTAAGCTAACCAACCATTGAAGAAATAGCCCGCAGCTCATTAACCACGAGGTTTGCAGCTCGCAGTCCGGAGCCACAATTTAAGGAAGAATCCCGAGAATACAGGGATTGCACTCGGTCAACTAAGCAGACTCTTAATCAACCTTAAATTCCACACAATCAACTATTGCATTTAAATTAAACCACGTCCATTAAGGGATAGAATTTCACCCTTAAAACATGTAATGAAATTCCATGTAAAATAGAATAACTCTTACCCCTTCACACTATAAAAGGAGCGGGCACCCTCGTTGCAAAGGTTACCAATTTCTCCAGAAAATACAAGCATAAGCGAGCTTCGCTTTTACACCCAGCGAGCTCGACTTTAATACCAAGAAAAGTGGATGTAGGTATTCTCGCAAGCCGAACCACTTTAAAAATCTCCTCCTCTTATCTTTTTGCTATATCAATCCTTTAAATATCGAATATTCACCGATTCACTACGTTGACCGGATTTGCACGTCAACAAGATATAACACTAAAGCCATGAAAGACAAACCATTACATGAATGACACAAATACTTTACTGAATCAACATGACCATAATAAACTTGAAACAGTTGAAACAAAAACATAAACAGAACACAATGATGAATTGCTCTCTGGGTTGGAATATACAAAGAAACCCACCAAATAATCATTTCTCCTATCATTTTCTCACAAATCAAAATTAAATTTTGACTAGAGAAAGAGAAAAATCAAACAAGAGAACATCCACATACATAGAAGATTGATCAAAATACTGGTTGAAAAATGATAAGATATCAGTAACATTAAACAGAGTCTAACTGCTACCCAAAATTGTAATAAGAGACAAAAAGCACCCACCTTTGATGAAAACCCCTTCAAAAGCTGATATAAACAGTGAAAATCTGGGAACTTTAGGGTGATAGAGGTGGAAAAAAGAGAAACCAATTGACCCAATTGTATGATCTCAGTCCTGATATAGAAAAAAAATGGCTTTATATATATATATATATATATATATATATATATATATATATATATATACATACTCGGTTTTGCGGTTCGGTTCGTTGGTTTGAGACTCCAAATCACGAACCGAACCAGCTCCGTTGGTTTTGAAAAAAACCAACCGCCAATTCGGTTGGTTTTGAAAAAAAAAACAACCGAACTGAACCAACAAAAACTGTTGAATCGGTTCAAAATCGCTCGGTTCGGTTTGGTTCAGCGATTCCGTGGTTCGGTTTGGTTTCATACCCACCCCTAATTCTTATACTAAAATTTTTCTATGTTATAGGATATAATATAAATGGCTTGAAAGTTCACATTTTTGTACTAAAATTTTTCTTTTATAATATATTTTATTTATACATTTTCTATTCAAATTCATTATATGTGAAATTTTTAATAAGATTGATTAATCATTCACGTCTAATTGCATTGTCTACTTATATAATTTAGATAGACCAAATAACACTGAACCTACCTGAGGTTTGTTGAATTACACCCAAAATTAAAATTTGTAAAAATTCATACTGAACTCTCCTAGTGTTAAGTTTAACCGTTAAAAAGTATGATTGACCTTTAAAAAAAATAGTAAAAGAATCGAGAGGTCCATCATGGATCGCGAATTAGGAAAGGTTCGAGACTATTTTTTAATGGTCAAACTTAACGCCAGAGAAGTTCAGTGTGAGTTTTTATAAATTTTGATTTCGAATGTAATTCAACAAATCTTAGGTAGTTGAAGTGTTATTTGTTCATTCACATTTTTAATTGGATTGCTAATATGGTTCGCGTTTATTTTTATTTATTTTTTGTTACAAAGAGGCAACAACCCAACAAAAACTAAGAAACAGCAGCAGAAACAAAAATGGTTCTAGGATTCCCTAGACCAAGAGCATCTTCATGGACAATATTAAGAACTTGAGGAGGAGGCTCCACACAGAAAAAGGTTCCCAGATTCTGGTTATGTTCCAGATTGGCCAAAGCATCTGCCAACGTATTACCCTCCTTAAAGATATGGGAGAGGGAACAACACAAATTTGCATTCAAAAGCTGTTTGCAGCTTTGAATGATATTGACCAAAGGATGGTTTAATTGCACAGCACCACAACAGCTGCTTTAGAGTCTGACTCAACCACAACTCTATGATATCCAGCCCACCCAGCTAGCAACTTCTATGGTCCATCACAATACCACCAGCTGCAATGAAACTGTCATCAGCACTCTTACTCCCATAAACATTCAGTTTAATCCAATTCATCAGGGGGAATCCAACACACATCAATAATTTCCCTAGCCAGCAGTTGGCATGCCATCAATCTCTAGCATAGCTAAAAATATGAAACCGAGGCCAGGTCGGATGCATGAAGTCAGCATCAAAGGCCTTGTTGCACCTCCCAACCAGTATCCTCCCAACCAGTCTTACATCTAAGACACCTACCCTCAAGAGAGAAACCTCTGGTGACCCTCTGGCAATTAGTCAAAAGTTTTTCATGCAATAAAATCCAAAGAAAGCTTTGGACACGGGGAGGGATATGGTCCACGTTTATTGTATTATTATGTAATAGGTTTTGAGTTTTGTGCAAGTGTACGCGTCATGCTGTACCGGATTGTGACCCTCTGTGGACCGTGGTTCACTTTTCCTCGTGACTCTCGAGCATGATTGGGGCTGGCCTGAGCCTAGGATAAACCTGTTGACAATTTTATTTTCCGATTTGTAATAATTCATTGAAGAATAAAGTCTATTATGCGAGCGTCCTCATTGGGATTCCACGAAGTCTCTCTTTATAATGAAATACTTTCAAGGAAAATTATACATGAAATGAGCTTATAATTTTTGTAATTTTATACTTTCTAAAACTTTAAACTTTCAAAGTAATGCTCGAAATTAACACTTAATACTTTAATTTTTGGGAAGCCAACAGCCTCCATAAAACTGCTTTTAATGAGTACTTGCTAAAAAAAAAAAAAAAACTGTAACCTATTCGTTTATAATAAAATTATTATCTCAATTAAGTGTTTTCGCAGAGTGAACTATTATTTTTTTTATGATATTGTAAGTTTCGACCTAAAATTTATAGAATTTAAATGTATACGTGAACATATATATTAAGGATTAATCATGTTACAATTTAGAGCATCGAACGTAAATTTAAAGTTCAATTATTGTAACAATGGAATCCATACTTTTTAAATACATAAAAGGATTGTAGTAAAATCATAGCTCTAATTAGTTACATATAGACTTATTATTCATAATAATAATAATAATAATAATAAAAATAATAGGATAATGCTACCCATTCTAATAAATTATTCCAAAATTCTATATGACTATACAATCGGACGTAGTAATGATGTGGCAGTCCAACTTATTTAGTGAACTACCACGTTTTTCTTGATTAGTGTAAATTCCGAGGAATGTATAATGAAATTAATGTGAATACACCTAGTCATTCCATAACAACTAAATTAATAATGATAATGGAATGTGAATACACCGAGTCATGTTTCTCAGTTTTTGTCTCCAAAATCAATCACCTTTGCAGAATTTTTGTGGTTTCTGAATGAAGTGGTAAGGTAACATGACTTCCACTCATTACAGCGTTGAATTGTTCATGAAAATCACTGTTTTGATCAGTTCAACTTTCAATCTCTCCGGAATTGCGGAAGCTTCCACAGTTTGATTTGTTTGACCCTAACCAAACAGTTATTTCTCAGAACAATAATTTCGAAACTTTCTGCTTTTCATTTTGTGTTTCAGGTACATAGTATCCTCTCATCATCTAATTAGTTTTATCTCGTTTTTATTATAAAAATTTGTGGTTATTATTAACCAGTCTAATCTTAGTTTGGGCTCCGCCCCTAGTTGTTAATAAAATGATAAACAGAAAAAAATAATAATAATACTTCACTGTTAATAATATAATGCGTCATAAAATCATTTAAAAAAACTTAGACAAGATAAGAGGTTCTGAAAATTCGTTTCGGGGTCCCATGGAGCTGTAAGAAACCATGGAAGTGGCTATCAAGATTCTTACAAGTCAAAAGGTGATGATACATGAATATTTTTGCACACAGCTAACGTCTTGAAGGACAAAGGGCAATTATAAAATAGAAGACTACTTTTTGAAGAACAGCTAGGATGTGATTTAAAACTGGCAAATCAAATGATAAATTACATATTTTTCGTTTGTCGACATAGTGCTTGGTGTGGCCAAGGCCAACCCTCTTCACACGCTTTACTTTGGCGTAAAGAGGTTCTATTTGAGACATCAAAGAGGTGTGTTTATCAGAGAATATTACAGAAAAAAACAACACTTGATCGGCTTGTTGTATTGCACTAGGCTGGACACTAACTCTCACCGACATAGCTCTCTTTAAAGCTTCAAAAATCTTTGATTTCTTAAAGCAGAAGAAACCCATCAATAAATGCCATTTGGGTCCTCTACAAAGATATATATGTTGAGCGCAAAATTTAAGATATTAAAACATGAATCTATATTACTTTAAATCAGTATAATTTAACGTGAAATTTATTAAAATAAGACCGCACTTAATATATATTATACATTGTTGATATTCAATTATGAAAAGAGAGAGCGTCATATTATTTATTTGAAAAGATGTTTTGATATATAACTTCCAAATATAGCACTTCTTCGTCAATTGGTAATATGGAAGAAATATACGCATAATATATGTGCGAAATGATTATGCACATTATTAAGCGAATCTAAATTCGTAACATACTGCTCGATTTTTGTGGCACAGCCCATGTATAGAACGTTTTACCATTTATTATCCTAGCTATATATGATTTTCACACAAAATTTGGCAGTTTTCACTTAGTAAAAATTTATGGTTACTATGCAGATATTATTCACTTTAAACTTCACATATAAATAATCATCTTGCTCACAGTTTGATGATTTGAGTAATTTGAGTTATGTACTAGATGCAGATGTCCCTTTTTGAAATTCATATTACAATTTAGTTCGATAAAAAATATTTGTTTTTGGATCCCCATGGGCATTCTTTACACTCATAATTAGATTTGATGGTTTTGCTTTAAGTCATAAGATTCATGCAAGCATTGATCCCATGATTTAACTATATATATGTACATACACTTAGATGAGGAAATTCTTTTCTTTTTTTTCCCTCAACTAAGTGTATGTTACATATAAGATGTGACACTTTTAATATATAGAACTAAATTTTTTAAAAAAATAAAAGAAAAAGAGCATTTGAAAACGAAAATATGTAAGTAAATTAAATATAAAACATAATAAACAAATAAAGTATATATATACATACATATATAGCTGATGAGGAGTATAAAAGTACGAGAAATGGGAGGTGGGTCAGGTAGCCCATTGAAGAAAAAAATTTCAGATACAAGTAATATTGTTTCCTTTTAAGTTAGAGAAAAAGAGATATACATATATAGCTATATAGAAAAGAAATGGTAGACAAGATAGAGAAAAACAAGCAGGAGCAGGAGCATCAGCTTGTTGTGATAAGGGAATTCAACCAGGAGAGAGATATAGAAGTGGTGGGGAAGCTTGAGAAGAACTGTGAAATAGAAATGCTACCAGTTGATTGGTCTAATAATAATACTAATTATTATTATACTAATAATAATAAAAAAGGGGTCTGCTCTTTATTCACAAACATGATCTCTGAGGACCCTCTTTGTAGGATCAGGTTCTATGCTGTTCATGTCATGCTGGTATGGGTTTTCACTTTTCAAAGCTATAGCTAATATACTCTATGATCTTTTTCCTTTTATAATTTTTTCTTATTTTTATATATATATATATTATTTATTAGAAAAGAAAAACATTATGAGCAGTAATTAATTAAAGTGTGTGTTTGTTGGAAAAATTTACAGGTTGCGGAGCTGCGGGAAAATGGGGAGCTTGTCGGAGTGGTAAGAGGATGCATCAAGTTTGTGGGGACTAAGTTTGGAGCAACTTATCTCAAGATGGGTTGCATTTTAGGCCTTCGAGTCTCTCCTTCACATAGGTAATTAATTAAACACCTCTCTCTCTCTCTCTCTCACTTTCTTGATGAGTTGAATAATGAATATTACCAAGAAGTTTTTATTTTTATTTTTATTTTGTTTTCATGATTATAAAGGCAAACATTTATTAGGTTTCAGCTTATTATAAAGCAAATTGGTTCTAAACAAATTATAAAGTAGTTGAAGATTAGCTATACCACATAATATAATCAAATCCCTCACAATATCATGTGTTAAAAATAAGAAATTTTAATAAGCATCCTAATCTAATAATAATAAATCACCTTTTTTATTTAGAGTGTATTGACTTTGAGATCAAATATGATAATTTTCCGGGAAAAATGTTCTAACAAATTGAGGTTCCATTAACATGTATTTGTTTGTAAGACAAGAATTTGAAAAAGAAAAAAAAAATCACATTTTATTCATTTAAATTAAACATAGAGTGTAATAATATGGTCAATAATTAATTAATAATTTTTTATTATTTTAACAACTTCTACTTATAAGAATCTTTATTTATGGTTTGTGGCCTTAACATAAAAAGCCTTAGTATTATATAAATAATTAGTATAATATCTAGCTAGTTTTATATGCTCAAATGAGATAAAACCAAATCTGATATATACGTACGTATATATATTTTTGAACCAATAATATAGGCGGATGGGGATTGGATTCAGTCTAGTTAAATCAGTTGAAGATTGGATGATAAGAAATGGGGCACACTACACTTTTTTAGCCACCGAAAGGAACAATGTTGCTTCCACAAATCTCTTCACTACTAAATGCAACTACATGAACTTTGGGTCCTTAGTCATTTTTGTTCAACCAGTTAGTTTTCCTCTCAAGAGTACTCTCTCTCAAGATATAAAGATTGAGAAGTTGCATATAGAACAAGCAATCTCTTTGTACAACAACAGGATGAGAAGCAAAGACATATATCCGACCGATATCGACTCGATCTTGAAGGAGAAGCTCAGTTTGGGGACATGGGTGTCTTACTTCAAAGAGGAAGAATGGTTTGAATTGAAGAATAATAATATTAATAGTGAAGATTTTGTCACCAAAACTCCTAGCTCTTGGGTTGTTTTTAGTGTATGGGACTCTTGTGAGGCATACAAGATTCACATCAGGAAGTCATCATCATATTCACATCCCATGAGGTTTTTTCATGCAACTTTGAGCCATGCAAAGGAGAAGATTTTCCCTTGTCTTAAAATACCAATTTCATGTAGTGGTTCACTTGGGAACCCATTTGGGTTCCTGTTCTTGTATGGACTCTATGGTGAGGGAGAGAGGCTTGGGGAGCTCATGAAGTCTGTTTTGAGCTTTGCTTCAAGATTGGCTGAGAAAATGAAGCATTGCAAGGTGATCGTGACTGAATTGGGAGTCTCTGATCCTCTGATTCAGCATGTACCACAACCACCCTCCATCTCATGCATCGATGACCTTTGGTACTTGAAAAAAATGAACGCTGCCGCTCACGAGGATGATCATGAACTGATGATGATGATGATGGGGCAAATAGGGAATGTTTTTGTTGATCCAAGAGACTTCTAGTTAGGGCTCTAAGAAAATGAAAATCTGATATATATCATATACTATAAATTATATATATATATATATATATATATATATATATTGTATCTGCAAATTTTCAGCTCTGGCTTGGTGTACGTGCTTTGTTGATTAGCTAGTGAAATTTTTAGTTCCGGCAGCAAATAGTATATATATATATTTATATATATATATATATATATATATATATATATTTGTGTGATACTATCACCAAGCACAAGTTTATTTTTTTTTTCCAGTGCCCAGTTTTAATAGTTGATTTTATTCTTATATTTGATAAACTTTTTATTCAATTCTAGAAGCAAAAATGTGAGAGTACTTTGCTGGTTGTTGTTAATAGTACTCCAAGGACGAGAATGTTTCATAAATATAGGAAAACTTGTATCTGTTGATTGTTAATGTAAACTAGCCAACCAAAATTGCTAGCCAAAAGCATTCATGTACTAATTGATATATTTTTCACTCCTCTTATACTAATACATTTAGATTTGAAAAGCATGAAAAAGAATGGAAAGGATCTCAATAACACTTCTTCACGTGCAAGATTAACGAATCAAAAAACGATACAACCATATAATACTCTCCAACATGGTGTACATAAAAAATAAAATGGAAAAGTTCAAAACTATTGAGTAATGTAAAATCTATCTGAAAGTACATAAGAAAGATATTTTGAAAGAGGAAAGAGATCCACCCCAAGAAATCAATGAAATGCTTCCGATCAAGAATCTATCCGTCTCCCTCCCACCATAAAAGAAAGTTAGTTGAAAGAGATATAATGTTAGACATTTGGATTGTAGTAACTGTGTAGACATTATATATTCTTATATCTAATGATAATGTCCAATTGTACTATGTACTAATTCCCATCTTATCTATCAAAATCTTTCACACTTTAGAATTCGATATTTCGATGATTGTTTTTTTTCATTCAATTATTCAAGGCCCCAACTCTCCCATCCTTTATTGCATATAGATACAGTTCCATTATCTTCTGGGAATCAGGAGATGTACAGTGCATCTAAGTTTTTATCCAAAAATAGAGACGGTAAAAACACAGCAATATTATAATTTGGAAGTCTAGAATATGTTCAGTATATCATATCATATAGTACAAATTGAATAGAATATATGCATGCGCGCTGTCACGATCTTACTAGAAGTTTCCGGAATAACCAAGATGGGTGGTGTTCCTTGTGGAAGAATCTAGAAGAATGAAGAAGCTCTTAGAGAAGTCTAGCTCATGGAATAATCTAGAACGTTATGGAGACTTGTAGGATGTTCAAGACCTAGAACAATTTAAAAACATGTATATTGTAGGATAACTTTGTACATTGTAGAACTATCTAAAACATGTACATAGTAGAATGACCTAGAATATTCTTTGGTGTCTATAAATAGATGGCACTCTTATTTGTACAAAGCATTTAAGTATTGCAATACAAACTCATTCACTCAAACACTTATGCACTCATTCCTACTCTCTTCCTACTTAGCTTAATTTCTTAAGTTATGCTAACAAATTACTTGCTTGTGGGGATCAAAGCTGGCTTAACTTCTTTAACGGGAGAAAGTATATTAAGTGTCGCACGATTAGTTTAAAAAATACTAAGACCGTGACAGTGCGCCCCAGATCCAATATTTTAATTCTCCATTGCCATCATACTACTTTTATATCTTTTCGTTACTCGATTCTCTTGAAATTTTATTCTTTAAAAGACTAAATCAAGTATTTTCTTCCAAGCACACATTCGTTAATGCTATGAGATTCGTTAAAGTTGTGGGATGTGACAGACATAGATGTCGAAAATTACGTTGAGAATTAGAGAGGCTTATCATGCAATGTCTTCAATTGTTTAGACAGCATCTAAACAAAATTATTTTGAGGACTTGCCTGCTTGAGCTTGACCATGCTAAAACAAGGTTAAAATTTTCAACTCACCAGCTGTAAGCAGTTTCTTACCAAGAATAATACAATAAGAACCAGGCTCTTTTGAGCACATGAGTGGAAAATGAAAAATCCACTGCCCAAGTCAGCAAAAATATGTTCCTTGATCTATTTAATAACTGGAGTAAATGGTACAGTACTGGACTTTCATGAATTAACAATTTCAATCAGCATAAAGAGGTTAGAGTTTTAAATAGAGTAAGAAATATTCTTTTGTAGCTTTTTTGTTGATATACTAGGCTAGACATATACACAGGTCCTTGTATGCTACATGCATTTTTGTTTTTTACCCAGAACAAACCCAGGCAAACCGGTCTGCATTTCTGTAATATCGCATTAAGTGACTAAATGTTGGTCTGAGGAAGCAATGTTGCCGCTTTTTTGTTTGATGATCTGAATATTCTTCTAGGAGATACGATTCTCCTTGACAGAGAAGGCACTGCGAGGTAAACATCAAGCTTTTCTGGGTCTAGAGACAACTTCTCCCTGATGAATTTATCCAAATCAAATCCATTAACACTTTCCAAGTCATTGCCAGCATAGGAACCGAAGGACGGGCTAACAGATTCCTCGGCAGTGACATTTTCATTAACTCCAGGATTATATCTAGAAGGTTCCTTGAATGAGTTTTGCTGCAAGTTGAATAATCTCTTTATACTATCAAGTGCTGGATTAATGATGTCCATGAATCCCATAACCCACGAAGCATCATCAACAACTTCAATTCGCTGTTGCATTCAACAAATGTATGTAGTTAGAACTCTCACTACAGTTTGGAAACTGAATTTTGCTACTGGAAAGAAAGGATTTCTTGTCCATATGTATGGGATTACTCCGTCCACATAGGAAATTTAGGACCAGTTTTGTTCCCTTTTCCAAGTTAAAAAGTGAAAAATGCTTGTGTTAGGAGATTATTCTGTCTTCCGTATATAGATGAAGTAATAATCACAATTACTAACCTGTTGGAAGTATTGATTACGAATTTCCTCAGCACGCACTGAATTTCCTTGATCCTCCTCTAATTGTGCCAAGGTCATCCAAGTTACATAACTCTGAGAATTTATATTCAGTGAGGACCGAAATAATCTTCGAGCTGCTGATAGGTTACCAACTCTCTGTTCAAGAACACCCCAAGCCTGCAAACAATGGCAAGTGGAATTACTCATATACATTCAGATGATAAAGTAGGTAAACCATTAGCCTATATCTCGGTACAACGCATGAGATGGTCATTACTTGTAGACATCGCGCAGCACTCTCAGTAGTAGTGTCAATTGCTAGAGCTCTTTGGTAGAATTCCCTTGCAGTGGATAAATTTCCTTCCTTCCACTCCATCCAACCCCATGCCTAAACAGCCCAATAATTCAATTAGTCATTCTATACAATTGTTCATCTAGAAAGAATGAAAAGAAACATGACAAATTTGATTTATAGATCATTGTTGTGAGGAAGTTTCTCACAATCCACACTGGTTGGTGCCTTGGATCTATTAAAGATGCTTTCCTGAACAAAGATCGAGCAATATTTGCAGTTGAATATTTATATTCTAACAGACCCAGAGACTGAAGCAGAACGGGATCCCTTGGATTCAGTGCGTGGCCTATCTTTAAAAGTTTTCTCGCCTTGTTAAAATTGCGCCTATTTGCTTCAAAAACTCCCCATACATGCCATGCAAACCTGTTCTTGGGGCTTGCCTGAACTGCTCTCTACAAATTATAAGTACACAGTTATGATGAAAAATACACAGCATTAGTACTACAAAAATAAAAGAAAAATTCATAAGTAATCACTGAAGAATAGAAGAGAAGCTTTCCACAAGCTCATGGCAATTTACTCCAAGAATAAGATGTTACTGTTAATGCATGATCATGGTTATAAAAGGATTACCTCAAATAGCTTCCTAGCTGCGAGGTTGTTTTTCTGTTGCATCTCCATTTGGGCCCATGACTGCATCAGAGAAAATAAATGGATGCAAGAAAAAAGTCTTGATTATAGGTATATCAGTAAATACAGAAAATTCACCTATATTATAGATAAGCAGTGAGTAGAACTTCAAAAACTTACAAGCCAACTGGCACAGCTTTTTGCATTACACTTAGTGGCTTGCCGGAATAAGTTCCGAGCCTGCTCATAACGATCAGCTCTAGCTTCCAGCAATGCAAGGGTTTGATAAATGTACTCGTTTCCACCACAAAACTTAAGACCTTTAGCCAGCAGATGCCTTGCCTTCTTGATATTACCCTGTTTTAGTTCTAGAACTGCCCATCCATGCCAGGCAGCAATGTGCTTCTTATCAACAAGTGTGGCAGCATCAAATAACTCTCTTGCTTTCCTTATATTTCCAATCTTATTTTCCAAAACAGCCCAGCACTGTAGTAACAGAATATCTACATATCAACACTAAATACGAAAACAACAGCAAAATGTAAAATTAATGCAATTCCCTGGACCGCTTTCAACAATTTCTATTCCACCCATGTGATTTTACCATATTTATCAAAATGTTTCCATTCTAGAATTTAGCAATGATATGCCTGGTCCATAACAGTAGGATAAAGAGAATTTTATTCTTCTCAAATAATCCTCTCCAAAATATGAACAAAAAAAAATGTCTTGAAAGAACGTGTCCGATCAATAAAAGTCTTCTCATGTATCACAAAATTCACAAAAGCTCACACTGCTATCCAATAGTAGATAGTAAAAGAAGCCTAACATGGTCATAAAACACTAAAGCCCCTCAAAATATCATTTTTTTTTTAAATTATCCATCAAAGCTAATCTTAGCATGTAGTATTATCATCCAAAATTGAGTAGTGTTTGAAATTACACAGAATTAGAAATACAAACTCTCCCAAATTACATCCCAATCATAATAATTGCGCAAAATTTGTAATCACGTTATAACATGCGAAGAAATTGAAGAACACAAACCTGCCAAATGAAGGCATTCTCTCCTTGAGTTGCTTCGCAACCTTGCGCGTAAACAGCTCTAGCTTCAGCTGCTTTTGATTGCTTACCCAATATCTTCCCTAACGCCACATAAGGCCTCCCGTCCTCTGGCCAACAATTTATACACTTTCCAGACAAAATCGCAGAGACACATAATTTACTATCAGCTATGTATACTTAGTAATACTCAAAATTCAACCAAAAAAAGAAAAAAAGAAAAGAAAGAAGTATCACACACAACACAACTCATTAATTAGTATTAGGTATATATCCAAAATTCAACCAAAAAAGATAAAATAAAAGTATCACAAACAACACAACCCATCATTTAGTATTATCAGCTATATATACTACAAATATTCCAAAATTCAATAAATTAAAAAATAAAAAACCACTAAATTCAATAACAAAGAAAAAACAAAAGATTATATCAAATTAGTCACCTTTTCAAGAATCTCCTGAGCTTCCAGATACCTATAATTTCTGGTCAAATTCTTAGCTTTGTACAAGGCCAAGTCCAAATTCACTGTGAGTGGCTTCTCTCTAGCACTGAACTCTACTCTCTCCGGCTCAAAAATCGGAAACTTCTTCGCGAACTCATAGAGAATATCGTCAATGAACGCCGTTGAGTTCACTCCCACTTCGCCGGAACCGTCGACGGAGACCTCCTTAACCGGCCGCCGGACCACTAGAGCCTTCTCCTCCTCTTGGACACCAGCATCGAACTCCTTGGTGGGTCTGGCGTCGCTTGGCGACTCCACGAGAACTTGTGTGGTTTGATGCGAGGAACATTGAGCGAGAGAGAGAGAGGGGGGGTGGCGGGTGGTATTGTATGGGACTTTGAAGGGGTGTTTTGAGGGATTTTTGTTGTTGGGGTTTTGAGAGGCAGTGAAGAGGGTAAAGTTTGGTTTGGACGACGATGATGATGAAGAAGAAATGAACAGGTTCATTTCCCTTTAGAGTTCACTTCGGTTTTTCTGTTTTTTTATTTCTTTTTTAACAGATGAAAAAAAAAACTGTGTGGTTTGCATGGAATTTGGTGGGCGGGCTTGCAGAGGAGAAGACTGTTTTCTGCAATTACTATAATACCCTTATTGCTCATAATTATTACTATTTTGTTTTTTTTAGAAGTATTGAATTGGAGCATTTATTTAAAAACAAATAAAAAAAACTTTAAAAACTATTAAAATGGGGCATTACTAATCTCTAATGTCTGCACCTTATCGCTAATCTGACAATAAAGAAGAGAAATTTCAGTAACTTTTTTTTTTTTTAGCAAGCATATAGAACTCGAATGTCACTAAAATTAAGATCCGCATAATTAATAGCATAGTTACTATGATAATATAAAGAAGGTCTTTCTATACATGCAGCCTTGCAGCATAGTTAGCAGGGCATTTTAGTAAATGTAAAGATGAGGAGCCACTGGACTGAGATTGGCCACGTCGGGATTGGCTCATCAAATTTTCTATCTGGAGAAGATTTCTGTGGCACGTGGAAGTGCTTTATTGGTTTCCTTTTGTTCGATTACGAAAGTTTATCAGCCACGAAGAACTTCAATTTTTAGTCGCCGATGAAACTACCACTTTTTATATATATTTTTTTTTTTGATAAAAATTATTTTATTTCTTAACTTTTCATAAAATATTACTTTTTATTGATATTTAGGAGAATTGTAATAACTCTCCGTATGTATAAGTAAAATTATACAAAAATCTAAAATTATATAATAATAACACAAACCCCCTTTAACCCGTTGACCAACTGTTGAAAACTGTTTAAATTGGACGGAAATGGTATAACGTCCATTTTACCCTTGTGTATTGTTTAAATTTTTTTTTCTTTTCCAGATCTTCTTCTTCTTCTTGTTTTTGTTCTTGTTCTTCTTCTTCAAATAGAAAAAAAAAATTAAACCCAATTTTTTTTCCCAATTCTTTATACTTCATCAACACAACCACAACTCAATTTTTTTTTTTTTTTTTCAGATCATCATCAACATCATCTTCTTCAAAATAGATAAATAAATTCAATTTTTTTTAAATTCTTTATTCTTCATCAATTTTTTTTTTCAAATTCTTCTTCTTCGCTTTTTTTTTTCCAAATTTTTCTTTTGTTATTATTCTTCTCTTTCAAGATTTTTTTTTCTTCTTCTTTTTTTTTTCCAGATTTTTTTTTTCTTCTTTCTTTTTTTTTTTTTTCCAGATTTTTTTTCTTCTTCTTCTTTTTTTTTCCAGATTTTTTTTTGTTCTTCTTCTTCTCCTCTTTTTTTTCACATTTTTTTTTTGTTTTTCTTCTTCTTCATCTCTTTGTTCTTCTAATATTTTTTATTTTTTTAATTGTCAAATATACGGTATAAAGACAATTTTACCCCTCCCCCATTAATAACCACCGTTACTTAAACGGTTCCAAACAGTTGGTCAATGGATCAAAGGGAGGTTTGTGTTATTATCATATAATTTCAAATTTTTGTGCAATTTTACTTATATATATGGAGAGTTATTGCAATTCCCCCTCGATATTTTACTTTTTAGCTCCCGTGATTTCTAACTTTTATAAAATCAATTAAAATAGTCCTTTTGTTAACTTACAATTAGTAAAAGTTACCTAGACAAGGGTTATTTTAGTCTTTTAATATAGGGTTAATTACACTCGTATCCTCTCCATTTTGACTTTTTTGCATATGCTAGTAACTTTACCTTTTATTGTACAATCTTTTCTAGAAAAATGTTGACTGGACCATTTTGCTCTTAATAAAAAACATTAAAAAAAAACCTTAAATCTAAAAATTAAAAAAAAAAATTTGAAGGTTGAACCTTCAAACTAAAGAAAAAAAATTAAATGTGGACTTCAAAAAAAAAAAAAAAATTGAAGGTTAAACCTTCAAACCTAGAAAAAAGAAATTATTTGAAGGTGGATATCCCAGATGAGATCTATCTGGGATGTAACGTCCTAAGTTTGGCTACAAGCCTACCCCCAGTCAACGTTACTCACAAGGTACTGTCCGCACTGGGTCCGTTAGACGCTGCCCTCACGGTTTTGCTTCGCCTCCCCCAATCAGGATTTGAACCTAGTACTTGTCCTTAAGTACCAAGCCTTATCAATTGGTACTCAACTTGATAAGGCTTGGTACTTAAGGACAAGTACCAGGTTCGAATCCTGATTGGGGGAGGCAAAATAAAACCGTGAGGGCAGCTCCGAACGGACCCAGAGCGGACAGTACCTTATGAGTAATGTTGACTGGGGGTAGGCTTGTAGCCAAACTCGGGATGTTATAATAAAAAGGCGCCTTTTTATTGTAACGTCCGGGTCGCTCTCAGGCTCTTGCCCGACCCGTTACTCACAAGGTACTGTCCACTTTGGGTCGCTTAATGGCTCTTGCCCTCACGGATTTGCTTCGCCTCCCTCATCAGGATTCGAACCTGGTACTTGTCCATAAGTACCAATTCTTATCAAGTTGAGTACAAATTGCGCTAGTAGCTCAATTGATACTCAACTTGATAAGGATTAGTACTTATGGATAAGTAACTGGTTCGAATCCTGATTGAGGGAGGCGAAGCAAAACCGTGAGGGCACTGTACCGGGGTGACCTCGGGTGACCCAGAGCGGACAGTACCTTGTGAGTAACATTGTAGCCGGGGGTAGGCATGGTGCCAAACTCGGGACGTTACAATAAAAAGGCGTCTTTTTTATTGTAACGTCCCGATTTTGGCTACTGATCGGTCATTTATTGTTATATATTTACGACCCTTGGATCGTTTCTTTTGATTGTATTTTTAAGTATTTTTGGTACGTTTGATGTATTTTGTGAGTATGTGCAGATATTAGGTGAGCCCCATGAATTAATGCGAATACACGATGAGTCGAGGCAAAACCAGGCAATTCGGGACATGTATTCTTGGTATGAGGCATAGGAGTTTATCGAGGAAGCTTTGGCAGATTAAATTGAAGATGTACCGTACACGTGAACAGTACGTACACGTGAATAGTCATGGTGAACAGTAATGCCACCGTGAACAGTATGCCGCCATGAACAGGAATGTCGCCGTGAATAGTACCATATACGCGTGAACAGTACCCATCAACAGTAATCTGACATCTCCTATAAATAGACCCCATTTGTGAATCAAAAGAGATATCAAAAAAAGGGGAGAGGAAGAGAGGATCCAACGGAGAGAGTTCGGCTGGGTATAATTTGGCAGTCCTTGGCTTTGGCCAAGGGTAGTTTTTCACCCATTCCTCCACTCCAAAACACCATCCAACATCACCATAACACATCAACACATCTCTAGTTGCGATTACATCGATTTTCCATTGAGGGAAGACGAAGAACGAAGGAGAAGAAATCTAAGCGGGAAACAAACGGGTTTCGATTCTCGACTTCATCGAATGGGTTGTATTACTTCCCTTTTTTCTATCTTTATGTTTAATTGATTGAATGATTGATTAAATTTGTTGTTAGGTGGTTCCGGAAACTATGAACGGATTCGGAAATTTGACCGTAATATTTTTCATATATTTCAAGATATCTTGTTAGACAATTTAATGCTGTTAATTGATAATTCTTATTGTTTGCATTGCGAAAGTGTTTGCATGAATTTTAGATTATTATTAATAAGGAAATTATAATCATTATGAGACATCAATTGATTGTAATTGAGTTTAGTAAGAGTCTAGCAATAAATTATAGGTTGATTAAAGCATGAAAGTGCTTAATTGATCAAAGAATTATTACTACATTAGGTGTTTGATCGTTTTACTCTATGACCAATAGGTGAAGTGGATTGAATATAAATCATCAATGCATGAACTATAATTTGATGAGCCAATATTATGAAATAGTTCATCTTGAGTATATTGTGCTTCATAATAGTCAATGTTTTCTTATCCGGAATTGGGACCATGTGACCACCTAGTATTATCCTTCATATATTTCGTCTCGTTTTATTTGATTGCTTTAGTTAATTAATTTAGTTTATTAGAAAAATTCCGAAGCAATTGATTTACTTTTATTAGCTTAGTTTATATCTCTAGTTTTTAGGATTTAGTACCACCACTTCCTTGTGGATTCGACTCCATACTCACGGAAATTTATTACTTCGACACATGCTGCACTTGGGATTTATTCCCACGCGTTTGAGCGTGTCAGCTACAAGCCTACCCCCAGTCAACGTTACTCACAAGGTACTGTCCGCTCTGGGTCCGTTCGGAGCTGCCCTCACGGTTTTGTTTTGCTTCCCCCAATCAGGATTCGAACCTGGTACTTGTCCTTAAGTACCAAGCCTTATCAAGTAGTTAGGATATATTTACTTTTCACTATTACGTTATTAATATTCAATTACTGTTTAAAAAAATATGAGAAAGAAAGGTGAGGTGAGTAGAAAATTCAAATTCTTTCTAAATTGCAGATAAAAGATTCTTTTATAGAAAGCACTTTCTACTAAAGCACTCCCAAATGTACCTTGAATCATTTTTTTTAGATTAGCTTTGACGGTTATGATTTTTACTTGCATTGATACATGCCACATCAAAAAAGAATTTTGCTAACCACTGCACATGACTTGTCCTAGCAAAAAGGTAATCTAAAACTAATATAATATTATTCTTTATTATTTTTCATTTATATTAATACTTAATTAAAATTGTGATTATTAAGTCACACATAATATGCACTTACAAAGGCAAAACAGTAGCATCCAAAAACAAATCAATTGTTGCTGCAATAGAGAACGTGTAATATAAATAATTTGGTTATTTGAATTCATTACATTATTTTCGGATTGCATTAATTGACTTGCATACCATATTTTTTAATGCAGCACACATACTCATATTGGGACTCCATCAATTGATTATAACAAGTCTCAGCATTATGTGGGTTTATCAAGAAATATTGTTGATAATTGTTCCCAGATAGGTTCCAACTCACAGTCCCAATCATGAAGTACATTACAGTGATTATAGTAGTTTAGTTTTTTGGATAGTTTTTGTCAACTTTAATTAGAATGATGGCACCTTAATATTTTGTTGAAAAACTTTTTTTTGTTTGGAAACAGATAAGTATATGTATGGTGGGTGATATACATGTTGGTGCTGGTGGTATGGCATGTTAATATTTGGGCGAAATTTTTTTTTAGAAACAGACAATGTCGGTCTATTGCTATACATGTTGACACTTTATTTGTGGTATGTGCTTTAGTTGGATGATTGAAGTATATAATTAAATATTTTGTGGACAAGTATTTACATTTCAATTGATGATTCTTGAATTATATTTTTTAGGTGTTATTAAGAAAACAACTCATTTGTACAAATTTTTATTTTGAAATAACACAAACAAACCAACAAAGCTTCATTTTTCATCAATAACAGTAGGTTTAGCAAAAAAAAAAAAAAAAAAAAAAACTTCACATGTGGTTATTTCAAAGTAATGTAATAAATACCCTCTCAAAAAAAAAAATTATACAAGTAATTACAAAAAAAAAAAAAAAAAGCAACACTTTTAGATGCCCAGCAACACTATTAATTTTTTTTTTATTGAGGGTAAATTTGTAATTCAACTTATATATAAAAAAATTGGTTCAACTTGTTAATTTATTAAATGAGGGTATTTTAGTCATTACATCTTTGATAAATTTTTAATTTTTTTCAACTTAAACGAGTAATATTGTAATTTTATGTCTTAACAAGTAGTCAGGGGTAAAATGGACAATCTGCCACTTCTGTTAGGTAGTCATGGCCGTTGGAACCGAACCGACGGTTCCGATTCCGGAACTGCCGGTTCCTGTTCCTTTTTTTGTCCAATCCCGGTCCCAATTCCGGTTGGAACCGGAAGGGAACTGACGGTTCCGGTTCCTCCCCAATTTTTTTGGAACCGGCGGTTCAACCGCCAGTTGAACCGTTGGTTCGAAACCGATCCAGAACCAGAAAAATAAAAAAAAATTTAAAAAAATTAAAAATTAAAAATAAATTAATAAAAAATTTAAATATATAAATAACGATAATAATATAAATAAATAAAGTGGGTACTGAATTGTAATAAAATAACGATAAAATTGAAATAAAATTATGATAATATCATAAAACTATAAAATTAAATAAATAAATAAAAAATTAGGGCTTGCACTTAATTTTACCTCAATTAAGCTGCTTACGTATCCTCTAGGAGGAATCAAAGCCCACGTAGTTCTTTTACCTTTTATGTTTCGGATGTGATCAATTGTCGCTTGTTCCTTCGGTTGCCGTTATATCCTCGTTGGTGTCGAAAAAGTCATTGTCGTCGAACACCAGATCCAATTCCTACTGCCGGTATGAGGCCTTGTATAACATCCCTAATTTCACAGAAATATAAAAAGTATTGTTGAACTAATATTGAGTATGTGAATGTGATATTTATGATTTGAAGGGGTGAAAAATGTAATTAAATGTATGTATTTTTTTAGGTTTCCAAGTGGACCAATTGGAACGGTCCAAAACAATGCGTGAAGAGAAGGGAGAAAAATTGGACAGTGATTTTTTTAGGTTTCCAAGTGGATCAATTGGAACGGTCCAAAACAATGCGTGAAGAGAAGGGAGAAAAATTGGACAGTTAGTTTGAAATTGATTTTGGAATTATTTGAATTACAATATAGTTTATATCTGAAATATTGATTGTGAATAATATTATGAATTGATTTAATACGTTTTGATTTTACTATTGTTATGAGAAATATAGTTGAAGGTGATTTTGATTATATAATGTTTGTGAACTGTATCGAAAAATGATTTTTGGGGCATTTTGATTTAATATTGGTTTGTGAAATATATTCGAATATGATTTTGAATTGATTTGATGTGATTATTGATTTGAGAAATATACTCGTATCTGATTTTGTATATTTATTTTATATGATTCTTAATGAAATTTGGATTTCAAAAATATGTTTATTGATTTGAAATATTTGAAAGTTAAATTTGAATATAAGAAAGTGATTTGTGAAATTGTATTTCAGAATTGAAATTGCAATATGAAATTTGAATGATTTAAGAAAACATTTTACGAAATGGCTCTGATGTGTATAAACATAAATATGGATATAGGAGGTTGACATGTCAATTGGGTTTTTTTGAATAGTATTGTGCCGATATACTCTGACGCACCACCTTATGGATAGTGCAAGCCGCAAGTGCCGGTCCTAGGGTAGGGAGCTTTGATCTGTATGTACCACCCTTTGGATAGTGCAGGCCGCAAGTGCCGGTCCTAGGGTTGAAAATCTGATATGGGACATTTACAGCGGGTAACCCCATTGGTGTCCAACTCTGATCTGATATTCGACGGATAGCCCCGTTGGTGTCCGATGCCGAACAACCTGTAATCCAGTCCAATAAATTATGTTATGTATGTTATAAGCCCAGTATGAAAACTGATTTGTTATATGAAAGCATTTGAGAAATTATGAAGATTTTGTCTGTTGATTGATTTTGAATACTGTAATTGTTGAGTATATAATTTGATTTAACATGATCCCCATATATGATTTATTTATATGTTATTTATATTTTTGATAAATAAATAAAATTATTTGATATAGTATATTGGATATACAATTTTGTGTACACCCACTAAGCAATCTGCTTAGCATGTTGAGTTTTCTCACACGTAGGTAAAAGAGGTTCCAAGGGAGACAAAGACAAAGAAAAGTAGAGACTGCAGGAGCAGAGTCCAGAGTCACATCGTTCCTATATATTTTGGTAATCCTTTCATAATAAGTATATATGTTTTAATATAACATGTATATACGGAAAGTTTTTGTACATATTTGAAGAAATTCCGCTGTGAAAATATTTTATTATATGTTTATGTTATTTGAATATGTATAACTTATATTGTGATAAATTGATTTGGCAAGTCGCACTAAAGTTGGAAGGGTGCGCAAAAGTGATTTGAGAATTTAGAAGTATTGATTTTTATGAATTTTAATTGTAAACAGGTTTTGGAAATTCAGAAAAATAGAGGAAACTCTGACAAGATTTTCGAAAATTTATTTGGACCATTTTCAAATGTTTTTAATATCGTTTTAAAATAGAGATTTCGGTATATAGTAGCGCTCCCTGATTCGGTCCGAGCGATTTGGATCAAGGGGTGTTACACCTTGGTCCAGTCGTCAACACAGACTTAGATCTGTATTGAGTCAGGACTGAGCAATGCTCGTCTCTCGTCCAAAACATTGCCACCTGCACTAAATTCCTATTCGACAGCGACGGTCGAGACAGGGGTTCCAAAAATTTGTTTGGCAATGATGGCCAAAATTGGAAAGTTAGTTTCGTGCTTCCTCCACCAATGTAGGACGTTAAAGTCTGGGGTGTCCAAAAACTCAAATGAGATGTTTATGTAAACATTAACCTCTGAAACATAGGTTGATGAAGACGAACTCCCCGGCGTCCTTGTTTTTTTAGTAAACACGTTTGCCCCTAACTTCCTTAATGTGGAGGGAAAGCGTAAATGATCAGTACTACCGCTTCCGCTTGGTTCCGGTTGTTGAACAATAATGTTCAGCGAGGAACCGTAAACAGAACGATATTCGTCATACATTGAATAAAATAAATTCCTAACATTATTATATAAACCACTAATATCTATGTCCGTTATCCCTAGAGATTGGTAATAAAGTGTAAAAAATTCATATAAACTATTTAATTTATTCCTATGATCAAAAACCGATGCAACATTGTAAATTACAGGAATGTCCCTATAATAGTTTATCCATCTTTCTCGCATTGCATAAACTCACGGAACTAATTCATTTATTTGTGTACATTCATTAAGTGCACCTACAATATTAAGGACTTCAAATAAAAATAAATGTGAAGTTGGATAATATATACCGGATAAAGAATGTGTTGCATCATGAAAAACTTTTAAAAGCATGCAAATTTTTGTACAAACATCCCAATGATATTCATATAAATTAATGGTATTAACATTATGCTGCATAAATCTAACTAATAATTCTCTATACTCGTAGCTTTCACAAAGCAACTTATATATGGAGTTCCAACGAGTGGGAACATCACGGGAAAACCTAATTGGATGTTTCCCGTTAGCTTTACAATACCTAGCTCATTGTTTTATAGTGCTAGGATGTTTCCACAAATAGTATAGAGCATCCCTAATTGGTGTAATCCACTCTTGTAGTGTTTGCAAGTCATGTTGTACACATATATTTAAAACATAGCAAACACATCTTCGATGAAAAAATCTGCCGCCAAAATAGGGTTGACACAATTGAATTAATTGTGGAACGGCGGCAGTATTATTTGCAGTATTATTAAAACCAATTGCAAAAATTTTACTTTCAATACAATATTCTTCAAAAATAATTTTCATTAATTTATAAATATTGTTAACAGTATGGGTGTCGTCAAAAACTCTAAATGCCAATATTCATTTTTGCAAATCCCATGATTGGTCAACGAAATGGTAAGTGAGTCATAAGTATGAATGTTTTTACCAATGATCACTTCAGATATTGGCACAAACAGACACACGACCCATATAATTTTGAAAATATTTTACTAAAGCTTTTTTTTTCTTTTTTATAAATATCACACATAGTACGTTTTAATGTGGTCCTAAGTACTCTACATGCAGAGAGATTTAAAGTATTATGATAATATTTTAAAAAACCAGTTTTTTCCCCAAAACTAAAGGGAAGATGTTCGGTTGCTACCATTCTTGCTAATTGGTCCCCATTATTTTGATCATTATATTTAAATAAATGATGGTTAAGGGATGTGTACATTGTAATTTGGTGTTGTCCTCGCTGATGATAAGCTTCGGCTAGATACTTGCTGTTGATATGCTTCTAATACGTCCCGTACCCTCCGGATTTGTTCCATTTAAAATCTTTGGAACAATAGTTGCAAATCACTATAACTAACCCATCATTCTCCACTCTCTTCATATGAACTTTAAAAAGTTCAGATTTGTACTTTGCCAAATCTGGCTGCGCCTGCGGCATTTGTACGATTTCACTTGGGGTTGGAGCAGACGGACCAGCGCCAACAGAGGGATGAGAATAATGAGGATAAAAATTAACAGGAGTTTCATTACCAAAAATTACCTCCTCATATTCTCTTTATTGCAGGTATTCAGCAAAATTTTGATCGTTGTTATATTCTAGGAAATGGCAACTTTGCACTTTTTGAACATTTAAATCCGATACCTGCTCATTATGCTCAGCGTCTCTGTTGGAAACGGACCTTCTGGAATTGGAAACAGATTTTCAACCTCCGAAAATAGATGGTTTTGAGGATGATGCCATTATAAATTTATAAAATAAAGTATTTAAACAAATAATGAAAATAATTGAGAGAATTAGAGAAAGATTGAGAGAATTAGAGGTGAGAGAAATATTGAGAGAATTAGAGATGAGAGAAATATTGAGAGAATGAGAGAATTTGTGTGAATGAATTGGAGAATTGATGGGGTTTATATAGTTTTTTGGATTGGAAAAAAATTAATATTTTTTAAAATTTAAGGGGTTAAATTATAATTTTTAGGGGACCTTTTGGTAATTTTTTAAGGAAGGAGCCGTTCAACGGCTCCTTCTTTCTGACTGCTGTCAGCTGCCAGCAGGTGGTTGTTGGCCACAGTGGCCAATGGCCACAATTTTAAAAACTAAAAAGTTTTTAAATTTTTTTTTTTCAAAAAAAAAAAAAAAAAAAACCGGTTACAAACACTAACAGGGAACGATTCTGGTTCGTGAACCGCCGGTTCCTAATCTGCGATTCTGATTTTTTTTTAAGGCCAACCGAAACCGGGACCGGCTGTCCCGATTCCGGAACCTGTTTTGAACCTGAACCTAAGGTTCCGGTTCAAAACCGCCGGTTCGAACCGAACCGGAGCCATCCCTACTGTTAGGGTTAACTATTAAAAAATTGGTCAGACGGAGTATTTTAATTGATTTTGAAAAAATTAGGGACCACGGAAACTAAAAAATGAAACATCGATCAAAAAGTAATATTTTACGAAAAGTTAGGGAGTAAAATAATTTTTGCCCTTTCTTTTTACGAAAAGTTAGGGAGTAAAATAATTTTCGCCCTTTTTTTTTAGCTCAAAGTGATCGCTCATATTTCTTAAATAGATTAAATTGATATTTTAATTAACTATTTAACGATCAACCATCACAATTTTTTTAAAAGATAGTTTATCACCATTAACAATTTTTTTCTTAAATAATTTTTTTTAATTTGTTTTTTTAACAATTTTTAGTCGCTGATGAAACTATCACCTTTTACTTATATATATACATACATATATATATATATAGCTCACGTGATCCCTTATATTTTTTAAATAGATTAAATTGATATTTTAACTAACTATTTAATAGTCAACCATCACAATTCTTTTTAAAAAATAGTTTATCCTCAAAAAATATAATATTAATCAAAATTATTAAAACTTAAAAAATGTAAAACCTATTAAAAAAATTTTATTAGATAATATATTTTAAGAAAAAACATATAGGTCTCACTTAATATATAAATTAATAATCTCCTTTTATATATATATATATATATATATATATATATATATATATATATATATATATATACACACACATATTTACATAATTCAATTAGGAGGTCTTTATAAAATATGACTCCAATATACTTGTTTCTTCTCGAAATTAATGTCTCATTGGACCTCATCTTTAATTTGTCTTAGTGGATTAAGAAGCTCTGGTATAGTGTTTTCGTATTGCAAGAGAAAATTATGTAATGTGATTGTTGCTTTGAGTGTATCATTGCGCGTGTGTTAATCCAAATTATCTTAAGCCACATTATCCATAGACCTAATTTTACAATGTTGAAAACTATTTGCAATTGTACTTGCTTAAACATCTGTTGTTCAAGAGATTGCAAGATTCATTGCATCTAAGACATTTATCTTCTCTGCATTTGGGATTCCAATTTCATAACCCTCCAAAAGATTTCGATAAAATTGACGACAATAATATATCTTGAAAGCTCGTATGATCCCCACATTACAAGGCTGAATCTTTGATGTTGTGTTGGGTGACAAGAAAAATAATTCAATATTTTTCAGACCTTCTCTAGCTCCAAAAATTTTGCGGTTTTGTGTTGTTTGACAATAGTTCTTTCAATATTGGCTAATAGATACTTTGATAAACAAAACACGCATGGAGAACCTTCTTTTTACTAAAATATAGATGATTTAGCTTGGTTTAATTTTCATGCTTATTTTGGTTAACAAATACATAGAATAATAATAATTCGTAATTCAATAAGTAGGTAATATTCATATAATCACAATATATAATACATTAAGTTTAATGTTTTGAAAAAAAAATAATAATATCTTGATAAATTAATTTTTTATTAATTAATATATAAATTAATAAATTATTATTTTATTAATTAAATAATATCTCGATTAATTTTTTATGGTCTCAAGACTATTAATTTATAGAGATTTTACTGTATTTAACATGAGAAACATGAGGAACTATACGAATCAATAAAAGAAAGTAAAAAAGTGACATTTCATCAAACGATAGGGATTAAATTGAAGTTCTCCTCAGCCACAAAGTCTAATACCAGGGTAGATCTGTAAAATTTCTTTTGGGCTTGGCCCAATTCATAATTATCAACCGAGTCTCGCTATCGAGACAATCCAAGACCCATCGAGACAGATTGTCTAATAGTGGTGACAATCCAAAACCAACAATTCTCTTACATATGTTTTGTCTTATTTAAATCATTGAATTGGATAGACATTCAGTAACAACAATACTGAATCTACCCTAATGAGATAAAATCAATTGTTATTATTTGCATAGAAAACTTAATAAATAGTTTCTATGTACATCGTTGTTATATGATAACATTCAAAGGAAAAACAAATTCTACAAATCTGTCACTAAGTGTATGAACACAAATGATAACAACAGAGAACTAATTTATAGTTATTTTCACAGAACATCTTCATGGAACCATCAAAGACAGCTGTTTCCTCGCTACAACATTGACCAGAGTTCAGAAGAGCAATTTATATAGACCAAGAAATGAATTGAAGCGAAAAAAAAGTATCCAAGTAGTTGCCCAGCAATAATGCTTGAGATTTGCGTCTTGCAACAAGTTAAATAACAGGCACAGAACTTATTACAACAATGGAAAACGAAAACCAACCCGTGATGATCGAGAACAACGAGTCCGTGTACAAAACAAAAGGACTAGCTGATATCAAATTAACACAATCATGAGCACCAAGAGATTGTCTAAGAGGCTAAAGCTACTGATATTGAGCTAAAATGCCGCAAGAAACTTCGAAGAATAGCAAAGAAACTCAATGAACCTGAAGAATAATTGCAGAACTGCATTACAGGGAGATAAAATCCCACCTGACCCGAGACTTAACATGTGACGCTATTTGGTTTTATTGTCCGTTCATAGTCGTCCTGAGAAACGCCTCAATCCCTGATACCAGATATCAGTATCTCAATAACTAACAAGATAGTAAAAAATGTTATGTACCTCAGTCCCTCTAATTAAGAAAATCTAACTTTGATTCCACCGCCTCTTTCGGGCTGGCCTTTGTTGCTTAGTTTCAGCAGTGCCAACCATCAGATCAACTTGGGGCATGGGATTCTTGTCCTGTTCCTTCTTTAATGGGATGCGATCCTTGAATCGTTCCCTTCGCTTCTCCATCTTTGCTAGTGTCTCAAGTAGATGTTGGTTGTCATATTCCCCAACAACCTTATTCTCACTGGAAGCATTTTCGCTAAGTGATATTCTCTTTTTCACATTCCATGTGGGTGCTGTACTTTTAGAAACATGTTTCTTTTCCAAGTCTTTTTCCATACTGGGTTCTTCGGTTACTATTTGACCCTCCTCAATGTCCAGATCTTCATTAGGCTCAGTAACTGGAAACTTATCAAGACACTTCTCATTACTTTTATTGCTTTCGCTTTTTGGAACGTCAGTTCTGACGGCTTTTCCCCTATCAGATTCATGAAAATCCTTCAAAGTTGTCTGCTCCTTGGCAAGCTTCAGGTCTATCTTTTCAACCTTGCCACTGCACATTAAGCTCCTGCCATTGGACCATCTTCCAGAGGACTGCAGAATGTAGTGTCATATGGAGATATGATTGTATAAACACATAAATATCCAGTGACACATTTTAAGTAGGCACAAGATTTTGAAGATATCATATGATATATAAAAACATAAATATCTAAACATAGTTTTAAAAGAGATTAAAAAATCAATATCAAATGCATATTTACAACTGGTTTCATTTGACAAAGCATCCACAATGAAAACAAATTTCCATTAGTATAAAAGTAATATATAGGATATATTAAATGCTAAACTAACATTCGTACAACTTCCAACGACTCTGCAAACATCAAAATAATGATGTTATATCTCACATGTCACGATTACATTCTGAGAAATAGGCTTCCATAAAAAAAAGAATTAATAGTAAGGGACTACCTTCAAAACCAGGAAATATGCATATGTCAGAAAACTATGATTGATTACCACTTGGCAACTATTCTGCTTCTCTAGGCAAGAATGGGTATATTGACACGACCAAATGAAGACAAGGCAGGTATGCTAAATGCTAGAGAAAGTAAATACATGGTAAAGTACGGAAGAACGTAAGAGATAATAATAGATGTAGAATAGATGTGGAATGAGTTAGCATTAACAACATAGAAGAAGACTTGCTCAACATATGTGGAGCACTGGTATATAAAAGTATAATTATACAAGATTTTAACCTCAGTTGCTCCAGCTTTACCTTTTCTACCCCAACAATCCAGTCAACTGAATCCCTGCACCTCAGCACAGTATGCTCATCCTCACCTCTATAAATGATATTATAATTTTTCTTCACACATTTGGCACTACTTCCTTCTCTTGCTAATTTGTATCTGTTACGCTCCAATTGCAAATCATCAAAAAGCATCCCATCATGGTCAGATTCATATTTGGGACGAATCCTTTCACAGGTTGAAGTTCCTTCATAGGAACATGATAACTTTTCAGCAAACAAATCACTGTTCCAATCCCTTGCAATTAATTCATCCTCCATGCTATGATGTTCTTTAGATTGCCAACTATGTCTTCTCCTCTGCAGATGAACCCGATTGTTATTATCCAAGATTCTATCTTTTGTGTCATCAGCGACATTATAAATGCCAGACAAATCAATGTCTCTGTGCTCTTCATCACATATATGTCTCCTATACCTTTTGGTTAATTTGGAGTCATATGCATCATCTATAGATGTTATGCTATCATGCCACCTTCGTCCATTATCTGTGAAACATTCTCTGCAAGACTGAGAGGTCGAAGACTGATGCTCCATGCATCTCCCGAATCCATTTTCATTTTCCATAGACCATGATCTATCCAAGTCCAAACAGTGAGAGTCACCATATCTTCCCCTTTGGACGGAGATTTTTACTTCTCTCCCAATGAATGGAAAGCCTCTCTTGTAAATTGTATCCATATAATCCCTTTCCCTTTCAGTAAATGAAACAGATCTCCCATATTTTTCTTGCACAAAGTCATTTTCCTCAAACTCAAGTGAACGCTGATCATGGTCAATTCTCTTCCCAAAGGGTTTATCACTCTTCCCTCTCCATTTAGTATCCCTTTCCTTGAAAGTAGAGGAATACTTTTGAACAAACAGCCTGGACTCCCCATCTCCTCTTTTATAATAATACTGATCTCTACCCATATTATCTTCATTATCCACTCTACTTCTTTCATGGCAATACTCCCTTTCATTCCATTTACTGCTCGCATAAGGATCAATCCAATCTCTAAAGCGCTGATGATATTTCCCATGAGTATATTTCTGTTGGAAAAACTTAATATGGTTGTCACCAAATTTTTCACTACCATAGCCAGAGGAAAAACCCACTTCCCTGTTATATGAGAAATCTTGTGTACCATGGTAATCAAGATCAATTAACCTTTGCTTTTGTCTGCGAACTGACTTGTAATCCCTATTGTACAGGCCCTCTCTGCCTGAGTCATATACATTTTCAGGGTGGAATTTCTGTCCAGAAGCAGTGTGGTGTATCCCACGGCAGTGTTTCCATTTCTCTCTAACAGGACCACGTCTTAAACAATATTTGCCACCATCCTCACCATCTGACAATGGAGAAGCATCATCATCAGTTTTAAGGTAAATATTTTGTTTAGTAACACCCCGGCGTCTCCTATTGTGCAGCTTCCAATCCTCTTGATAGGGACTTTTTTGTTTTAAATGATATTTTTTATGACCTGGTTTCTTATCAATGCCATTGCTTATAGCATCCTTATTATCAAATATGACTTCAATTCCAGAATTTGGATATTGACTTGTTGAAGGACCCAAAACCCTTACAGGATCACTCTGAAAACTATTTTTAGATACATCAGAATCATTTCCAGAACATGATGGACTCAAGCTAAAGTGACTACGATCAGGAAGTGATAATTCAGTCTTCAAGCATAAATCCGAGTCGCACGCTTTTCTGCCATCCACCTCCTCTGTCCTTTGTAATGTTTCCATTGCTTTAGATGTTCTTTCTGAAGTGTGGACACTCAAATTTTGATGTCGATGTCCATCCCCATCAGAGATCTGGCCATTGCCATGATCGTCAGAACCTGAGGGCGTCTGATTCGATGCACTTTTAGGCTCAGAAAACCTAGGTATATCCAAGCAGAAATTTAGCTTGTCAGTGGCTTCAAATAAAATAAGATCATAAAAAACTAAACTTCTATAATATAGTCCATTAATGTTAAGTGCAATGTGATGCAATCATTTCAAACTGAAGATATATGGCAAAACTGCTAAGCAAGGAATTCCATGGAAACACTTCAAGAATCTAAAGTTATGATTACCATTCTAATATAAAAGTACTTCTACTAGAAAATGGCACCACAGTAAGATAAATTGAAACCTTCTCAAAGTAGATGACAAGTCTGAATTGCTGACATCCTTTTCAAGAGAATCTGCAGAGACTTCATCTCCACTGGCACTACCACAACAAGGAACACCTCTGTTACGATCCAAATCGAAATCCCCATTTTTGGAAGTGGCATGGTCACTGCCATTGCTATCTATATGGCCAGGTTCCTCCTTTCCAGACCAAGAAAAATCCTCAGTACAATCCTGGACATCGATCTGGTCCCAACCACACAATCAGTAATGACAACAAGGAAGGTAGATACTGTATAACAGATTTTTAAATTGACAGCATACCTGTATCACAACATCCGAATCCCGAATGCGAGAACGCTTTACATCTGTTGATGGCTGGCGTTCACCTATACTGCCTTCGACCTCAATTGCTTGACCTTTTGGCTGAAACAAGTCAGTGGATGATTATTTCCAACCTAAAAAACATTCAGATTAATGTAAACAATAAATTATATCCTAATATTCCTAACAATTATATAAGGAGTCCAATGTAAATGAACTTCTCAACTTAGCATACCAACTCCCATGGCCTTTCTCCCCAATCAAAAAATTTTGACGAAGATTGAACACAATTATTATCCTTAGCTCTAGCTTCTCGAACTATTTTCTCATTCTTGAAACCAACTTCATAAGCCTATTTTCTCATAAACAAAATTAAATTTGAAATCTCAACAGTCAGATCACACTAACAGCTGAGTAAAATATCCAGAGTTCCCACAAAGATTCAAATAGTTCACCTGACCAAGTTTTGAAGACTCATAAACTGCATTTCTAGCCTGCATAAGAGTGTGATCCCGAAATTGGCCCTACAGACACAATTGGTAATTTAAACAAAACCTGCTGAGAACCAGTTGTAATCAGAGTCTACCATAAATATTGCAGTAAATTCGCTTAAAAAAAAAAACTCAAAACATTGCACGTCAAATGGCAGGATTCACCATGCCAGGAGACCCGAGGATCTCTCAAACTGGCATTAGACACACACAGACAGACAAATATAATGTGAATTGTTTCAAGATATTAAGCATGAGTTTAGATTTTCATACCAGCAAACTGCAGTAACTTTTCCAGCTATCTTCATTGAAACCAAAGTTAAAAAAATCTGATATATTAGCTTCAGGACAATTCCATGGTTTCTCCTCAAACGTATCAATATTAACATCTAGTATAGTCCTGAAAGAAATATAATGACACACCTTTTATGTAAGAAACAATATCATTAAGGAAAAACTCTACCACATTAAAGGAAGAAACAGATACTGTTGTCTTTATTAATGTTTACAAGAATAAACACTCACTGTTACAACAATACCTAGAATATACTTCACTAGAATAATAAATCTCACATGGCACAAGCTCTCACCACGACAACTCAAAAGCCTCATAAAACATCAATTAGTTTTAATGTAAACAGTACATGCCACGAGGCCCATGAAAAATTGTGAATAAATCACTGTAGAATCACAATCACAGTTGTCTCTGCTATTGCCATAATTAATCTTTATAAATATTGTTATGTAGAAACTGACTATAGTAGTAAATACTAACCTATACCATGGGAGCGAGAAACCATATGCACATTGAGGAACTACTGAACTGGCATGGATACTAGCAACCTGACCCAACTTTGAAATCTTGTGTTGATTGCACCCATTTTTTTTCCAATCACCTTTAGCTGGCATGGAAGAGAAGGATGTCATCCCCATTGATCCATTGACTCTTAAATTGCTTGGGAAGTTTGATCCATGGGGCCGTACGTACTACACCACACAATCCAAATAAGAAACTAAAGTTGAATTGCTTTAGCAACAAAGAAGGATTGATCATAATCAGACTATAAAAAGAACATAAATAACTATAGTGTTTAACTATTTAAGTAAAACAAGGGTCCGTGAGTTCCTCAAGCATCTGAAACACTGACACTCACGCTCATAATCACATTTCAGTCGATTTCCATCTTTAAGATTCTAATGAAAAAATAAATAAATCCAATTTGAAAGACAACAAAAAAATAAAATCAGGGCATAAGTGATACTAATCAATCACAATAAAGCAGACTCGTTCATTCAATTTCCATAAAACAACTAAAACACCTTATCATGATAGTACAATTTCACATATTTAAGTAGCGAAAACAAAATCACTACCTTGTACTGTGAATGCTGCTGTGAATTATAGGAATGGCCATTGTTATTGTTGTTATTATTATTAGAATTCAACTCCAACCCATCACCCACCACTTGATCAAATCCATCCTCGTCCTCATTAAAACCACCACCACCACTACCACCTCCGGTAACCGGAAACTTCTCGCAATCCTCATCGTTCAACACGATCCTCAACTCGTCCTCGCTATCGCTCCCATCATCTTCTTCTAAGCTCGCCGTTTTCTGCAAATTAGTCATATAATTGCTCTTATCGTCGTCCTCTTCTTCCGGTTCACGTTCTGTGTAAAAGTTAGTGAACTCTAGTGCATTATTGATGATTGATGTCGCTTGAACCTCAACATCGGCGTATAATTCACCAAAATCGTCGTCGATTGAATCCATTTTCGCATAAATAAATAAATAAAATAAAAACCTCAAATTCGAGGTTGTTTTGAGTAAAGGTTTTCTGGCTACTGATAAGCTAGTGACATTGCAAGTGAAACATAGAAATGGACACTCATTTTTGGGAGTGTAAACGTATATAGTTAACGAAAATCGCAGAAACCCTATAAGAATTTTTTATATAAACACAGAGAAAATAAAATTTGAAAAACCCTAGATGACAGTTGCTAAAAGCCTAAAACCCTAGTAGAAACCATGTTGTGTGTGTGTGGGGTGGCTTTTGCAGGTGAATTTGAGGACATCGCTTGATTGGTTTGTTGTTGGACCTCTTATTGAGCCTATTAATGGGCCCATCTTGTTGGGTCCCGTTGATATCACGGAGAATTTCATTATGTAGACTGTGAATTGTGAAGGCCCAATATAGTTAATGGGAGTTTTAACGACGTCGCTTGAACAGTAGTGGGACCTCTTATTGGGCCTTTCACGGGCTCATATAATTGGGTCTTGAATTGAGAAGGCCAACATGTTTAATTGAAAAATACATATTTTTTTTAGTTTTTAGGTTTTTATTTTAGAACTTTTGACCTTTGTTTGAATTAACAATTTTGTAACTATAGAAATTCTAATTATTAGCAAAATCAATACAAAGATTTGAAAGGTCCGTCGAGCAGAGAATTTGACCAAGAAAAAGTTAGAAACTTGAAATGGAAGTTTTTTCTTTTTAATCCCAGCCAGTTATTTTTTTTTTATATCAGCCACTCAACTAGAGGTTTTTGAAGATTAAAAAAGTTATTTACATTTATTAAGAAAAGCTTAAATTTTTTTATTTTTCCAAGTAAATTTTTTTTAACTATATCTTTTTCAGTAATCCTATCATTTGGAAATATTTTTTTTAATTAACAATTAGATGATCAACTTTTTTGCTTTAAAAGCTATATATATATATATATATATATATGTAGAAATTATACTTCTAAAATATCTACTTTAAAAGTTTTATTTAGAGAAACTCTTCCAAACGGACCCTAACACAAATTTTTTTTTTTTTTGAAAGACCCTAACACAAATTATCAATATCATATTATATGAACAATATAATGTTGATAAAGCATAAGGTTATCTATCCCAATCTTGCAACCAAACTAAGTTGATCAAATATAATGTTCCATACATTGTAGTTTTCCTTTCAAAAAAAAAAATATATTGTGTTCCTTACGTTTTTTTGAAAACAGAACACACCATGATATATCTTTGAAAAACAATTAATAGTTTATAATTTAGGCTGCTTGCATGGTGGTGTCGTATGTCATTTAGGAGAAACAGGTTTGTACAAGGCAAATCTCTCCTTCTTCCGGATAAAATAAAAAACTGCAGCTATGACAAGTAGACCACCAAAAATCAATTCACCTGAAAAAATGAATTCCAATAAAAAAGGCATCCTCTTAATTACTACTGTCAAGTCAAGGGATCAATAATCAATTTATTTATTTTTTGCGATTGAGAAGAGAAGCTCACCTATGTGAAAGTAATTTGGGATAAAGGTGACAGTAACAGAGCCTGCAAAATCATATTATAATTGTTACATAATATAAATTAATTTAGTCATTAAAAAAAAAGAGAGAATAGAATATACTAGTTGGAAAAGAAAACATTGCTCATAATTATAATTATTTAGATAAGTTTTGTATATATGGATAATAAGAAATTAAAGATAGATGTTTAATGAAAATCAAAATTACTGTACAAAATTAATTTGATTTAACATTAATAAATCCAATAAAAAAAAGATTAAAACAACATAATTAACTAATCAATTACCTTTATCTCCACAGTGAAAAGAGTGACGTCCGTCAGGGCAAATGCAGAAGAAACTCTCGTCCGTACCATTACGATTATATCCACAGAATCCATAAGAAGCCTCACATGTTCGACACGCACCAATCGGCGTTTGCCACGTCAACTTAAACCCCTCCGACAACGCTCGTCTTACCAGAACCTCCCTGTCACTGTCACCGTCAACGTTTTCATTCACCGGCAAGGACGCAAACGTTTCGCAGTACCCGTCCCAATCGAACTCGGGGATTTTCCCGCCCATAAAAACGTACGATCGCTTGGAACCGAACCGGAGGCAAGCTATGTCCGGAAGCGAAGGCGGGTAGAGGCTGCAGTTGTAGAAGAAACGCAGCGTTTTGTTGTTGTTGTATATAGTGAAGTTGAATAACCTAGAAGAGAAAATATTGGTCAGTGTAAAATTGTGTATTTTTGGACAATTATGGTCTGGTGGGGCTTGTGTGGTTATTTGATGGTCAGGATATAAGATAGTGAGGGAGTTTTCTGAGTAGTTTATGGTTTTGACATGGAAGAGGTGGTTGGAGAGGTTAAGGAGGACTGGGTTGTTGTTGTGGGCGTCATTAATGCAGGAGAGGACGTTGAAGCTCTGGTAGCCGCAGTAGTGTTGGTGGGTTTGTGGGGTCTGGTGCCAGAATGGGTAGGCGATGACGACGCCATCGTTGTTGCCGCAGTCGAGAGATGGACAGATGTTGGTGGGTGGTTGTGCGAAGATGCCGCCATTGATTGTGGCGGTGAAGATGAAGATAAGAGATGGGATCAGATGGTGAGATAGAGACGCCATGATGATTATCAGCTAGTGAGAAAAAATGTCTTGTTTAGAACATAATCACGATTCACTGGGAGACTGATGTTGAGATTGTCCACTGATAATTTTTTTATTTTTGGACGTGATGAGAAAAATCAATCACATGTACGTGAAGTTAATAAATAGTTCGGGCATATAAACTCGGTGTGCTAAAGACTCACTTGCCCGTCACTCGGATTATATCTAAATAGAAACGATGATTGATTGATTCTATGCCGTCCACTTCTGTTATTGCCCATGCATTAAAATATGAGTAAAGGCCAAAACTAAAGTCAACGGAGTAAGTAAACAGATCATACGTACGTAATAACATTATAATATAGTTTGCATTTTGTTTTAAAATATTAGGTAGTTGATTTCTATATACACAGTTCAATATATAACAAAAGGATACAAATAATAAAGCATTGTTGTTGATGAAGATTGACTTTTGTTGGACCAATCATCAATCTCACGCATGGATCATTATGATGTATAGGGATTAGTTGGTTTGATTATATCATAAAGATTTAATTTGCATTTGCATGATCCTTTCCTGTCGCATATAAAAAGATGTATCACATCACATATATTGATATCAAACCATTTGATGATGCATCATAGTTTGCATTGAAGGTGTGTTATCTATTTTATATTGGTCACTTCAATTTAGTCGCTATTTTTTAATAAAATATTTTTTTTTTACTTACGTTTTCATTTTTAGTTCACATGGTTTCTGACATTTTCTAAATAGATTAAATTGATCTTTATTATCGACTTTTTCATGGTCAACTATCACAAAATTATATAAAAGACAGTTTTACTCTTAAAGAATTCAATTAATTAAATTACAATTTTAATATCTTCTAATTAAAATGCAATAAAAATAATTTAATAGAAAAAATTAATAAAATAATATTAATATAAATTTAAAAAACTTAAAATATAAAATCTATTAATAAAATATTCAAATTAAGTTATTTTATTAGAAAAAATTAACATTTAAAAAATTAAAGAATAAAATTAAAAATGAGATTTGAAAAAATTAAAAAAAATATTCAAATTAAGTTATTTTATTAGAAAATTTAAAATTTAAAAAATTAAAGAATAAAATTTAATTCTTAATTTATTTATTTATTTTATTTTTTAGAAGTTTTTAACCTTTTTTTATTCTTGATTTTTTTTAAATATTAATTTTTCTAATAACATAATTTAATTTAATTTAATTATTTTTTAACTGATTTAATATTTTTAAGTTTTTATAATTTAATTTAATTTAATATTATTTTATTTATTTATATATTATTGTTATATTTTAATTGAAATGTTAAATTGTAATTCTATTAATTCTTCAAGGATAAAATTATCAAATAGTGATGGTTGACTGTCAAATAGTTGGTCAAATGACCAATTTAATGTATTTAGGAAACATTACTACGTCAGGGACCATATGAATAAAAAAGAAGATATAAATAAAAAAATAATATTTCATTAAAAGGTAGGGACTAAATTGAAGTTCTCCTATTATATTTAATAAATTTTTGCGTCAGCAAAATAATCCTCACTCGACCAGTTCAAATGCAACCAGATCACCCAAATCCAATAACTAAAAATAAAAGTAATCACACAAATCACAATTACCATCCGGCAGCTACTGTTTTTCAATCAAAAACATGCACAGCCCAAAATCAGCCCTTGTCGGCTCTTTGAGAGCCCAAAGTCTTTCAAAGCCGCCGTTGCACTTATATCTCGACTGGTCAGTTCTGTTTCCTTTTTCTGGTTACAAGACATCGGACAGGCTCCTAATTATATTTCCACATGCCTCTCAAAATTTGAACCCCACTCAGCTCCATCGGATTGATTAAACCGTATTAGGTTATGTTCACTGTGCCCTAAACTCACAAGTTTAATAAATAGGTGTAATGTTGTAAATTGACAAAAAAATTATAGATTCTCAGATTATCGGAAGAATATATATAAAATATCTGCTAATTTACCATTCGATACAGATTTTTAGGTCTTGTACAGTGGACAATACTACTGTCATGTCGATGTTGTACGGTTACCGGTCGGGATTTGGTAGTAACACAATAAAAGTGGTGTTGGTTGAAACTCTACAATTTTTTTTTTATTAAAAGATATTAAAAAGTGGGGTGTCATGATATAATTAGACGGGCAAAAATAATAAGGGCTATTAATATTTTAATTTTTTTTTTAATATACAACAAATGTTACGACAACGATTTGAACCTCAGAAATGGACATATTGAATAAGCATTGTATGCCATTAAGCTATTGGGCGTTGATTGAAAAAAAAAGAAGTATGATACATAGAAATATAATATAAATTACTAGAAAACAAAATCATTATAAGATATGCCTAGGTTGCTACCAATAAATCTTTTGCCAAAATCCTCTATTGACTATTGAATGATGGGCGTTATATATGATCTTGCATGAGCGTGCGTCGCCGGTTTCAATATCGGCTGCTCCAGGTTTTGTCTGTCATATCAGACGGTGTACCTGCATGTGATACGGCACGTGGCATTCGCATGGTGGGTCAGAGATCGCAAGATGATATCGATTCTTCACAGAAATTACAGTCACGACATTTTAATGCAATGTATTATATAAAAACAGGTGTGCTGCTCCAGGTTTTGTCTGTCAGATCAGACGGTGTACCTGCACGTGATACGGCACGTGGCATTCACATGGTGGGTCAGAGATCGCAAGATGATATCGATTCTTCACAGAAATTACAGTCACGACATTTTAATGCAATGTATTATATAAAAACAGGTGTGTGTGTGTGTGTGTGTGTGGTGTGGCATTCGCATGGTGGGTCAGAGATCGCAAGATGATATCGATTCTTCACAGAAATTACAGTCACGACATTTTAATGCAATGTATTATATAAAAACAGGTGTGTGTGTGTGTGTGTGTGTGTGTGTGTGTGTGTGTGTGTGGTGTGGCATTCGCATGGTGGGTCAGAGATCGCAAGATGATATCGATTCTTCACAGAAATTACAGTCACGACATTTTAATGCAATGTATTATATAAAAACATGTGTGTGTGTGTGTGTGTGTGTGTGTGTGTGTGTGATTTGACCAGAGGTTTCCAAGCCCTAGTTTATCCACGTCATATCTACGTTTGAGAAAAAATTTCAATTAGTCTATTAATGTAGGTCTAGATTATTATTATTTTAGAATTGATATATTACGGATGAGATAACTATCGAGATCTACTAAAATTAATATATGAGCATAGTTTGAATATCTACTTATCTATTTCTATTTCATAAATCTTCTATTCTCAATAATGGGAGGGGTCTATTCTCAACACTATAAAATGTTTATCCACACAATTACGCTTTTATGAGTAATTGTACGAATAATATATACACTACTAAGGTGTCGAAACTTGATGGCTTGAAGGAGTTTGAGGCTCCTCCAATCACCAAAGCAAGAGACCTATGGTATATCTGTCCAAATTATTACTATAACTTAATGTAATATTTATATATATGATTAAATATGTGTTAGTGGTACCAAAACTCAATGTAGCTTGATGGTAAGAATATTTATTCAGCCTGACAATAGCTTAAGATCAAGTTGACACCATCACATATGATATATATATATATATATATATATATATATATAATATGTTAGTGATTCGATTGTATATGTCCGGTGCACTAAAAAAGCTCTCCTATGCATGGAATGACTATTTGTACGTACACAAATTATTAGAGTGTAATTAGTTAGCATTTTAGTTATTATAACTAATTACCGTTAACCGGTTGTAAACAGTTAGTGAACAGTTGAGCTATTTATAGCCTTTTCTTCATTTGTTCAGATACACGAGTGAGAAATAAAATCATTTTCTTCCTCTCATTTTCTTGCTAGGTTTTCTAACTTCTAGCTTAATATGGTATCAGATTTTCATTAATCCGCTGTCAATTCTCATTTTGATTCTTCGATTTGGGTTTCTTATTTCACTTTTCTTCTCAATTGATTGTCTCTTCGATGGCTTCTGCTGATTCGAGTCACACTGTTCATGGTGATCGCACCAATTCCGCTGTTCGATCTGCCATGTTTGAGCCTTCGAATCCGTTCTACTTGCATCACTCAGATAATCCTGGTTTGGTTCTCGTCTCGCAATAGCTCACCGGCGACAATTATGCTTCTTAGAGTCGTGTGATGCTGATTGCTCTCTCGATGAAGAACAAACTTGGTTTTATTGATGGTTCTCTCTCCAAACCAGAAGGTACTCAGATTGACCTTCTCAATTCATGGATTTGTAACAACAATATTGTTATTTCTTGGATATTGAACTCTGTTTCCAAAGACATATCTGCTAGTGTAATTTTCACTGAATCTGCACATGAAATTTGGCTTGATCTTAGGGATAGATTTCAACAAAGTAATGGTCCTACGATTTTTCAACTGTCTAGGGAATTGATGAACCTTAATCAGGACCAGACTTTAGTTAGTGTGTATTTTACCAAATTGAAGACCATTTGGGAAGAGTTAAGCAATTATAGACCTCACTGTATTTATGGTAAATGTAGTTGTGGAGGTGTTAAGAACCTTAGTGATCATTACCAAATGGAGTATATCATGTCGTTCCTTATGGGACTTTATGATTCCAACTCTCAAGTCTGGGGCTAATTGCTTCTTATGGATCCTATGCCCCCTATAAACAAAGTGTTTGCCTTAATATCCCAAGAGGAACATCAAAGAAAGGTGTAACATCCCGAATTTCGGATAATTAATTTGATATATGTGAAAATAAATTTAGTGATTGGAAGGGGTGTAAATGTAATTAAAAGTATGTTTAATTTGATGATTTCCAGGTGGACCAGATGGAACGGTCCAAAAATGATGCAAGAAAAAGGAAAACTGAAGCAGAGAGCATCGCGACCTGGTCACCGCGACCACAGGTCGCGATGGCTTGCTCGCGATAGAAAATGAGATTTTTGGCAGTGAGCATCGCGACCAGTCACCGCGACCACAGGTCGCGATGAACTACTCGCGATGAAAATGTCAAATTCTGGCAGTGAGCAACGCGACCACCAGCGCGACCAAGGTACCGCGAGGTGTGCTCGCGACGAAGGCGGTGCAAACGCTCCAGTGAGTACTGCGACCTGGTGGTGCGACCACAGGTCGCGACTACGGTCGCGATGGCTAAAAAAATATAAAAAAAAAGTGGCTTCTCGCAGAAGCCAGAAAACAGCACAGAGAGAAGAGAGAGGCAGAGAGCGAGAAAGAAAAGAAAGAAAAAGAGAGAAAGAAGAGGAAGAAGAAGAGGAAGAAGAAAAGAGGAAGGAAAGAGAAAAGGAAGTGTGGGAGAAAGAGAAAGGGAAAGGAAAAGGAAAAAGAAAATCGTAGAACCGCGATTTGTCGAACGAAAAACGGATTCCAGGTAGGTGTACTTTTGGTTTCGGAATCTTTACGAAAAGTATTAAGTATTTTATTTTCGTTTTCGTTTTCGTTGAAATTTCTCGTTTTCGATTTTCGTATGAAAATTATTTATTTTATATGAAAAATCGATGATTGATATATCTATTGTTGATTTTGGAATGATTTTATGTTAGATCGCATTTTGGTCGTGTTTTCGAATATTTCGATTTCATTAGAAATACTTGATTTAGATTTTCGTATAACTATTGATTATGTTTCTTGAAGAGTATTGTGTGAATTGTATGTTTATTGAGTAACTATTGTTTACTGAGTAACTATTGTGAAATTTATTGTGAATCTAGTTTATCGGAAACGGCCCTAGGATACTTAGACATAGAAATGGATATAGGAGGTTGGTATACCAGCTGGGTTCACTGAGCAGTACTGCGCCGATACTGATTGCTATTGATGATTATTATGTACCTCCTCATGGATTCGTCCAGAGGCAGGGAGACACGTACCTCCTCAGGATTCGTCCTGGGGGTTGGAAGCCACGTACCTTCCTAAGGATTCGTTCCTGGGATAGGGAGTTATGTACCTCTCTAGGTTCCGTACCCACGGTCCTAGAGTAGGGAGATACGTACCACTCTTAGGATTCGTCCTACAGTGGGAGTTTGACCCATATTCCAGTCCTAGTATGTTGAGTATTCTAACGGGCCAGATTTGAAGTGAATTGAGAAATGAATTGAATAACTTTATTGACCGATTTTATACATTGATCTTATTGTTGAAATGAAAGTGATTAGAACTGTTTTATGGTTTGATTCTTGGAAGTTAAATTGATTTTGTAACTGATTCGAATTGAAATATATATATATATATATATATATATATATTGTGATTTGTTTATTATTAAAAGTTATTTATGATTTTCATATTTGAGTTTATTGTACACCCACTAAGCTATATGCTTAGCGCGTTAGTTTTGTTTCTAACGCGTAGGTACCGGGGATCTCGAAGAAACTAAAGATTGAAGAGAGAGAGAGATTTGCTGACAGAGTCCCAGAGTTATCACAGTTGGGTAGCTATATTGTTGTTATATGTATATATTCTGAAAGCATGCATATATAGAGGATTTGTAAATATGTTTCGTAATATGTTTTGTAATTAAATATTTTATGATTTCTGTCTTTTAGTATTAGAATGTTTGTAAATATTAAATTCTGAATCGTTTTATTTTATAAACTGTTGTTGGAAAGTCGCACTAAACGGCAGGGTGCGCAATTGTTTGAAAACGATATTGAAGTGTTGATATTGAATTTGTATTTGAATTGTTTTGTGGAAAAACAGGTTTTGGAAAATCCGAAAAACAAACGGAACTCTGCCGAATTTTTGTAAAAAGTGTGATTTGATGGGCTCACTCGAGATGGTTTTTACATTATAAAGTATGTGGTTTTCCAATGATTTAAAAATTGATTCGATGGGCTCACAAGAAAAGTTTTTTTTTTTTGGAATTTCAAATTGATTTGATTTTTAAATGGTTTGAGATTATAAAATGAATTTAGAGAGCTTTGAAAAACCGTGTAGCGCTCCCTGGGTCGGTCCAGTCGGGTCGGTTCGGGGGGTGTTACAAAAGGTGTCCCAACTTGTTCCTTCCTCTGACTCCACTGGAACTATGGCCTTTGCTATACGGACTGATTCTCCAAAGTTCAATAATGATGGTTTGCCTTCCTCGAATTCTTCTGGGGGATACAAGGGGCAAAAAGGGGTTCGTCCTTATTGTACCAACTACAAATTCTTGGGCCATATTGTTGATAAATGTTATAAGCTTCATGGTTACCCTTCGGGCTACAAATCAAAGTCCAAGGATTCTCCTATTACTGTTATGCCTCAGTCCCCTGTACCTCCACCTGCTGTACATCAAGCTGTTGTGCATCAGCTTTCTACTACTGCTATCAACCAGGATCAGCCTGCTTCCTTTGGAGGATTTGTGCAGACTCTCACCTCCAATCAATATCAGCAGCTTTTGTCTCTTTTATCACAGTATTTAACAGGTTCTGCTGCTTCTTCAGCGGCTGCTCATGGGACTTCTTCTGCAGGTATCTGCTTATCTTTGTCTTTGGATGCTGTTTTCTCTTCGCCTCAATTATGGATTGTTGATTCTGGCGCCACGAGAAATATTTGTTCTCAAGCACAAGCTTTTCATTCCTTGAATGTCATTCACCATACCACGATTACTTTACCTAATCATGCCAAAATTCTTGTTCATTTTGCTGGTGATGTTCGATTAAGTCCAGCCTTGATACTTAAGGATGTTCTGTTTGTTCCTCACTTTCAAATTAATTTACTGTCTGTGAGTGCTTTGCTTTCCGATTCTTCTCTTACTGTTGAGTTTCAACTTGATGGCTGTGTTATTCAGGATCCTCTTACCCAGAAGATGATTGGCAGGGGTGATTGAGTGAATGATCTTTATGTCATCAACACTATAGATATACAAACTTTACATTTTGTTTCTTTGAATTTTGTTGTTTCTACTGCTTTTATCAATAATGTTTCAGCTCATGTTTGGCATAATAGGCTAGGCCATTTGTCATTCAAGAAGCTTGATAGTATAAAAGATCAATTACATTATGATGTATCTAGGTTACATAAAGCTGAACCTTGCTATATTTGTCCTCTTGCAAAGCAACGAAGGTTGTCTTTTGATTCTTATAATCATTTGTCTAAGTTTCCCTTTGATTTGATTCATTGTGATACTTGAGGACTCTATCATGTTCCTTCTCATTCTGGACATAGATTTTTTCTCACCCTTGTTGATGATTGCACTAGGTTTACTTAGGTGTATCTTATGAAGTATAAATCTGATGCAATCTCTATTGTACCCAAATTTTTTTAAAATGGTACTTACTCAGTTTAGTGCTCATATTAAGGTATTTAGATCGGATAATGCTCCTGAGCTTCAGTTTAATGAATTTTTCCATGACAAGGGTGTGTTGCATCAATTCAGTTGTGTTGAGAGGACCCAGCAGAATTCAGTAGTTGAACGAAAACATCAACATCTATTGAATGTAGCTCGTTATTTGTATTTTCAATCTCGGGTTTCTGTTGATTTTTGGTCTGATTGCATATTATCGGTTGTTTTCTTGATCATTAGAACTCACTCTCCTCTTCTCCAGCACCATACTCTTTATCACTTATTGTTTCAGACTGCTCCTACTTATTCAAGTTTTAGAGTATTTGGTTGCTTGGCTTTTGCTTATACTTTGGCTGCTCACAGGTCAAAATTTTATCCTCGAGCTCGAGTTTGTGTTTTTATTGGGTATCTTCCAGGAATTAATGGTTATAAGTTGTATGATATTGAAACAAAGCATATTTTTGTTTCTCGAGATATTGTATTTCATGAGGAGATATTTCCCTTTCATTCTATGGCTTCGTCTACTTCTATTATTGATCCTTTTCCTGGATTGGTACTGCCTATTTCTACCTTGACCTGGTCCTGAGCATTCTACAGCTACTGCTACATCTTTACCTACTGCTGTTACAGATTCTGCTTCTAGTAATTCAGCACCATTATTACCTACTGTTTTTGGTAATTCTGCATCTGGTACTTCTATTTCTACTGCTACTGCATCTGTTTCTGGTAATTCTGCAGTTCCAGCTACTTCTACTGCTATTCCAGATTCTGCATCTGATAATTGGCTGCTGTTTCTGGTTCTATTTTTTAATGTTGTTCCTGTTGGTTTGCACCCAATTTCTACTGCTGGTGTTCTTTTGGCCGCTGTCCGAAGATCTTCTCAGGTTACTTATCCTCCAGCTTATTTGAGGGATTTTCATTGCAATATTATTTCTGGAACTGCAGCTTCTAAGCAGCCTTTGTATTGCATTTCTCATCATATTTTTTATAATGCTTTGTCTACTTCTCACAGGAATTTCATTTTGCAAATTTTTTCTCATCCTGAGCCACAGTTTTATCATCAGACAGTGAAGGAAGCTCACTGGAGAGCTGCCATACAAGAGGAGCTGCGTGCTATGGAAGCAAATAATATATGGTCTGTCACTTCCTTACCAGCTAATAAACTTTTCATCGGTTGTAAATGGATCTATAAGATCAAATACAAGTCTGATGGATCCATTGAACGGCATAAAGCTCGCTTGGTCGCCAAGGGTTACACACAACAAGAGGGTTTGGATTTTGTGGAGACTTTTTCACCTGTAGCAAAGCTGGTCACGGTGAAGGTTCTTCTTGCTCTTGTTGCCTCTCATCAATGGCATCTTGCACAACTTGATGTGAACAACGCTTTCCTTAATGGTGACTTGTTTGAGAAAATGTATATGGATTTTCCTCTCGGCTACACTATTCAGGGGGAGCTTCCTCCTGGCAAGGCTATTTGCAGGCTTCACAAGTCCATCTATGGACTCAAGCAAGCTTCGCGGCAATGGTATTCCAAGTTCTCTCATGTATTACTCAAGTATGGTTTCTCTCAATCCAAGTCTGATTATTCTTTATTTACTAGAGGCAGTGGTGCTACTTTTATTGCCCTTTTGGTGTATGTTGATGATATCATCATTGCTAGTCCTAATTTTCATTGCATTTCCGAGCTCAAGACTTTTTTGCATACTCAGTTTAAGCTTAAGGATCTTGGTTCCCTTAAATATTTTCTTGGTCTTGAAATTGCTCACTCTTCAAAGGGTCTTGTTCTTTCTCAACGTCATTATACTCTGCAATTGCTTAAAGATACTGGATATTTGGCTTGTAAGCCTACTGCTGTCCCTATGGATCCTAAGGTCACATTATATGCTGTTGATGATGATGTTCTTCCGGCCATCACTCTTTATCGTAGACTTGTTGGGTGACTTTTGTATCTTACTTTGTCCAAGTTTGATATCACCTATGCTGTGCATCGTCTGACTCAGTTTTTGTCGCAACCTTGGCTTCCACATCTTAAGGTTGTACATCATTTACTTCGTTATTTGAATAACAGCCCTGGTCAAGGTCTCATGTTCTCTTCTGCGCCTGCTTCCCCTGTGTGCATCAAAGCTTTTTTCGATGCTGATTGGGGTTCCTATGTGGATTCTAAAAAATCTGACTGGCTTTTGTATCTTTCTTGGTGATTCCTTAGTGTCTTGAAAGGCTAAAAAGCAAGTCACCATCTCTCGCTCCTCAGCTGAAGCTGAATATTGTGCTCTTGCCTCCACAGCAAGCGAAATTACTTGGCTCCAGCAGCTTCTTCGTGACTTCCAAGTAACTGTTTCTACTCCCGCTTTACTCTTTTGTGATAATCAAGCTGCCATTCACATAGCTTCTAACCCTATTTTTCACGAGCGCACAAAGCATATTGAGATTGATTGTCATTTCGTGCGTGAGAAGGTTGCTTCTGGGGGTTCTCAAATTGCTTCCCATCCGTTCGGAACATCAACTTGCGGACATTTTTACTAAGCCTCTTCCTTCTCATATGTTGTTTCCTTTATTATCCAAGATGGCTGTCAAAGACATTTACAAGCCACCTTGAGGGGGAATATTAGAGTGTAATTAGTTAGTATTTTAGTTATTGTAACTAATTACCGTTAATCGTTTGTAAACAGTTAGTGAACAGTTGAGCTATTTATAGCCTTTTCTTCATTTGTTCAGATACACGAGTGAGAAATAAAATCATTTTCTTCCCCTCATTTTCTTGCTAGGTTTTCTAACTTCTAGCTTAATACAAATTAAGACTATTCTAAGACTGAATACCTCAAGATTGAATCGTCACCACCACATACGGTATATAATATATATATATATATATATATATGTTAGCGATTCGAGTGTATATGTCCGGTGCACTAAAAAAGCTCTCATATGCATGAAATGGCGATTTGTACATGGAAATTAACACTATTCTAATCGTTATTATTAACACATTTTTAATATTTCAAATAAATAATAAATAAGATTATTGTTAAATAGTGAAGATAATTTTTCAGGCCCAAAATGAGGCCCAAAAGGGTGGGTAGTAGCCCAAATAGTATTGGGCTGACCCAATAGGAATAGTACAGGTGAATATGGATATATGAATAGTATCGGGCTGACCCAGTGCTACAGTAACACAGTGACGCAAGCAATGACGTCACAGTGAACATGACGTAAGCAGTGACGTCATCATGAACAGTGAAATGACAGCGCACTGGTGGGTCCCACACGGTGAACAGTGATGTACGCGTGAACAGTACCCGGTGAACAGTACCCGAAATTTTCCTATAAATACCCCCCTTCCCTTCATTTGTAAACCATCCCAAAAATGTAGTCTCTTCTCTTCTCCCTAAAGCCTCTTGTGAGGTTGTTCTCTCCTAGTGTTATTAGAGAGAGGTTGTAATTATTTTGGTCTAGTAAAGTCATTCTATCTTTGCCCGTGGATGTTTCCCTCAAATTAATTGAGGGTTTTACCACGTAAATACTGTGTGTCCAGTTCTTCTCCACTTTTCTCAAATCTCTACTTTAGTTGCGGTATATTGCTTCCACATACAGGATCCTAACAGTGGCATCAAAGCACTGGCTGAGATCCTAACAGTGGTATCAGAGACTCAGGTTGTATTCCGAGTTGCTAAGGTGTCAGATTCTCCAGGAAATTCTTAGTATGCTCTGTGGTTGCAGCATTGGCTGATCTTCCACATCAGAAAAGAATTGTTCTCGAGTCTACTGACTAAGGAGCTTCCGGTAGATTCGTCGTGGCTGGAAATAAGTGTGGTGGTATGGAAAGTGCATGTCTAGGATAGGTTCTGGCTAAGGAAAGACTTGGTACTTAAGAGTGTCCGTTGTGACCCACCTCTCTTTCCTGGGAACTTACCTGGTGCACTGTTCATAACTACGGTCACTATTCCAGTATACGGGTACTATACGGTGATATAGTGTGAATCGGTCCAAGTGAGAAGCAGATCATCATCAACATGATGGCAACAAAGTTCAAGATTGAGAAGTTCGACGGAAGCAATTTCACGTTGTGGAAGAAGAGGAAGATTAGGGCAATACTAATGAAAGACAATTGCCGGACAGCAATTGGAGGCAGACCAAAAGAGATTATTGATGATGGGAGGTAATGCAGTTGCCAATCTGCATTTGGCACTTGCTGATGAAGTACTATCAAGTATGGCAGAGAAGAAGACGGTAAAGGAGACATGGGATACTCTGACAAAGTAATATGAGGCCAAGTCACTACACAACAAAATCTTCTTGAAAAAGGAGACTCTATACTCTTCGAATGGCAGAATATTCGACGATGACTGACCATATCAACACCTTGAAAATGAGCGTGCGGACTTCTACTTCAGCATCTACCAGATTTGTATGATCAGCTCATCATCAAGTATTGTGGAGCATCTAGTCTTTAATGATATTGCAGCCGCTGTATTAGATAAAGGGAGCAGGCGCAAAAACAAGGAAGACAGATTCACAAGTCCACAATAAGCAGAAGCATTAACGATGATGAGAGGAAGATCAACGGAACATGGCCCCAGTGGGAGTCGTAATCATGGTAGGTCAAAATTAAGAAGTAAGAAGAGTATCAAATGCTACAATTGTGGCAAAGCGGGCATGCCATATTAGAGTGTTGACACAAGAAGAAGAGTGGGATAACGGAGCTCCAGAGTTATCAAGCTTTCAAGGGTGTAGCACCTCAGATGATGGTGAAGTTTACACAGCGAGGACACTACTGGTAGTGAAGGCAGAGAACGGTTTGCTGATGCCTGGCGTCTAGATTCAGCAACCATATGACACATGACCTCACGAAGAGAATGGTTCCACAAATATGAACCTATCTTGGAGGATCTGTGGGTAATTATCATGCCTAGGAGATCGCTGGTATTGGTACCATTAAGATAAAAATGCACGATGGTACGGTTCGCACCACTCAGGAGGTACGACAGGTGAATGGCCTGAAGAAGAATCAATTGTCTTTGGGACAATTAGATCTTGGATGCAAGACCTATGTAGAAAATGGGATCTTGGAAATTGTCAGAGGCGCGCTTGCAATGATGAAGGCATAGAAGATCGCTGCAAATCTATACATGCTTAAAGGAGAAACACTACAGGAAGCAGATTCATGTGATGCGTCAATCAACCATGGAGAAGAGTTAACGATATTGTGGCATCGCAAATTGGCCATATATCGGAATGAGGTTTGAAGATTCTCTTCGACAGAAATCTGCTTCTTGGGCTCAAATCAGCAAATATATTCTTATGTGAGCATTGTGTTACAAGCAAGCAGTATAGATTGAAGTTCAGCAGCAGTACTGCTAGAAGATAATGCATTCTAGACTTGATTCATTCTGATGTCTGGGAATCACCGGATATATCCCTAGGAGGAGCAAGGTACATGGTGACCTGCATTGCTGATTACTCCAGGAGATGCTGGGTGTACCCGATCAAGAGAAAGTCAGATATGTGTGCAGTGTTTAAAGCCTTTAAAGCGCGGGTGGAACTTGATTCATAAAAGAGGATCAAGTGTTTCTAAGGATATGCTGACGGAGTAAAGGGGTATCGCTTGTGGGACCCTACTGCCCACAAAGTCATAGTCAGCATGGATGTTATCTTTATAGAAAATCAAATACAGAAGGAAGAAGGCGATGGCACTTCAAAAGGAAATTCAGAGACTACAATAGTTCAGGAGGAAAATTCAGAAAAAGAAGATTCAGATTCTTCTGAAGCAGCATCAGCGCACGAGGCACAAGTACCAGATGAGTCCGAGGCTATGATTTTTGGCGGTCAACTCGAGAGAGGAAAGAACCTGTATGGCACTCGGAGTATGTTACAAAGGGCAATGTTGCATATTGTCTTCTAACAAAGGATGGAGAGTCATTAACTCTCAATGAAGCAATTAATAGCTCAAGTGTATCCTTGTGGATGACAGTAATGCATGAAGAAAGCTCTCATAAGAGCAAGGTACATGGAAACTTGTACCACTACCACATGGAAGGAAAGCTATTGGCAAAAAGTGGGTCTATAAGATCACACGAGATAGCAATGATCAAGTGGAGCGGTTTCGTGCAAGACTGGTGGTGAAAGGATATGCTCAGAAAGAATGTATTGACTTCAGTGAGATATTATCCCCTGTGGTTTGACTTACAACAGTCGGAGTAGTCCTGGCTATGTGTGCTGTATTTGATCTACGTTTAAAGCAGTTAGATGTGAAAACTGTGTTTCTTCATGGACAAGTTGAAGAAGAAATTTATATGCTCAAACCAGAAGGTTTTGCTGGAAAAGGCAAGGAGAACTTGGTTTGCAGGTGTACCAAATCTCTGTACGGTTTAAAAACAGACGTCGAGGTGTTCGTACAAGAGATTTGATTCCTCATTATAAGCCTTAGGTACAACAGATTCAGTTCAGACCATTGTACTTATTACAAGAGGTTTGGTGATGATGGTGATTTCATCGTAATGCTGTTGTACGTGGACGACATGTTGGTAGCAGGCCCCAACAAAGATCGAGTCCGAGAATTAAAGGCACGGTTGGCTAGGAAGTTTGATATGAAGGATTTAGGACCAGCAAACAAGATTCTAGGGATGCAAATTCAACGAGACAGAAATAATAGGAAGGTTTGGTTTTTCGAGAAGACCTATCTCAGTAAAATCTTGCGCCGCTTCAATATGCAAAGATTGTAAGCCAATTTCTACCCCTCTTCCTGTTAATTTCAAGTTATCCTCAAGTATGAGTCCTAGCTATGAAGCAGAGAGGATGGAGATGTCTCGATTACCGTATGCATCGGCAGTGGGAGGTTTAATGTTCGCTATGATATGTACAAGACCGGACATTGCACAAGCAGTGGGAGTAGCTAGTCGGTACATGGCGGATCTTGGTAAAGAGCATTGGAATAGTATGAAGAGGATTCTGAGATACATCAGAGGAACCTCAGATGTTGCATTATGTTGTGAAGGATCAGAATTCACTGTCAGAGGCTATGAAGAGTCAGATTTTGCAGGAGATCTCGATGAAAGAAATTCCACTACAGGTTATGTGCAAGAGGAGCTGTGAGCTGGATTTCCAAATTACAAACTGTTATGGCTTCATCTACAATAGAAGCTGAGTATATGGCAGCTACACAAGCTTGTAAAGAAGCAATTTGGATTAAGAGGTTAATGGAGGAGCTTGGGCACAAACAAGAGAAAATTCCTCTGTTTTGTGACAGTCAAAGTGCCTTGCATATTGCAAGGATTCCGACCTTTTCATTCCAGGATAAAGCACGTAGGAATTCAAGTAGTAGTGGAAGACGGAAGTGTGGATATGCGAAAAGATTCACACCGAGGAGAACCTAGCAGATGCAACGACCAAGCCAATCAATACTGACAAGTTCATATGGTGTTGATCCTCATTCGGCCTAGTAGAAACGTAAGCAGCATGAGTATGAGCAAAGAATAGAAGGATGTTTGGACCATGAAAAATGACTTCAAGTGGGAGAATGTTAAATAGTGAAGATAATTTTTCAGGCCCAAAATGAGGCCCAAAAGGGTGGGTAGTAGCCCAAATAGTATTGGGCTGACCCAATAGGAATAGTACAGGTGAATATGGATATATGAATAGTATCGGGCTGACCCAGTGCTACAGTAACACAGTGACGCAAGCAATGACGTCACAGTGAACATGACGTAAGCAGTGACGTCATCATGAACAGTGAAATGACAGCGCACTGGTGGGTCCCACACGGTGAACAGTGATGTACGCGTGAACAGTACCCGGTGAACAGTACCCGAAATTTTCCTATAAATACCCCCCTTCCCTTCATTTGTAAACCATCCCAAAAATGTAGTCTCTTCTCTTCTCCCTAAAGCCTCTTGTGAGGTTGTTCTCTCCTAGTGTTATTAGAGAGAGGTTGTAATTATTTTGGTCTAGTAAAGTCATTCTATCTTTGCCCGTGGATGTTTCCCTCAAATTAATTGAGGGTTTTACCACGTAAATACTGTGTGTCCAGTTCTTCTCCACTTTTCTCAAATCTCTACTTTAGTTGCGGTATATTGCTTCCACATACAGGATCCTAACAGTGGCATCAAAGCACTGGCTGAGATCCTAACAATTATACATATTACTAAGGGTAAAACTTATTGTAATATCATGCATAAAACAGTAAAACACATGTAATGCTTTACATTTACAAGAATTTAGACATCAAATAGTGTATAATTTAACACAAATAAACGTGTGCACATAATATAATAATCAGTATCTTACTTTTCCAACTGAGAAGGCTCTTCTCTATACAATAATCATGTGAAGTTCAACAGCTTTATATGTTTTCAGGTTTCTTCAATTCTGAAATCTTATTCACATTACTTCAATTTGTAAACAAATTCATAGGGTAGGTGCAAACTCTAGTCTCTTAGTTCTGTTTAAAACTAGCAAGCTATCTCTCTGCAGAAACCACCCTAGCTAGCTAGGGTTTGCCAAGGACTGCAAAGCAATAAAGTTGTTTGTTTCACGTCCACATATATATTTGAGCCAACCAAAACCGGAAAAACTCAGAGACCAAATGGAATGTAAAACGTCGATCTCATGTCTCTTAAATCACATGTCGACCACAACAAGGCAATTGCAGTGCTCTGATTCATAAACTAGACACATACACATAATATATATGTGCATGCATGCATGCTGAAAAAAGAACTGCAATTCAATTAATGGCAATAGAGAGAAACCTGTCAGTTGTATATAAAATTGGACAACACATGCTATGTGTTTTTCTAAATCAAGTAACAAAACTTAAAAAAACGTTTCTTCTCTGTTTATTTTAACAGTTCAACAACGACTAATACTGACTTTTTTTTTCCTTCAAAGGTGTTTGATTAATTGACTTGGGTTGCTTTCACATTAATGTTTCGAGAGAAAAGTTTTCTTTTCACACCTTGTTAGTGAAAACATCATGTAAACCACAACAAAACCCCATCTCCTCCACCCCCCACCCCAACCCCATCCACCCTCCGGCCCCTCTGCCTCTCTCGCACGTGCACGTCTTAATGTGAATGCAAATTATGATATCACAAAAGGGTAAAACTCTAAAGCAAGCTAGCTCTTTTATGTGCATGGAAAAAAATAATTTTTGGCCCAAGACCGCTTTCTGGACTTGATAAATGAAAAAAAAAGTTGTACTTGCTTGCAAAACATCATGAAAAGAGTACGCATCCCAAGATAGTTGTTTATTCATTTTTGGTTGACCAGTTGTGCCGTTTTTATTTATTTATGGTCGGAATTCAAATATTATCTTGTTTATAAGAAACTAAGTGCAAGAGACCTCTCATATGTGATTGTTAGTTTATTTTAAAAAGTTTAGATTAATTATTTGTCTAAATATTTTTAATGATTTTGACTATGTTAAGGTTATATGGGTCAAATTTAAAAGTTGTTCAAAATCTAATATATATATAAGAGATCAATACATTTTCATGTCTCAAACTTCGAATTAAATTGTTATTACTAAAAAAAAAAACGTTGATATGTATGTCCCATATATATATATATATATATATATATATATATATATATATTCCATTGGAGATAAATAAAAAACAAAAAAAAATTGTGTAAATTCTTCATGTGGGTGTTTCTTTCTCGGAAATCAGTAATGGGTCTAATCTAACAAGTAGGCTTCGAAAAAAAAGGAAAAAAATTACATTCTCTGAAAAGGATAGGAGGGTAGCTAGTACGTACTCCTACAAAGCTAATTTCCTGTTATAGGCAGGTTCTATCAATCTATTAGGGTTTCTTCTTGCAGCTCAACCCCTCAGATGAGTCATGGACTTTTGTCCTTTCTCTGAAGAAGATGCTGCTGATTGATTCAGTGGGGGTGTCTAGAGGAGGAGAAAAGACAGAGATGGAGATTTCTAGAGAAAGAGAGAGAGAGGAATTTGGAAGGTTTGCAACTATGAAGAAAAAACAAGTACTTAGAATCGATATGGTGAAAAAAATATAATGTTTAAGTTTAACATGAATCCTTAAAACATGAACGTACGTGAGTTAGCATTGATATTTAATTATTTCAAATCGGTATTCCATCTTTAAACATATACTCTAAGTCTCTAAGGGCGCGTTTGTCACGCTGGCTTAGGATTAGATTGGACAAAATTTTATCTAATTCAGTGTTTGGTACGAGTTGGGATTGGTCACAACCAATCCCAACAGTACCATTTTTATCCAGTTGAGGCGGGTTTAATTGTCCCGTCTCAAGGGGGGGTGGGGGTTTTTTAATATAAAATATTATATATCTTTAATATTAATAAAAATTAATTTTTAATAGTTCTATATATTTTTAAAAAATAATTTAAATGATTTATTTAATTTAAATAATTTTATTATTTATTTTATTTAAAATTATTTTTAAATAGTTTTATTATTTTTTATTAAATTTATTTTATTAATAAAATAATTTTAAACTCAATTTAATTTAAGTAATTTTATTTTTTATTTAATTTAAAATAATTTTATTATATGTAAAAATTAATTTAATTCAGCCTGATTTTATCCATTCTCATACTACATCAAATACATCACAGTAATAATTTAATCCAATACATATTGCACCAAACACATTACAATATTAATTTAATTATGTCCAATCCAATCTAATTCATTTGAGTAGTGTCCATCTCCCCTAAATTACGAATGAATTATAATAGCTTAATATATATATAAGTTAGTTTTTTTAAAATTAATTATAAATAGTTGTATTTATTTTTTTAAAAGTAGTATAAATATTTTATTTAAAAAAATTAACCATATTTAATTTCTATTATTGGTTTAAAACATTTTTTTACTTTAAAATTAATTTAATATAATAATTAACCAATCTCAAACTATATAAAACATAATAAAAAATTTTATCTAATCCCATACTACACTAAATAAAAGATAATATTATTTTTAATTCAATCCGTACTGCACCAAACACATGACAGAACTAATTAGTCTAATCCTATCCAATCCAATCTAATCCTATAAAAATAGTCTAATCAAATTCAATCCAATCTAATACTATGAAACAAACGGGCTCTAAGGTTCAAAAGGTGAATTAATGGGTGATTATGGATCTTCGATGGAGATGACAACCGCATAGCAAACAATGATGTACAGCACGAAACTGATGTTACAACACACCCGCCTTTTTCACTTCAATTATTTAACACAGATGAAGATTCTTCTGATTTCTTTTTACAAGTCATGCATGCATGGATATAAATCTCAGACAATTAGATTAATTTTTTTGCCTCTGACATTCTGTGTATATCTAAGAAATGTCTTTATTTAAATTTAATTCAATTTTATAAAATGTTTTTCACCTATTGTAAAAGAAAGTTTTAACTTGTTTAAGATACCGTTAAAAGATTTACCAGAGCTTAAAATTATATGGATTTATTAAAAAAATTTATCAACAAGTAGTCATTACTCATTATAGAATACAAATAGCTTTTAATAAAGTTGATGGCACATCCTAAGTTTGCTTTTTGAGAACTAATAAAATTACGCCACGTGCAGAAAATTCAGAGAATTTTGACCATTTTTAACCGCTAAACAAAACTATCCGAAGATTGATCGGAGGCGTAATAATAACCGAACCCCAATTAATCAAATTAATCAATCAATCAAATTAATAAGTTAGAGGTAGTATAACTACAATAACTTCCACCACTATAAAAAAAGGTCATGGGATCACATCATATAACTTTTCTTCATTCTAAAAATCCTCATTTTAGCATTTCGTTCATAAGTCAAACTTTATTTTTTTTTAATCTGACTTGACCGTCGAAGGGTGATTACCGATAAACAGATAGTATTCCTTCTAGCAGTTGTCTTTTATAAAATCACCGTACCAAGACGTAATTAGTCACGTAAAATAAGTTATAATACATCAATCAGATAAGAGATATATAGATAGAACAGAAACAGGACATCATGACAGTTCGTTGAATTAAATTTCAACAAGCAAAAAAAATATTTAAAAAAAATAATAATTTAGATGGTATCGTACTGTAGAAAGTGGATAAATCGCCCTTTTGCCATTTGAGCATTAAATGGCTGCTGTCTTTCATTTGTGGCGCATAGAAGAAATTTTTTTTAAAAGAAAATAAATAAATAAAAAGTAACAAAATTGCCATGAGACTCACTAGACTCTGGTGGTGGTGCTGGTCTCACTCACTCCTCTCAACTGCAGATAAGTAAGGCCAACCAAGCCCACAAAATCTTCTTCACAAAAATCCTGAAATCTCTCCAAAACCTCATTTTTGTTCTCTCTCTCTCTCTCTCTCTCTTGCTGATCGAACCTGTGGTTTTGACAGAGCTAGGCAAAGCAAGCACATCATGAAGAGCCAAAACTAAACTGCCCATTTCTCAGACTCAACTGTTTGTTCCTTTTATTTGTAATTATACATATATATACATACATACAAGTATATGTATGTATATACAACCCCAAAAGCAAGCATATTGTCAATCATGGTGATCATGATGAAGAAGTACTCTTGTCGTTTTTTCTTCTTTTTTTACTTGATCTTACTCATCATTATTGTAGTTTGCAATGTTGGGAACCTTTCAGGTATATTTATATATATAACATATGCTTTTTACAACTAATTCCTTCTCTTTTGTTTTCTTCTTTTTTTTTTTTTTTTTGGATATTATGGTTTTTTTTTAAATGTATTTTGAGCTCCGTTTTTCTCTGTTTTCTTTCTATCAGAATCTGTCAAGGAATATGCAGGGCCTTCAAACAAGTTGTTGAATTCATTCTATGAAGACAAAATCCAGAAAATCCAAACAGAACAAGTTTTGCCACACAACAGAAAGCTCTTGGTACATGGTAAATATTCCATATTCAAAAGTTTTTTTTTTTTGACATGATATTCAAAAAAATTTTTGTTGTCTTTTTCACTCGTGTATGGTTTGTATATATATAATGTTCTTTTTGTCTCAAAATTGAGCATCCTTTCGTTTTCTTGTTTTTCAATTTTAGGTCGTTGCACAAACAGAGACATAAGCATCTCACAGAGCAAAGATTCCACAGCTGGGATCCCACAATACATAATTCAGATAGTGAACACTTGTGTTTCTGGTTGTGCTCCTTCAGAAATTCATGTCCACTGTGGCTGGTTTGCCTCTGCAAGAATAGTGAACCCAAGAACCTTCAAGAGGCTCTCTTATGATGATTGTTTGGTGAATGGAGGGAAGCCATTGAAGACCAGTCAGATCATCAGATTCACTTACTCTAACTCCTTCATGTACCCCATCTCATTCAAGTCAGCCAAATTTTGCTAACAACTGATAGTAGAAAGAGAGAGAAAAAAAAAAAACATTTTGAAGAGAGATGACAAAAGTCCAACACCAAATCAAAACCCCCCCCCCCCCCCCCCCAAAAAAAAAAAAAAAAAAAAATTTAAGTAGCTAGTACAGTACATAGCGAACTGAACCTATATAGAAACCTGGTTTTGGTTTTGGTTTTGGTTTTGGTTACTTTTTCTGCTGTTAAAGTTATATTGATATTGGTAGCTGCCAATAGTACTATTTGTTGTTGCTGTTGTTTTTTTTTCTTTGTTATATCATTCTCATAAATCTTGATGAGAATTTCCCTTTCATCAAAATGGTATAAAAAATTTTCAAGTCAAAAGCTTTACTGTCTCATGTGGGCTGGCTGACTGCATTGTGCATGGAAAGTAGTCTGGGAACCCTCGTGTCTATCAATATTGCAGTCTCTAGCTTTCTTTTCTTTTGCTTTTAACTTCATTACACCAACTCTTTGAGAGAGATGTCGGCCCTTTTTGTTTAGGATGATTGAAGCAAAACCAGAGATGGTGTCAGGGAAAATTGCAGGTTTTGTTGCTGTGAGGAGAACAGAAAATGACAAAAAAAAGTGAATTGGTGGGATTTTTATTTTCTCTCTCTCTCTGTCTCTCTCTCTCTCTTCAAAGGAAGTTGAATGTTGGCATCAAGGCTCACTGCTCGAGAACAGAAATTGAAGAGAGTGTGTTGAAAAGAAACCAAAGTTAATTTAAAGCGTAAAACTCTCTAGACTAGAGGTTGTGTGTTGTACTTGTATCGTTGAAGGATTCAGGTGTGGAGAGGTTTTGAAAATTTTGTTATTGGCCTCTCTGTCATTCTATAACTAGGGAATGAACAAAATGACCTAGAAATACTTTTTGGTTTGAAAAGTACCCTACCATAAATTCTCCTTATACATATGCTTTTGGTTTCCCTCGTTTTTTCTTTTATTAGCTATAGAAGAAAAGAAAGAAAAGCATCTAAGTAAACTGAGACAGTTGGTAGCCATTGCTTTGTATTCATGCAGTTTAAGTACGGATGTCGCACATAAGTCTTTAGGCCTGAGATTCATGATTTGCACCCCTGCGCACTAGAGAGAGCCTCAGTTTACAATTATACAATAATCAAGTATATATAAGCTCAATTAGTTTTGGTATTTGATGCAGTGCCAAGATGTGCAAGCCCTGTTGAATCGAAGAGTGCCCAGGACTTCGAACAAGTTACTATCTCGATGATTCCAAAGAATACCAAGAAAGTAAATAAATTTAGATAACTAAACTTTTATTCTCAATTTAAGTATGACATCAATGGCTATAAAACTCCACTTTATAGGAATAGAAAAATAAAGAAAAAGGAAATAAATTAAATTTGAATTTCAATTCCAAAAATTATGCTTTCATCACCTCAATCTTGAATTCCCAAAAGTTAAGCATTCATCACCTCAATGATTGATCAAATCACACCAATCCAGCTGCTATCATTACCATAATTATTGCAAATCTTCAAATTTTCAATTAATAAGAAATCCCATGAGGAATCATGATTCAATAGCTTGAATCTCATCTCTCCATAAAATCTAAAGCAATAGAGTTCACATGATCTCCATCATTCCACCCATGGTGGAGGAAATTCACCCTCGAATTTGCAACATCCAAATCTTCATCAGAATTGTCACCTTTGTAAGGAACAAGATGTTTAACATTAAACACATCTAATGTACGAATATGACTTGGAAGTTTTAGACGATATGCGTTTGAGTTAATCTCTAGGGGACTAATTTTCCTAGTTGAAAGTTTGTTGTACTCTCCGGTAAGAAATCCGATGAGGAATCATGATTCAATAGCTTGAATCTCATCTATCCATAAAATCTAAAGCAATAGAGTCCACATGATCTCCAACATTCCCTCCATGGTGGAGGAAACTCGCCCTCGAATTTGCAACATCCAAATCATCATCAGAATTGTCACCTTATTAAAGAACAAGATGTTTAACATTTGTTGGGGGTAATTTCTGTCCAGATGTAGCCACATCATCAAAATTTCAATACATTGTCATTTAGTCTCAAAGTAATCTTTTAAGTTAAGGACTATCTAGACATCGTTTTATAATCAATCGCCGAGATAGTGGTTGGGTGAAGATAGAAATATTTGAGCACATTAATGCTCTCGTAGGGCATTAATTACCTGTCAGCATAATATCAATGACAGATGATATGGACATGCTCGGATAAAAAGCTGCCCATATTTAATACGCCTGACGGTATTTTTGGCAGGTCTAATCAATTACTGTATCATGTCATCACAAGGGTCAAACGCATTAACTACCTATACATTGCAGGTTATCATCCAACTACTCATGTTGTCTCATCCCTGAATAAGCGCTCCAAGAGGACAACTGTTTCACGATTAAGGTAATATATGACTGACCAGATCTGTCTGACCACCTAAATATTCCTCAAATAGAAAAGAGCAAGAGAAATGTCTGGTTGATTATAAATAG